>CM038597.1:2779986-3080093 GCA_021533255.1 Ceriops tagal | reverse complement strand
ATATATATATATATATATATATATATATATATATATATATATATATAAAACACATAATTTCATATTTTACATATTTATTATTTTTTAATTTACATTAAATTTTACTGAATTTTTTATTTTTTTTTACATTTGGCATAAATTTAATTTCATTTATTTAAAAAATAAAGTTTTTTTTTTCTTTTTTTAATGTTTTCTTGAAGGGCAAGGCGCGATTGGGAGGGATTAAAACGGAACACAAATCAAAATGTACTTGCTAAGCAAAAATGATTGACAACCTTGAATAGCAATGGGATGGAGCCTTCAGGCTTCAAGCAAAGTCATCCCATCTCTTCAATTCAATGTAGCGCATGAAGGAAAAATGAGACCATTTTGTCAAAGTGAACTGATGAGAGTTGGAATTTGATGGAGAGAGAGAGAGAGAGAGAGAGAGAGAGAGAGAGCCAGAAGGGCAGGGCGTGGGGGTGAGGGTGAGTGCCCAGGCCAGCCTAGACCCATACGCGGAATCACTTGAGGGAGAAACGAGGAGGCCCATGACTTGGAAAGAGACAGAGGAAGAAAGATGAGAGTGTTTGCGTGTGTGTGTGAGAGAGAGAGAGAGAGAGAGAGAGATGGATTTGGAGATTCATAAAGGGCATGCCCCCATAGCCCAAAAGGCAGAACATCAAAGAGTCTTTGTCAATCCACTCGGTCGGGATAGGGGCTCCAAAAACAGGGACTCTTCCCCCATCTGTCTTCTTCTTCTTTTTTTTTTTTTTAATTTTTTCAAACTTGAAGTAAAGAAAATAACCAAAAAACCAATGGGGGGGGGGCCAAAAGCCCTTGTTTCCGTGGTCGGGTTTAGCTCACCAGATAGGGCAAAAACATCCATTTTTACGTTGAAAAAACCAGCCTCCCTCTATCTGTCTTACATGTGGACCCTACTTTACCTCCCAACCAGCGGCGCCATTAATCTTTCCTTGGTTTCCAAGCTCACCCACCTCTCTCTCTGTCTCTCTCTCCACCTCTCTCTCTCTCCCTCTCTCTCTAACATTCGCTCTATCTCTAAAACCCAAATCCAGACAGACGCCTAGCCACACACTTCTTGTCCGAAAAATTGGAATTCTGCTAATCCGAAACTCCAAAATTCTGCGTCACCCTTTTTTTTTTTGCCTCTCTCTCCCCCTGGCTTCTCGTTGCATAAACCCTTTCTCAAAGTTTGTTGTGTCCTAGACTGACCTCTCAAAATCTTTCCCTTAATATTTTATTCTACATCCCCACCAATCATAGTTGCCCGTACTTATTTTACCATAATAATACTAAATAAAATAAAAGAATCAATCCAAACTAGAGCGCCAAAACATGAAAGGTGAATACGCAGAACGGCAACCGCAGCATCACCCCCACCAACCCAAGCATCATGATAATCCAAACATGTTCTCCAAGCTCCAACATCATCTTCCTTTCTCCCCCCACTTCCAGCTTTCTCGAGATTCCGAGGATGACGACACCCGCTGCACCGGCGTCGCCGCCGTCTCTACACCCCCCACCGCCACCATCCCTCCTTCCCAGAAGCGTAGACCCAGTGAACCCAACAGCAGCGCCGCTACCGATGGTGCCACTATCGAAGTGGTTCGCCGGCCCAGGGGCAGGCCTCCTGGCTCCAAGAACAAGCCCAAGCCGCCAGTTATTATAACTCGTGAACCGGAGCCGGCCATGAGCCCTTGCATTCTCGAAGTCCCTGGCGGAAGCGACGTCGTCGAAGTAATTTCTCGCTTCTGCCGCCGCAAGAATATTGGAATCTGCGTTCTTACTGGATCTGGCACAGTGGCTAACGTAACGCTCCGTCAGCCATCGACGACCCCGGGAGCTACTGTAACTTTCCATGGAAGATTCGATGTTTTGTCCATCTCAGCTACTTTCTTGCCTCAAGCGCCGTCGTATCCTGTGCCGAATATTTTCTCTATATCTCTGGCGGGCCCACAGGGGCAGATCGTTGGTGGGATCGTTGCCGGGGCATTGGTTGCGGTGGGTACGGTTTATGTTATTGCGGCCACGTTTAACAGCCCGAGCTATCACCGATTGCCGATGGACGATGAGGGGAGAAATTCTGGGTCCGCCGGCACCGGCGAGGGACACTCACCGTCTGTGTCTGGGGCGGCTGGAGGCGGCGAGAGTGGGCAGCACGCGCCAAGTGTAGGAGAGTCGTGCGGGATGGCAATGTACAGTTGTCATTTACCTTCCGATGTCATATGGGCACCCACTGCTAGGCCGCCGCCTCCACCGCCTTATTGAAAGATGGAAAAAAAGAAAAAGTAAATTTCTAGAACACCCACTTTCGTTTTTTTAATGTCTTTTTTTTTTGTCCGAATGTTTTTAGCTTCATTAGGTGATGCTTCTGCTCATCATTTCTGTTTGATATTGGATTTCGATCGATGTTTATGTTATATGCGTGGTGTTGATTAATTCATTTTAGTTGTAATCCTCTGAAAAAACTAGCGTAATTTTCTGCTCTCTTGTTTACTACTACTAATAATTCTGATGGTTTGTTTATGGCTATTATATCATTTATTTCAAAATCTCAACTACAAACGCTGGGAACTGAGTGAAAAGAAAGCTCATGAAAAGTAAACTGGCAAATTTAATTGGGAAGGTAAGACTGCGTGAATGAATGGGCCATATGTCCAAATTTCCTTTTTCGCTTTGAACTTTGAGAGCTGAGGGGGCCAGTAAGTCTCTCTGCAATTTTGCAGCAGCAAATGTGGGTGAGTTGCTTTCATGCAGCAGGCCTGCACTGCTGCATCACAAGGCAATGCTGATGACTTTTTCATTCACTTATTTTCCTTAGCTTCTTAATCTGGATAAAGCGTGTACCAGTAGAGAACGTGGCTGGGGTTCTGCTTGCCACTTGCTCTCTTCTTTTCCCCCATTGATAAAATGCATTCCCACGCACACCGAGAGAGAGAGAGAGAGGGGGGGGGGGAGTGAAGTGGAGGGCTGCTTCATCAACACGTTATATGAAAGCTCTTCCAAAACCCACTTTAATTTTCCTGTCCTTTCGTTCTTTCCAATCTGATTCATCTCGTGTACTTTGTTTTGTCTCTTTCTTCTTTCGCCCTCTTGCATTTGCTTTCACTGACGGGGCAAAAAGTATCCCACATCCCCCGTTCCCATGCCTAATAAGGTATTTGATTCTTTAGCCACAAAGACAATTGCTTCTGAACTTTAGCCTATAATAGTTAAAGTTGGCACTTTAGCCAAGAATATAGATAAAGTTGACATGGAGGAACAACATTTAATGACACGCTATCTGTTTATATATAACATGTCCTCCATTCAACTACAAGCTGTCATGTATTCGTCTTCCATCACCAGGACTTAACCATCCCATTATGCACAGGGCTCTATATATATATATATATATATATATATATATATATATAATATATATTGATTGCTGGGATTCATCTTATATGCTGCAGAACAAGGCTATATTGCAGTTGTTGTTATTATGAGTGATAAATTGAAAATTATTTTATTCATTTATTTTTTAAGATCTAAACATGTAATAACGTTTGAATACCCACTCGTTTTATATATTTCTATGGTTGAATTACTACTCCGTGTTTGTAGGTTTTGATTCGTTAGCTATGATTGAAGGAAAGATGCTGTTACTGGCTACTTGAACTATTGCTCTTTAATGTCAGCATATCTTAGATCCCAGATTTTATTTCCATTACTCAACTTGTAATGCGCGCGTACTGTTCTTATTCATGCATTTTCTAGGCCATTTTGCACATAATGACACTTGTAAGCGTCTTTTTATGTGGATTGACATCGACCTTGAGAGTTGTTAGATGAGAATTGAGATTCTCAACTAAAGACTTTCAAGTAGAGACACTAACACCTGTAATTTTTGGATAATTATTGACGAATCCATTGAGCAATGAAAGGGTATTGACCATTAGAACCTGTATTTGGCATTAATACGCACATACATCGGCATGATCTTAGTGGCTAATGATTATTCTTGGACTAGAAAATCATCCATAGTAAATTATCTTACAAATTACAAGATAAAAAGCGGGAAGTGTCCGCAGTGGGAAGAAAGGCAACGACTGCTCGGTGGGTCTATGGTGTTTTGACGAGATGTTATTCATTTGGTGAATAAAATTAAAAGAAAAAAAAAAAACCCAAATTGCAGAGATGTGTATAAAGGATTAATTTTGTATTACACTTTCGCAGTATTCGAATTAGGCGTAAAGGTACGGTGCTCTCCATAATCTCAACAAGTTCATTAGATACAATTGGTCTATTGAAGAATATTATTGGCCTATTGCCTTTTGGAAAACATTATTATTTGCTGCGAATCCTACACGCTGTTCTCCTCACTATTAACGAGTTCGGGAAAACTCCATCCAAAATATATGCACACACATATATGCTGGGAATGACAAAGGGACGGAGCCGAGAAATGTCATTTCAATTTTTGTCCTTATTTTATAATTATTATTTTATCTCCGTTCCTATGTTCAGCAAGAATAAGTTAAAATCTCATGTCACCCCACCTCGTCCCCGGTTTTTCAAATAAAAAAAAAATTTCTCCAGAGTAAATTCTCAAATTTTAAAATATTAAATTAATCATTAATTCGAGTTTAAAAACATTCAATAATATTGAAAAAAAAAATTTATAAGGCAAAATGTTTTGAATAAATATATAATTAACATGTTAATTTACTTAATTGTTCTTCAATAAAAAAATATTGTATAATTATTATATAAATGAGGAAATTATAATATAATAATAATTTAAGACTAACATCAAATTCAGGACGAAAAATATAAATATCCCGTTTCTATCTACAATTAAAAATTCAAAAATTGGGACAGAAATTCCTGATTTCCTATTAATTTCCTTCAATCCTGCGCTCATGGGACGAGATAGGATGAATTCTCGTAAGGTAGAAACCATTGTTATCCCTAATGCATGCAAATGACATGAAAGTTGCGTTAGTAACCTTCATAAACATACTAACCCTAACTAGGAAAGATTTGAATTATTTGGCGCAGATAACCTTACTAATAAGCATACTAATCCGAATTATCATTTGAGTCGGAATAATATTATCAAGAGTTTCCTAACCTTCCTTATTCTCTTCACTCCCTAATTTATAAACTATTTCTTCCTTTCACCCTATCCAACGTGGGATGAGATCTGTTCCTCCAAAACAAAAACAAAAGGGAGGAAATGCATTGCCGCCAACGATAAAAAGGCCGTGGGATTATAAGTCTTTCTTCACGTATCATTTAGTGGAGTGACAAGATTATTAACTACAATATTATTACAACATGAAAAGGTAATATGATTATTAGGTATAATTTAGTGATTATCAAACCTATAAATTTGGAGTTGAAATTTGGGGTTAGAACTACCCAACTT
Organism: Ceriops tagal; assembly: GCA_021533255.1. Taxonomy (NCBI): domain Eukaryota; kingdom Viridiplantae; phylum Streptophyta; class Magnoliopsida; order Malpighiales; family Rhizophoraceae; genus Ceriops; species Ceriops tagal. The sequence continues at coordinate 3,074,677 of CM038597.1, read as the reverse complement.
ACTTATTCTTAACTCTCTTTTTTCCAATTCAACTAGACCATAAAAAATATAATATTTGTAACTATTTATGTAAAAAAAGATATTATCATGCATAGAATTGATTATAAAGCGTATGACAAAAATAATACTATTAACTTTTGGTGCAAAGATATAGAACTGAAGGAACATTCAATTTATCACGCTAATAAATGATAATAATTTTTCCCTAAATTCTTGCCATGTAAAAAATAATATAGAACTGAAGGAACTTTCAATTAATACCGTAAAAATGAATTTGATATCCACAGTACTGCTGGCACTACTGTGGAAGAACCGTATAATAGTTTATATCATATCTTTGTCCCTTCCTTTCCCGAAAAGGGGAGTTAAAATCTGATCATGTATTTGTTACTTTCCTTCTGAAAGCAAGAAGGATCAATTCTGAAAATGGCAGTTTAACTGTTATCTCATGGATCAAATGCACATGGAACTGGGAACTATTATTTTGTAGATCATACCTACTACTCCCTCACCGCATGAGCCCCTTAAAACAAGCGACAGTTGTTGTGACGAGAATAAAATAATAACAGGTATTGCCAAAGTTTACACACAAGTTAATGGTCCCACAAGACATGATCACGATTGTGGGCGGCGATCTTTGTCTTTTTGTTGAATTTTGATATCATCCATCGATGAAAGTGACTGGATGCCTACTTCCGCACTGCAAATGATTAACTGAGATACCCCAATGGCTATTTGTAGTGGTTAATTAATTGGTGTAATGGCCGAGTTCCAGTCCCAATTTCAACCAACATTGATGGATATTTTGAATTTTTTTTTCGGTTGAATATGCCAAGAAATGAAAAGAAGAAACTAAAAGAGAAGAAATGGGATTTCTTTTTCGTCTTGCCTTATATTTATAACAAGAAACAGAAGGAAAGAAAAGAAAGTGAGAGGAAAACAATATTCCAGGTTGGAAACATAGAGAAGGTTGAGGGGAAGAAAACTCCTTACTATTTCAAATTACTTAAAATTATTTTCTTTTTTTTAAAAAAAAGGTAAATAAATAGAAGGTAATTATTAATTTTGTGTCAAAAGTAAAAATTTCCCCTATCTTCTCTCCAAATTGGGTCCAAGGAACAGGTGCCAATTTTTCGTTATTCGCCCTTCTTTCTTCCATTCATTGAGCTGTCATCGGCCATTTCTATCTCAACTTTAACCTATTTTTTAATCTTTCCAGGCTTACTTTCGATTGTCTTCACCCGCGCCCCCACCACACACCGCCCATCCACCAACTCTGTTTTGACTAGGCAATAAATAAATGTTAATGGAGTACTAAAATGGACGTTTCTGTCTTCCGGGATTTGCCAAATTAAGATGGCTAGGACCCAATATTCGGGGCAGAGAACCTTTGATTCAGTCCCTGTTCGTTTCCCAATTTGGATGTTTTTGGAAAACTTATCCAATCTTTCGTCACCAATAGTTTCCACATAATTTCCAATATAATATTTTGACGCGACGCCACTTTTCTTGACCCCTTTAAGTGCCGTGACTTCTACTCTTTCTTCCTAATCGCCAACCCTACTGGCCTAACGATGAAAAGGACATCATTACCATACATGGCACCAAAGGACCACCATGTTTCGCTGTTGTCCAAGTGCGAGCTCGCATTTGAACCATTCATTACGGAGCAACTGGCCACAATTTTTCTTCTCCGATGAACAGGCATTGTCATTGTGCAACGCTAGACCTAATGATTCTTTTTTTTGGTTGTTCCACAATTGACCTAACATCATTCCATTCTTTTCCTGGTAAGTTATTTATAACCTGACAATATACATACATGATGAGGACGGGCTGAGACGGTCAGATCGGGCTAAAAATCAACAAGGCAAAGGCATGCTAAATTACATTCAACCGGGGGGCTCCCCGTTAACATTTAGAAGATCAAGTCAAGGACTGAAAGTAGGAGAGAAAAGTAGAAGTGGGGGAAGAGAGTTTTTTTTTTTTTTTTATCTTTGCCCCTTCAGGGAGATTTAGTCATTATATAGCCTGGAGAGATGTCGTTAGTGGGGTTTTAAATAAAAGAGGTGATAAGTCTCTTCGCCTGATGTTGGCCTTAACGGCCTCGACACCATGGGAACTGTATCAATTAATTAAGTGTTAATAAAATGTGACTGAGATTTTTAGGTCACTATTTACCTAGCAAGAGAGCCGAGTTGACATTTGACATAGGATTTTTTTTTTTTTTTGGAGCTGTCTAAGCTCGAAGGCTGTGGGCTCGAGTGACTTGTGTCTAGAAGGCCCAATTCAGGTGAATCCAACCCTCAGCTAAAAAGCACAAAATTATATTCATTAACAAAAATAGCTAAGCAAAGAAAAACGTTCACATCTAATTTGACATTGATAGTTAGCAGCATTTCATATATAATAGGTATAACGCGATGTACTTTGAATGTGCAACAATCGAGTAGGCCCTTAATAAATGTTTAAGCTTGTACTGCTCTTTGATATTCTGGACGATCAATTAATTCTCTTGTCAAAGGAGGTGCAGACAAAATTGCGCATTCCCGGTTGGGCGGGGGGAATTGTGGACAACAATTAATGTTAATTGATGCTCCAAATCTAGCTCAACGACAACAAGATGAATGGAGAATAACACGAGTTGATCAAGATGTAAATGAACCCGACAAACTAAAAAGAATTCAATGTTGACGGTGGCACAAATGAACTTTATGCATGCCCTAGGCGGTCAAAAGTCAACTAATATCTACGTTCAATGCAGTAAAAGAGGCAAAAGGATCTTTTTCAAAGTGTTTAGACTTCATGGTCACTATTCTGCCTTCGTTTGTGCGAACTGAAGCGGAAGTTTTGCCATGGATGTACTAAGGGAATTGTGCATGTCAAGGACATTGTCTTGAGTATGGCCATCGGAAGGGGTCGTGGCTGTGTTGCCATTCCCCATGCCATGTGCACCCCCACTTTCGGCTGGATGGGATGGGAGCGTCGGTGCCCATATTTTAAATTTTAAGTACAAATTATGGAATCCCAGCAATTGGGAGTTTTGTGAGTAGCTCACAATTATTTTTTTTTTTGGTCACCAGTCATTGTTTCAATGCTCACGTTTTAGGCCATAATAATGTCATCTTGAAAATAGGAGGCCCAGCCGTTCCCAAGTTATCATCTAATGCTTTTATTTTACACACTAATAACTAATAGAATAGCTAAGTCAGATCTTAGCTTCACGAGTCTGAATTCTACCATTCAATTATCCAAAAAGAAGAAGAAAAAAACAAAAGGACGACAAATAGATGTAATCATCTGGTCACCTTGATGCATACCTGAAACAAAAGAGCGAAAATTCAAACCATACAGTGATATTGTATTTAGGCCAAACTCCAGTTCAAATTTAATTGCTTATACAAACTGAAGAGAAGGCCTAGAGAATTCCTCACTTGGCCTCTTGATCCACGCCGCCACACGGTAATTGCATTCTGGAATACATTGAGAGAAAGCGACTTCAGGGTCATGACAAACAGAAATTATTCAAAAAAAAAATTTAGTGCGCACAAGCACATGTGCACTTAATGACAGTGGGGATTTTTTAAATTCAAGTCCATAGACATTAATCTCCATTTTTTTCTTGAGTGCACGATCCTTTTTTCTTTTTTTCTCCCAGTTTTCCCAACCATTTTTAACTTCGTGTAAAAACCATGTGTTGTATATATTTACATCATTTTTCTAACAGCAGTTGTGCCATTATGGTTCATTACTTCGGCAAAAGCAGGGGCCCAAGCCGTAAAATTGCAACACACGTTAAAGACTTGTACAAAAATCTTGCCTTTTTTTTATTTTTATTATTGTACGCCCAGATTCAAGTGAAAAGTAGATTATTTTAATTAAAGGAATTTCAAAGATATTTTGATTTTATCTGCACTAATTAAAGGCTTTTCTCATTATTAGAAAAAATTAGAGTAACTTTTACCAAACCTTATTACAAGTACCATTCGTATTCGATCAAATTCTGACACATTAAATGTAATTCAAAGAGCATCAGTTTCGCCTTTTGATCACCTAGCAACCCTTGCAGTCCAACTCAAATGAGAAAAGTGAAAAAAAAAAACACACAGCCACAGCTGTCTTCGAGCCGCAAAGAAGATTCAAGATTTCAAACACGCAAAATATTTACAGATATGATGACTTCAAGAAAAAAAAAAAAGAAAAGGAACTTAGGGATATGATCACAACTCTCATGGACAAATATGGAAAAAAATGTCGCATGTTGTTGCTTTCTTGGACATATATGATTAACATGAGGGGAGATCTTGCCGGTGGGGCTGTGGCCTTTTTCTCTCCATGCTCGTTACAGCTTAGGGAAAAGCTCCACAGAGCATCCATGCATGCATCATTCACAATCACTCGTCTATATTTCCCCACATTTGCATATGGTATATCTTTTTTTGGGAGTAAAGATAATGAAATGGTGCCACCCTTCCATGCCTTTCTTTCCCAATTTCTTTACTTCTTTTTTTTCTTTTCTTTTCTTTTCTTTTCTGTTTTACGTTAGAGCCTTAGTTAGCTCAAGCGCAGCATCAATCTGTAACCGAGACTTTATATATAAATCAGGCATCCAAAAGTGGACCAGGAAAATGTTTTGGACGGTAGTAGTCTTTGTGTAAAGAATTTTTGCTAAATGAAAGCCAATATTTAAAATCGGGTGCATCCGAGATTTCAAAAATCAGGTCATGTATTTAGTGCGGAATGTTAGCACATCTTTTCCAAAAGAAATTTTTTCATTGCCTTCGTAGTTTTCAGAACAATAATTGTTGGGTGTAAGGTAAGAGTCAACTGTTAAACTCAAAGACAACATCAATCAGTAAATTTTCTACAACTCAGATTTTCACGATCTTTCACAACCATAAAGAACCCTAACAAATTGCCCTTCAAATTCCAGCTGGGAGACTGTGAACAGTGAAGGAAGAAAAATGAAAATCTGACAACTGGGGCATGGTTGAACTGTGTACAATGCATGCATGTATGCGACGGCGCCAGTGAGCTGTCATTTGACAAGACCTCCCAGTTTGAAATTGCAACTTGGTAAAGTCAAACAAGGTGTATTGGCCAGTGTATGTCATAATTTCAATTAAATCATCCCGTATCTTCTGCTCCTCACTCTGTCCTTATCCATTACTTACCAGCGGAGGAGGCAGCTACAAGATGTCTCGAGTTGGTTGGATGGTGGATGACTGGCTGTCCAGTCATCCTTCACAACGTGGCTATCTGCCTCTTTTTTTGGCCTTTTTGTCAGTGTCTCGTTTGCTACCGTTCCATCCTCGCCCAGCGCGTTAAGAAAAGTTAACCTTTAATTGCATTTTATTTAACCACCTCAATTTTCTTTCTTTTCCTTTTCCAATTTACATTCTAGTGTAGACGCGCTCCTTCCTCCTCGTTATCGAACAAAATCAGCTGTCGTATCCAAATATCGTTTTTCCCTTCTTTTTGAAATTTTCCAATTTGTAGCAGGCCGACGATCTCGCACTCAAAAGAGTGAATATGCTTTGCTTTTTGATAGGGAACCGGTGGACTAAAATCAAAAGTTGATCCGCTCAGTGGATCTGTCCGTAAGATTGGGGCTCTGTCCCAAAAACCTGTTTTGGGCAAGTTGACACGATCTTCATTGGCGGGTTCCCCGCTCATAAGCAGATACGCCGACTAGTGCTTGTTTGGCAATTGATTGAAATCTGCATCGAGGTGATTAGATGAGCGAGAGAACCTATCAAATCTCAATCCATCCACCAATTACAATAATATAAAAGGGTGCGCCCTCGTACTTTATGAGCAAGGCTTTCGCCCCTTGTAACTCCTCGCAATTGGTCCAAGTTCATATACTTTTGGTGCATTTGTCCCTCGATAAAAGCAAAGATTCATGTCAACATGTGTGCTGCTAAATTTCATGTTCAACAATTGCTAACGGTTAAACATGCAAAAGACTCGAAACTTCCTAAAATTTATCATTGTTCGAGCAATTCATCTCTTTAGAAAAAATTGAATTAAAACATCGATAAATAACTTTCGGTCTTATTCTCTATCATATAACATTACGATAATATCTCGCTTTTATTATTTGAAAAAAAATAAATAAATTCAGATATGTACAATCTTGCCCTTGCCCTTGCCCTTGCCCTTGTTTCTTTATTTTACAAAAAACAAAAAAAGGCTAATTGAGTAATTATAACCCCGTAACATTCAGATCATAAACTCACGATAAAAATAACATTTACCGTCGCAGCAAGACACCGTTCAAACGGCATAATAACGTACTCGACACAAGACGTAACTAGGCAAGGGCGAGAGGAAAAAAAAAAAAAAAGAGGTACGTAACTGCATTAATCTACTGCCCCAATGCTAAAAAGAGTTGATCGTGGAAATGCTAAAATTTATGATTTACTTTGGAAGAAACAATTTACTGGGTCCAGGCCCCCCCACGTTTACCCAATTTGCCCAGGGCCCCGTGCTGCATACCCTCGGGACTTCTCGCGCGGAAGGAAGGAGTTGATAAAAAAAAAAAGAGTTTGTGGTTGGCACTTTTATCAAAGCCAACCGCGAGAAACATACAGCCTCTCCGTTCCAACTCTTATATAGCCTCTAATCTTAAATAACTGGATGATAAAAATATGCTTAAACTCTTCTTTTGCTGTTTGGTCTCCTATATGATACACCGGATTTGACATCACTGAAATGGTCAACCTGCCCTGATTTCCCCGAGACAGTTTCCCTACAACTACTACGAGCAGCCAAATTTCTGGATTGTTCAACGGGGTCGGAATCCAAGCCCCGGCGATCGGCATCCTCCCTCAGTGAAGCTGCATGGGCAATTTGAGATCTGCTTGTTACTGAAATGCTTGGAGCATTTGGGCTTCTATGAGCATGGGGCACATGTCTTGAGTACAAGGGGGAGGAAGAGAAATAAGAATAATTGTCAGAATCGGATGCGTTCCTCCTGCAATCATTCCATCCACCAAAAATATAATCTGAAAATTCATCTGTACTCGATGAATCCCGGGTACCATCAGTACTGCATGACCCTTCATCAGAGTTGCTACTTGTAAACGAGTAATTGTCACTTGATGAATCCTCTTCTACAGTCTTTTGTAGTCGATGGAATTTTGAAAAGAAAGACTCAACATGGGCCATATTATCCACTAAATTGGGCTGGAGTTGGACCACACTTGAGAGTCTAGATGTGGATCTTGAATTCAATGTAGTGTTCTTTCCACCGATCCTTGAAGGGCTACCTTTATTTTCTGGGTCATGTGATACTGCTCTGCTCCTTAGCATCCCTGGGGCCCTTGGTGAGCACCTATAAGAAAATTCATTTGTCAAACACCACAATATGAATGGTAAGAGACATTAAATCTTCTCCAAGAAAGAGTTCGCACGAACTTTCACCTTGCGTAAAGAAGCATGTATGCCCCTTGTTTCAAGACCCTTTCACGTTCCACAGGCGTTACCTACCAACCATGGAAAAATAATTCATGGAAAGCACATCAAAAGCTTAGAAATATGGTCATGTTGTGTATAAAGTACAAAACAGGAGAGTTTCCAGCCAGAAGATTTGGTTCCAGCTACCAAAGCTTCGGAAGCTGGGGAAGTATAAAAGGAAAAAAAAAGGATCGGGTGGGATAAGGATGTTCCTCCCAAGATTAAGATAGAGAAACACAAAAACATCAGTGCTCAGACTTCCCTTTAAAAATTCCTCTGATTCACAACATGCAGGCAAAGCAGTGTGGTAAAAAATAGTTGACTATATCACTACAGGCCCCCTGTCCCAATAAGACGACACATATACCAAGAAGAAAAGAAGCATCAGAGGCACTTACTAAAGCACAAAGCTCACTTCCAAATTGTCCTAAGAGGAATAAAAAATCATTTATTTAGAAAGACAACTGAATTTCTTTGGTAGGCAATGGCTGACAGAGAATCCCCATAAAAGAGTATGCTAAGGTAGCCTTAAAATCAACTAAAGAGATGGTCACAACTAACAATTAAAGGAATCACAAAGCTAAAATTGTGAATTAACGGGCAATCTAAATGCCAATTAAATCAGGATGAAACTAAATGATAAATAGCGTACCAAGCTGTCATCAACCTGGAACCACTTGTTCTGGATAGTCTTAATGTAGCACACATAGTGCCCAGAAAACACAGCATTCATTACATTCAAATGGACAATCACACCATAAAGTCTGTATATAGGAGATTTATCACTTGTCCCACTCATATAAGGTGCTAGGTCCAGGATCTCAGGGAACCGAATGGGTTTATTGAGCTTTCCAAATTTGCCTGACTGTAAAATCAAAGAGAGGAAAGAATGAGAAAAGATTTCCACAAATGGAGGGTAACAGACCATTTTTCGTTTAGAGAAATACCTGAAATCGCTTTAGTGCAATTGTCAGGATGTTAGGAGCCTCCAGAATTGTTAATTTTTTCTTGGCTTTCTCATAAGATCTGCACCTGAAACAAAAATGTTCTTGTTAAAACCTAGTAACCCAAAGCAGGTTGAAAATACATTACACTGCCTTGAAAGCTTGTATAGTATAACAAGTAAATGGCAAAATCTTAATTCTATTTATTCTCCAGTGACCCTGCCTTTCCACTTTTTCAGTCTGACGGAATAACATAAAGCAAATATGTAGTCCATTTCTTGGACTCAGTTGGCAATGAGACCAAAACTCAGAATCTCATATAAAAACAGAAACCACAGATTATACAATTGGAACCTCTATTTATAATGGTAGTCCTACCAACCTGGAACAGTGGTACTTATTGTCTCCGTCCAGAATCTCAGTACTTGTAAATCGTCCGAGTGCATCTTCAAGCTTTCCTATTTCCCCTTCTATTTCAACAGCAAGATCCATCATTCTTTCTTGATGCTCAGATTTGTGGTGGCACTTCATGCATTTAATCTGTAAAGAATGTCTAATCATTGTAACAATCAACTGAACTCAACAGACTTGATTCCCAAAACTAATTAGGGAAGGCTATAAGGAACTTGTCTCAGCGTTCCACTCCATTGTGGAGCAAATTGAGGATCAGTTGGGTTACTTCAAATCCTTCCAAATCATGGACTCACATAAGTGGCCTTTGCAAGCAATGACTTCTAGGAAACAGACACAGAATCCATTTATAAAAGTTCAACTAATTTCCAGTATGTTTTACCTTTGACAGAAGGTAGCCACCAAATGTAAGGCTTATGAAAGTTGTTTCTTCTTCAGATGAGCCCATCACACTGACCCTAGCTTCCTTGAGGCAAACAGATTGCATTTTATCAATAACACACCTGGCATCAATTTCAGTAATTATCTCTCACAAAAAGCAAAAAGACTGAAATCATAAAAGATGGACAATAAATATCTAATAAGTTGAAAAAAAAAAAAAAGACACCAAGCACACCTTAGGAATTCATGTGCATCTTCCTCTCTCCCACTACCAAGCTGAGTTCCAATCTTTTGTAGATGGGACAGTATATGGATAGGAGAAAGTGGTGATTTCCCTTCTTTTGCCTTCAAAATTAAATCTTCAAAATCACAAGTAAAGCACCATTCTTTGTGCGCACCTTATGTAGAGAAGAAAAGCAATATTATGCTTTGGTTGCCGCACATATTATTTAAAATCCAACATATTGATGGTGATTGTCATAAAAATCATACATATCTTAGAATGGAGTCCTTGGACTAGATAAGCAGCCAGAGGAGGAGTGAATGCCAAGCATTGAAGGACAACATTAGCATAACAGCTGCAGCAATGGAACAAATGATGTCTTCAGGATCACCAAATCAATTTTTTTCAGAAAAAGTAACTTCCATAGAATAATGAATAAGCAGCAAGATAGCAGTATTTTTGCCATGCAGTCCCATCAAGAGTAGGCAAAGATATTTAAAGAACAGAATAGATCGCTGGTTAAAAAGTGGAATGATCAAACAGGCCCTTAAGAGGTTTCAATTCTCATAAAATAACTGAATGCTAATAAGACATTTGTTCATCATGTCAATCCATGTTAAAAATTATTATGACAAGCAATCAACAAAATATCTAATGGCATGTGCAGAAGCGCAAACCAAGTGTGTGTTGGGGTAATCCACACACTGAATCTACGTTCTTGTTTCACATATGCAGGCAAATGATAAACACACACACACATGTACACATATTGCATACCTGTTTCCACAGTTGATAAGCCCAAACGGTCTCATTTCTACGTTATTTGAAGTATGTAGCCATACAAATAGATCATATGGAAAAAGCCCCTGACAAGACAAAGCATACTTAAGTTGAACTCCATTTGCATCCCAGGAAAAAGGATATCAAAGATGCAACAACCAACAACATGTAGGCAAAACCTTTTCACTATATCTTCCAGATTTAGTTCCGATGGACTGATCAACAACTTTCTGCACTAATGATTTCAGTCCAGGAAGAGAACCTGTTGAGAAACTTGCCACTTTGGAGGAACTTTTGCAGCCAGCTTCACCATTATTAGCTTTGCTCAATTTCAGATTTGGCACTGGAAGCTCCATAGCACCAATAGCAAAATGAGTTTGATAATCACTAGATGAAATTTTGGATTCTGAATGATATGAGGTACCAACAGGCCCATTAGCAGCATGATTTGGCCTAGCATAGCATGAGGATGAAGATATACAGACTTTTAAAACATCTCTACCTGATAAAGCCTCCTCAGGGCAGGAAGGTTGGTGAGCGTGTGAAGGAGTTGCTGATTCAGATTTAAGCTCACTGATTTTTGATACCTTTGAATCACCACTATGATTTTTATCCATACAGTTAGAACTTCCAAAGCTTGCAGCTGGAGAACTCCATACCTTTTGTTCAACACCACCAACATCTTTTGATAAAGCTGCTCTTTCAACATGCTTAGCACCTGAACACAAATCATTTGATAACGTGGCTTGTAAGGTAGAGATTTCTGAATTCAAGGAAGCAACACCATTTACAGAAAAATTGAAATTAAACTGCAGGAATGATTCAAAATGAGATAACTTGCCATTAACAGCTCCACTGGAGCTGGACATAGCAGAATGACCATGGGCATCACTGCTGGATATAGCAGAGTCAAGCAGTCTCCCCCAGCAACCAGAAGAAGCTTTACCAGTACTGGTAGTTGAACCCCTAAACACAGCATTGTTGCTCTGAAATGAAGAGTTAGATATTGCACACTGACGCTTCCCACAATTATCATGAGAACTAATCTGACTTAATTTACTGAATGTGCTAAAACTATCTACAGAATCAACCAATCTAGCAAAATTAGGAGATGATCGCTTGGTCTGGTCCACATCGTGCACAATGGATGCTTGAATATCAGGAGCAGCATCAGGAGATGTTTGTCCATCTGGACCCCCAGATTCATTTGAACTGATACTCCCACTGACTGAAACATCATCAGATGACTTGTCTCTGAGAGTAGAAGTAGAGAATCCAGAGAAAGAGGAACCCAAAGATTCAGTCCAATTGGTTCCTTCAGTATCTGCTACAGGATCAACTATGACATTGTCATCCTTCATGCATGGAACTTCTGCAGAGCAACTGGAATTAGACAGTGCAGGTTCTAAAGGAGATGTTTCGATTTGTGCACTCTCATATCCATCATTGTCGATGAAGTGTTTGCCATGCTTTACAAATTTCTGCCTAGAATTGCTTCCATCTTCATCAATGTGGAAGATGGGATGAGGAGGTTGGCATTCTTCCTTGTGCCCTTGTCGCCAATGGATAATCTGGCATTTACCAGAACTGAAACAAACAGAATATGATGTAGACATGGAAAGATCATTAGAGGCACATTCCCACAGAATAAGAAAAATTGAAAAGCAGCAAAAGCTACCTTTATCCACTCATTTGACATCAATCTCAGACTCAGCAATCATAAGTGTGAACATGTAACAAGTCAACTGAGATGCTAAGGAGCCCTAATAAATAACATTGGTCTAAGAAATCCTAGCAAAAAAATTGTGTGCATTTGAAGGGACTTAAAGGTTGATGTAAAGCAACACTGCCTTCGCATAATAGCATAAGAGCATGTGGGAAAACCAAATCTTTCATTAAGAAGCAAGTATTCTGCTCCTAATCAAAAGTGCACCATCTCTCCATTAAGGTTTGAAACAAGGACCAGTGCAATCTTACCATCCCTTAATGACAAGTAACTCCACCAATGGCTTTTCACAATATAGTATGCAAAGGGTGCCCTTTAGTTTCCATATCTTGAATGAATTAAGATGACAATGCCTTTCAATTTCTATGTTGCAAATCATTAAGCTGAGTTTCAGAATCACCACTTTAAACGACCCACGAAAATTGAGACACTTGACTATTTAGATTTGCATATTAGTGTGTTACACACCATACACGTCTGTGTAACCTTCAAGCAGTGTATCCATAGAGTATTGACAAAATGAAGAAATTAGTAAGAAATGATTACGAAGTTCACTAAGCTTGGAATCCAATTGATTTGTGTTTGCCACATTGCTTCCTTCATCAACACCCAATTCCACACTTTTCTTTTTGCGATTCCACTGTGTAGCTCCAACAATGTGAAGCAATGAATCAGATTCTTATGAAACAACCATTCAGACAGGCTCCCTCAATTATCAATACTTAATCACGTGGATAAAACTCCAATTCTCTGTTTCCCTAAATATTATGACCACATTTACACGTCAATATGCAATCTGGGTTCCATATAATCTCCCAAAAACCAAAAGCTGAACTCCGTGAAAATCAAAAGTTAACAGAATCAAAATAGCCAAACAGAAAAGATAGCAGAGCTTAACAGGTAGCAGAAAATTAACATACCAATATTTGACGGATTTACACCTGGCACACCGCGTAGTGGTTGGGCAATAACAAACAGCACATTGATAATTATTGCGCGAAACAGGCATCGAAACGGAAGCGTCGGAAATAGTGGCCTCGAGCTCGGCCCTAGCAGCCTCCTCCGACGCCAAAACCAACAGCCGCCTAATCTCCTCCGTCCTGACGACGGAGAGCCGCCATTTACGGCGAATTACGATGGATACCACCAGAAATACCAGGCAAACCACAAGGACCAGGCTCCAAAACCCTAGATCCCCGGCCAGAAGCATTTATTATCCCGCGAATAAAACGGCATCCAGCGAATTTCACAAGCCGTAAGCTCCTGCTCTTTCCACCACACATAGGTGAGGCGGCTCCGGTCGGCAGCGAGGCCTATTCAGGGACTGCGTGGGCGCGCACGGACGGCAAGATCGCAGCCGTCAAGAGATCGGATAGACGTACGGTGACGATCTGCACAATGGCTAACAAGAGAAAGATTGGACGTCACTTTTTTTTTCTGGCCGAGTTAAGAGAAAAGATTCACACTGAGACGGTGCGGAGAGGCAACCGAGCTTCTTGGATTTTCGGACAATCAGATCGAGATTTTTGGGAGCTGTTCGTTTGCTTTCCTTGGAGGGGGGAGAGAGACCAGCGCCATTCAGTGACTTCTACCAAGCACTGCTAGAAGGAGAATATTTATAATTTTTTGGTTCGTTATAAAATATAATAAAATAAAAGAAATTTAATGGCCACGCCGGGGGAAAGGAACTTTTGTTTAAATCTCATTGACTTATTTGCATATAAAATTTTAAAAAATAATAAATTAAGATTCATTCGCGTAAAATTGTTAAATAATTATATATTTTTAATAATTTGTGAATATTAATTATGCTGACGCAAGATATCAGTCCCACCGGTACAATATGCGGTGGAGTTTCTTTTTGTTTTTTCTTTTTTAAGATGCGGACCTTTTTTTTTATTATTCTTCTTCTTAAATTGATGGGGGCGTAATAATAACTGATAATTCTTTTGACTGTGAAAGATTCCGAGTTGGACGAATGTCTGATAAGAGACATGTGATGGTTAATGCATCGAACAGAGTGTTGTTTGGCTGGGTTGGGGATCGGACGGTGGAGATAGGTTGTGGCTACTTTGAATTTGTTACGTTTTTGAGAAGTTTGACGATGGGGTCGCTTTTGGCAGCTGCGGTTCGCATTTTGCATCAGATGGGGTCCATTCAGACACGTTCAAGTATTCCACGCCTTCGTGGGTAAGGCCTGCAAATGACTGGATAATTGATTCCTGCCATCATTTCAAGTCCTCATTTCGGTACGAAAGTCAGAAAAAAAAATTAAAACTAAAACTGACAGGTTATTGTATATAATTTTTATAATTATATAATTTAATGTTAAAAAAAAATGAGTATGATTAATCAAATCAAATACAAGATAAAAGTTACAAGTAATTTCATTTTTCACTGGGAACAGGATACTAACTTTGATCGAGAAATTGGAATTTGGGGGGGGGGGAGAGAAGCTAGCTAGGCTTCCTAATCCACCCACATGAGTTGCAACAAAGCTGGATGTTGACATAGGATGCTGCCGCAGTATCTGACTTTCTTTGATTTATCTGCGCGACATGATCTTGAGTTTTATTCACTCAGCTCTTTTAACATAGTTTTTAAAAATGGATAGTGGTCGGCCCAAAAAATTGTTGAATCAATTATTGACTCGGTTTGATTTGACAAAAATAAATATCAAATAATATTTTCAACTGAAAATGATCGCTCAACTAAAATTGATCCAAATAATTCGATTGAATGACCAAAACCATTAACCACACAAGACTTTTTGTTTCTTTTTTTTTCTTTTTGTGGTGTGTGTGTGTATATATAATTGTATTATTTTATTAAAATTACTTTGCATGCATATGCTTAAATTTTATTTTAATAATATTTTATTTATTTTTATATAATATAAAGTTGTTAATTATTTTTATGAAAAGAATTAGTCTGCCCATCACATCATAGACCCAGTTGTTGTTGGATCGCAAGCCTAGCATTCCACACCCTTCTCAGAGTAACTGTAGAGTTTGTTTTTAAAAATTATGTCTTCTAGAAGAGTAAAAGCAGTAAATTTTCCTAGGTAGGGCGGTGTTACGAGGTGATATTGACGTTCTTATGTCAAAATGGTCATGGGGTGAGCAAGCCCCTTGTCCTAAATGTTTGGTGATAGTATGTCACAGATAATACTCATAAGGTACTCTTTTTTTTTTTTTTTTCCTTTTTTATCCAAAGAAAAGGTAATGATTCCTTCCGATTAATCATGACTATTAATTCAAAAGGCTCAATGTTTTTACAAACGTTTTTTTTTTTTTTTGGTCAGTTGACTTATAGTGAAACCCGAATTTGAAAATCGAAGCCGGCTGGGGGTAGTCACAGTGAGAGGAAATTTTACAGCTCTTTACGCGGTGTGTGTGCCAATTATCTGTCTCAAAAAAGTTCACGAGGCAATATAAAATGTGATCCAGATATATTAATTTCAGTTCAGGTTGGATGCGCACAAAGCCACTCCAGGAACTAACCCCGTTGTGATTTTCAGAACAAAGAACGTTGGAAAATATTCTCATCTAATCGATATTCTTCTAAAACAAGAGAATAACTGCTTGTAAAACGAAACCTAGAGAGAAAAATGAAGGCAAAAAGGGAAAAAATTACACGTATTCTTTACTAATTTCACTTGCATCGACAAATTGCGTATTAGTCAACAATGCTTTCCAGTAGCAATTATAACTATGTGCAGTCCCATAACAGTTATTGTGATCTATTTTTACTGTACAGTGTAGAAAGATTGGACCCCAAGCCACCGAAAGAGGTGCCTAATTAAAAAAAAGGACCTAATTGGGTAGATGCTAATGTTTCTAAAAGACACAGGGAAAGAGAAGATAAACAAAAAACAAAAGAAAGAAGAACGCAGGGAGAGAGAACCCCAACTCATACAAGTCTGACAATTCTGCTAATTGGTGGACGAAATAATTGCCTTGCGACAATTGTCTTAGACTTGGCAGTGGCCAGTCCTGTTGGCTCGCACTAATTCAACAGATTCCCCAACAAAGGAGGGCTTGTGCCGATTGTTTTACTGTTAAAGAAAAAAGTTGAAGAGTCTGAATTTCATCTCTTTGGTTACCATTCGCTTCGTGGACTTGGAATACAGGTCCAATTGGTCTACACAGTTCATAGAGCCTAAACGTAAAAATTCCGCTTAGAGGTCGATTTTGATATAATTGTTAGTTGAATCGGACCAATTCTAATACTTTATCATTATTTTTTAAAAAAATTATTTTATTAAAATTTACGGTATTTACATTTATAAAATTTAAAATCCTTCTTGTCACATCGATTATAGATTTTGCTATCCCTATTGCTTCCGACAGTTTGCAGCTAGTCGTAGTTCATTACCACAATTATTGAGTCACACAATCTTCCTACGATGATCATAAAAGAGAGAAAAAGTTAAAAAAAAAGAAACAGTTGTCCCCTACAGAGTAGCAGAATCAATTATTTCAGTACATCATACTCTACACCTAAATTAATCGACCTTTGCAAACAACCTTTTTGGTAGTCCTCCGAGACAGAGACTTGATGAAGACCAATGCAAAAGACCCAAAAGTCCATTAGAATTGTTACTATAACAAGATTCGTATTGTAGCATTTCATTCTCCCAACAAACGTCGTTTTTCATTCTTGAGTAGACATTCATTGATTATAAAAGCAAGACCGTTAAGAAAGCGTGGCAACGATATATAAACTGCGGGTCAATTTGGCCCATTGGAAATCTGGACCCGCAGCCCACAAATTGCTTAAAGCACGGCGGCGGTCGGCGCGCTTCGACAGCCGTGACGCACAGGGTTATTATCCTCTGATCTCCGATTGGTGACGATTTCATCGTTCCTTGCACAACTAGCCTTAAAAGGAAAACGATGGCAAAATTTTAAAAAAAATAACAATAATAAAAATAAAAACCAGTTAATCTTGCTAGAAAATATACTCTGACCCAAAGTAACAGCAGATTCACATATTTAACAATATATTTTAATATACAAATTAAACAAATTATTTTTCTTTTTTATAGTGAAAATTTTAAACTTCATGAGTATAAAAACAAAAAAGAGGAGTTAAATCGCCATTTTTCGAAATTTGAGCGTTCAATTGAGTCAAGGATTCAATCAATCATGGCGGCAAACCTCGGGTCCGTGATCGTGGCCGTCGATGGCAGCGAGGAGAGCATGCACGCCCTTAGATGGGCGCTCGACAACCTCAAGCTCCGTTCCCCTGCGCCCGACTCCCACGAATCTCGTGGTTCCTTCGTCGTACTCCACGTCCAGTCTCCGCCGTCCATCGCCGCCGGTCTCAATCCTGGCGCCATCCCTTTCGGTGGGCCCAGTTAAGTCTCACACTCCTTTTTCCCCCCAAAGCATCTGTTTTAGATATCAGTTTCGAGTTAAATTAAACAAATAACTGAACGGTTTATTTTGACGTTGGAACGGAAGGTGGGTTGGAGGTGCCAGCTTTCACTGCAGCGATCGAGGCGCACCAACGGCGGATCACCCAAGCGATTTTGGAGCACGCACTGCAGATTTGCAGCGAAAAGAATGTACGATTTGCTAAATATATAGGTTGATGATTCGCGTTCGTTCGTTAAATGTTTAACTATTTATGAATTTTGTAGATCTTGATATCGAGAACTCATTTATTATTAGCTTGGGTGCAATATCTGATCAATGCCATCCTCGACGATGGCTCTCATTCGGCTAAATTATCTGGAACTTGTTTTGTGTTAAGGTGAATGTCAAGAC
This sequence comes from Ceriops tagal, assembly GCA_021533255.1. NCBI lineage: Eukaryota > Viridiplantae > Streptophyta > Magnoliopsida > Malpighiales > Rhizophoraceae > Ceriops > Ceriops tagal. The sequence continues at coordinate 3,056,977 of CM038597.1, read as the reverse complement.
GCAAGTTGTGATTGGGGATCCAAAGGAGAAGATCTGTGAGACCGCAGAAAATTTGCGTGCTGATTTGCTCGTGATGGGGTGTCGAGCATTTGGCCCTATTAAAAGGTAGTATGCTCAAGAATGATCTTTCTGTTAATTGTTGTATATTTTTTCATAACTATTTTCATATCTCACGTAATTTATTCACATTTCATTACGGAGGTTTCCATTGTTTTGATGATTGAGAATTTGTAAGGACCCTCTTTTAGGCCATTAATTGTAGAGAGTATGTTATAAAATCACTCGGAGAAATAAAGACTAGAAGAAGAAAAGGGATATTATTTGGAGGTTGGGTAAAAATTCTATGAATTTAGGTTCCATAATCGTCCTTGATTATGTTGGTTAATAAAATGATAAACAAATGCTTCTAGGGAGAGAGGGGCTTGATCACTATTAGAAGTTTGAAAGTGGAGTTGAAATGGGCTCAGATTGGGGATGGATGTCATTGGATGTAGGTCTTTAGAGTGATTTAATTATTAGTACATCTCATGTTTTCATTAAATAACAATATTGTGTGCTTATAAGCCAGGTCCTCTTAGGTTTACTTGTAGTTGCTGCTTAGAATACCATTGATATTTGATACAATTTGCTTTCTTTCTTTAGTTGAAAGCTGAGCCTGTTTCATTACATATATAGTGTATTTTTTCAGCTATTATCATGATATTCTTGTCCAAGGATGGCTAGATCAGAGTTTGAGTGCCTTGACTGAGCAACAGTGTATGTTAAGAGAAGAGGGATATGACCAGTTTGATGAGCACTGCTTTTGAGTGCATAGTTAAATAGAGGGTCTTAAATGGCAAGAGGAACTTGCAAGTGCATGTATGTTTAGACATAATTTTAGTATGCATGGTCATGTTATGTATCTATTTCTTTTTCTTTAGTAGACCAGGGAGTAAAAAGAGAACATTCATGATGGCTAGTGGCAAGTCTCTCTTGGAATATGTTGGAAGATTATATGTCATTACACTAGTGTACATCCTCATCTTTTTCTCAGTGGGAGAAACTCATGCATGTAGCTGGTTTGGCTTGAAGGTTCTCTTGGTTTGCCAATTGCAATCTTATGAAAATGCATGAAGGTGGCTGATGGGATATTATCTAGGGTTTAGGGTTTAGGGTTTGGAGGGGAAGTAATTTCTTAGTGCTATGTACATGCAGTAAGAATCCTCGAGTAAGGACAATGTTAAAATGCTTGAATAATATTTTGATTTACTATAAAAAAAAAATCTACAATAAATGCTTTTGTTTTTCGACCTTGTATCCTTCATCCACTTTCCAGGAGCAAAGACCTGAAGTTTCTCGTCTTTATGGCCTCATACTTCCTTTGTCATTTGAATTTGTTCTCATCAAAGATTAGTTGGTCATTTAGCATTTTATTACAGTTAAATTGTTTTCCAAGCCTAGTTATGCACTCAAAAGTTTGATAAACCTTTACATGGGAAACAAGATTACATTAGCGTTCTGTGGGACACTTAACCTCAATGATGTGAATGTTAACATGTCAATGCATTGCTCTATATGCTGATAATGATGGACTATTATGCACATTAACAGGATGTTTTTGGGAAGTGTAAGCAACTATTGCACCAATAATGCACAATGCCCAGTCATTATTGTCAAGGGCAAGGGCACTTCATCATGATCAAAGAAGGTATGCTACCAGCACTTCATCGTAATCAAAGAAGATATGCTACCCTAAGGCAATTTGGCTATTTGGTAGCCACTCATGTTCTTCAACCAATTACCTTTCAGTTGTTCAGCTTTTTTTAAGTTTTCATTGTTGCAATAAAGTCTTTGTTCAACATATTCCATCTAATGACATCTTGATCCATGCTTTGATGACTTTAATGACAGTTTAGGCATTCACTCTCTCTCTCTCTCTATACATATATGCTATGAATTGACAAACATTCTGGTGTGTCTCATTAACTTTGTTTAAGACAGGCTTACTTTAGTTGTATTTAGTCCAAACTTGCAAGTAACTCAATTCACTTTATAATATTGTTTATTTTCCCATTCTTGCACATGCAAGGCAAAATGCTGCTATTTATTTCTTGAGTAGATTAGGCCTAAGTTGGATTCATATATTTAAAACTGCAATGTTTTGTTTCTTTCCAGATGGAAGGTTTCTGCAGTACGTGTTCCCATTTAACTTAATATTTTCTATAGGAAACAAAATATAGATTACTTGTGTGGCAAATGTCTTGTTGGTGAATATATGGTTGCTTAAATTCAGTATTTTGACTGGGTTGCTACCCCTTCACAGATATCCTGGTACTATTATCTACGTTCTTTGAGTATGGATTCAGTCCTTATTCTATAAGTAATGTCAAATTTTGAGTATGAGGAATGAAGTATGAAGTGTCTGTTGTTGCAAAAATGAAAGTGGTTGGGTAATAATTTTTTTTCTTTTTTTTTGGATAAGTAACTAGCTTGTTGATAGAGTACGTGGACAAAGATTGGCTGCATGAGGCTTGTTGGCTTTGGATGGCATGTGCCATGAAAATACATGTGTAAACTTAAAAAAATAGTTACAAGATAGGACTGATCATGGAAAGCAAGCTTGATTGTGTGATTACCTTCAATTTCTAGCCGAGCTTTTATCAAACCCTGAGAGTTTTGGTCTTCCTGCATTGATGTGGTTTAGTGTTACTAGAGAAGCCCAATTGCCAATTTCAATTAATGGTTGGTTATTTTGGATCTATCGTGGATCATAACCATGCTTTAGTTATCTAAGCTTTTTGGGATCCTTTATCAGCTGTCCTCTTATTGATCTTGGAATTGTTGCAGATTTAATCATGATTCACGACTGGCTGTACTATGCAATCATTCCCGATATTTGTTCCAAGTGGCTGGGAGGAAAAGCTTGGGCATGATCATCCTAAAATATGCTTTTGTTGCGGTTCAGAAGTGTGATGTTGTACAATTTTATTTGTGTGTACATTGAAATTTTTATTTTATGGTGGGAATTGCTGTATTAGTTTGTTCCATGGAATTTGTTGCTTGTCTTGCCATGGGGAGCCTTGGGATGTGTGTCCCCCTTCTGGTGGGGGCGATTACATGGTGCCATAGGACCAGTCTCCTCTTCGATTGTTTGATCTCTGAAATTGTAGTACAATGTTTATGATTTTGTGATCAAGATGGGGTTGTGAGTTTATCATGTGTCCAGAGGAGCAAAACAGCAAAGTAATTCTTAAAAGTGAATTGAGCTACTTGCAAGTTTAACTAAACAGGCGATTAGAAATGATTTTGGTGCGTTGGTTTTGTACGAGTTGTTCAGTTTAGCAAAATTTATGATCCTGACATTGGATTCCAGCATGCAGTAGTTTTATCAAATTGCTTAGCAGAATAGATTTAACGGGGAACAATGATATTGAAGGTTGTAGAAATGGGCATGGTAAGTACCCTGAAAGTTAGGTATGAAAGAACTTGGGGTTGATTTTTACACCAGGGTTATGCTTGTCTATGCATCGCCTGGATGATTGCAAAATCCCAAAATTATAAGATAGTTCCCGATGGATCTGGAGTCCAGATGGCTATTAGAGCTGGTAGTTTTGGCGACATTCAGATCTGCGCAACCCGCCAATTCGAGTTCCATACGGTGGGATTAAGAATTGTAGAGCCCGTGAGTTTGGTGGGGACTCTCGTAAAGGATCTCTCGGCATATTACGAGTCTCTCGTGTTTTTGTTTCTGTCCTCCTCGTTCAACGTGTTTTTGTCAGCTTCACCCTGGCGAATTGTTTTCCTTGTATGTGTAGGGCTTCACATATCCAATTTTGTTCTTTTTAATCCTGAAATTCCAAAAATATCTCTTCATTTTTCTTCGGCGTGCCCTCCAAATTGTGCTTTTTCTGTGGGGATTGCCAATAAGACCGACAGGGCAAAATGTTTCCCCTTCTGACGTTGAAAACGACCTCAAAATATAGGGCTATAAGGCTATCCTTAAGCATTCTAATTACTGAACTAAGACAAACTGTTAATGTATTTTATTGTTCTTGAAAAGTCCAAGAATGAAAATTGTTATTCCCGAAAAGTCATTAAGGGCTAAAACGTAATATAGGATAGCCTTATAGCCTTAGCAAGATCTTTCTAGGAGCATCTTTTGATGGGTCAGATTTTTTATTTTTTTCTTGCTTCGATTAGATGGAAGAGCTGGGATTCAATTATTCAAATGCAAAACGATTAAGAAAATGCTCATAAAAAAATGAAAATAAAAGAAAAAATCGATTCAAACAAGAGCAAAACAACAAGTTTGTTTTGGTAGTTGTAAAACAATATTTGTCCTTGACTAGTCATTTTTTCTTTTCCCTTCATTTATGTGAAGAGCCCTGTTTAACTTATTAAAAAAAAAAAAAAGACAGAAGGCTGCAGTATTAAAATATGATTAGATCTTGGCATATACACATTGATTATGCAAAATATGATGGGTGAGGGAGCTGCTGGGCAACAGACAGAAAATGGACCTACGCTTGGGGGGCGGCGGGGGGGTCTTGGTTTGGGAAACGCTTTGTTTTGCATGTCCGTGACTGACAGGATCTCGTGTTGCCGTGTGGCGGTGTCGTATAAGTCAGAAGAAGGGGTTCACGAGCTGAAATTATTGCAAATCATTTACTTGATTTTTTATTTTTTACTTTTTTGGGTACAAAATCATTTACTTGAATTGTTCAATTTTGCTTGACATCTTCGAGTTTTAACTTTCAACCATGAAATTAAAAAAAATAAAGTAAGATAAAAGTTGCTTTTTTGCTCGCGTACAAATTATCCAACTTTTCATTCATAAATTTTCCGCGTCGACTGTGCTGGCCGGATAAAATGTCATATCCAATCCTTTAGTCAATTAAAATTAATCATCGCCTAGAACATATTTTTCTTCTTTTTAGGGAGATATTCGAATTACTGTGTCCAGTTTTGCTCTGGGAGGATGAAATTTTGTTCAACAATTATTAGTTTATTCTACCAAGTAATATATATATATAAAATCTATTTCAATTGCCGAGCCTTGTTGACTAAAATCGAGTTTAACCAAAAATAGAGTTGAACCAAACATCTGCTTTACGCAAAAATTGGAAGCCTAAAGAGGAGCCCTATTATAAAGTGGATGAAGATGCTAATCGAAGCATTACATTCCCTCTACTTCGAATCCAAACCTACAGTTGGCTAGGTTTTTCTTGGATTTATGAAGAGCAAATCGCTTTCTTTGGACTTCAGATGGTTGGACTTTTCCACACTGCATAGCTCAGCACCATCATTATGATTTCACGGTCTATTGTAATTAATTAATTATGTCATTCAAGTAACCCCCAGCAGTAATAAATTTTAATTTTAGTTTTTAAAAAATATAAGATTTATAAAAATAAAAATAAAAAAAAACGTATTCAATCATTTATGCTACCTGGACCCAAGGGGGGTATTTTTTGGTGATAAGACAGCAACATTATACGATCCTATGTGAATTCTACCTTGGACTAGACTATGATCAGACGGCAATGATAGGAGGGCCATTCAGTAATTTAACATCCTCTAGCTATCTACCCCATATATATATATATATATAGGTGCCTTTCTCCTCCCATGCAGACGTGCCACAAAAAAAAAAAAACATATGATTGTGTAGTTGGCATTTGCTTGCAATTCAGTGCAGTCCCAAAAAGTCATGAACCTCAGGAGTGCTACTACTTTGTTCCTCTTCTTTGCTCTTGCAATCGCAAGCACCAAAGCTGCCGACCCGTGCGCCTCTCTATTTGGGGATTCAGGTCTCTCTGTGATTCCCATCTATGGCAACTGCTCCCCTTTTGCGGCACCCAAGTCCTCCGAGTCATGGGTCAACACTGTTCTCGACATGGCCTCAAAAGACCCAGAAAGGCTGAAATATTTGTCAAGCTTGTTGGCCCAAAAGAACACCTCTGTCCCAATTGCTCCTGGCCGACACACCATCAAAGTTGGCAACTACGTTGTCCGAATCAAATTGGGCACTCCGGGTCAACAGATGTTCATGGTCCTGGACACTAGCTACGATGTTGCTTGGATTCCTTGCTCCGCATGCTTGGGCTGTTCTAGCACTACATTCCAACCCAACACCTCTTCAACTTTCGGGTCATTGGATTGCTCCATGGCACAATGTACTCAGGTCCGCGGATTTTCTTGCCCGGAAAAAGGGGCAACATCATGCCTATTCAACCAATCCTACGGTGGAGATTCCTCTTTTTCTGCTTCCTTAGTGCAAGATGCAATTATATTAGGCAATGATGTGGTTCCCAATTTTGCTTTTGGATGCATCAGCTCCATCTCTGGGAATTCTATCCCACCACAAGGGTTGTTGGGATTGGGTCGTGGCCCATTGTCACTAGTTTCCCAGTCAGGGTCACTCTACTCGGGTGTCTTCTCATACTGTTTACCCAGTTTTAGAAATTATTTCTTTTCGGGCTCTCTAAAACTAGGCCCTGCAGGCCAGCCCAGATTCATTAGAACAACCCCACTTCTAAGAAACCCTCATCGCCCATCACTATATTACGTGAACCTCACTGGAGTCAGCATTGGGCGGGTTCTTGTGCCCATTGCCCCAGAGCTTCTGGCCTTTGACCCAAACACCGGGGCTGGGACCATAATAGACTCAGGCACAGTAATAACCCGATTTGTGCAGGCCATTTACACGGCAATCAGAGATGAGTTCAGGAAACAAGTAAGGGGCCCGTTTTCAAGTCTAGGGGCCTTCGATACCTGTTTTCTGGCAACAAATGAAGAAGTGGCACCTGCCATAACGCTCCATTTCACAGGCTTGGACTTGGTATTGCCAGTGCAGAACAGCTTGATACATAGCAGTTCTGGGTCTCTGGCGTGCTTGTCAATGGCCGCAGCCCCAGCCAACATAAATGCGGTCTTGAATGTTATAGCCAATTTGCAGCAGCAGAACCTCAGGATTTTGTTTGATACCACCAATTCTCGCGTGGGGATCGCCCGTGAGCTATGCAACTAGTTTTTGATCTTTTCTCTCTCGTTGTGTTTATCTAAATACGTTTTCATCAAATATAAGTTGTGTATTTGGTGAACAGGCCAAGTCCTGGGGAGTTTGCTATATGAATTATTCTAATAACCAGGAATGACATTCCAAAATATGAGCACGTACCATCAGTAAATCTCTTCAAGCGCCGAAAGTATGTTCATTACAGATATACACACCAATTACAGAAACGATCACATGAAACAAATTAGAAAATTGTTACACATAGAAGAGACTGTATTTTTTCCTTTGTGGTTCTTTTTTTTTTTTTGAAATTTCTTTTGGTCAGTTTTTCCCTCAAATTATGATGTCTCTCTTTAAGATATTCTTCAGGTCAAAATGTCAACCCCACCACTGGTGCACTGCAACACCTTCATCCCTTAGCTTTCCATACAGAGCCAAGCACTCCCAATAAGCCCTTCCTCTTCCATTGCCTTTTCCGTCATGCCCTCGCGGCTTGCACTCCAAGAAAAGTTCATCCACAAGTCTTATTGCTTTATTCTTCACCAGTTCCTCAACTACCTCAGCCTCTGCTCTCATCACTACAAGTTCTTCCTCCTTGACATTCTTCCTCAGCCACTCTGACATCCCAACCTCTTGTACCTGCGGCACCTCCTTCCTTGACGTCTCCTCCGTCACCGTCTCAATCTTGTACACCTCAAAATCAAGATTCCTTGTAGGATAGTGCTTTTCGAACCATCCAATTCCGCTTCCTCCCTGTTTCTCTGGCAGCCCCACATCAATGAACACGCGGCGAGGGTAGCTCTCAAGTGAATCACCTGTTAAGTCTGGTAGATACCTCGTTCTTTTCAGGTATCTGCTTGACTTACCTGAAGCTGCTCTTGGTGGTTCCAGGAGCACGTCTTCAAGGTTCTTGAGTACTGCTTTTCTTGCCTCAGTTGTAAATTCAAGAAGCTTCCTTTGCGTGGCCAAATTAGCAGAATTCCCGCCTGTCTTCCTCATTGCCAATACGGTTGACTGAAATCTCCTGAAATAGATGATTTTATAATTGGCTGGCTTGTTGAATGCAAAGGAAGGATTGTCGCTTAGTTGAACAACCGCAATGCCCCCAACTTTGAGGGTCCTGTCAATGAACTCCGGAGAAATGTGGTAGTTATAGCTGAAGGCAAAGTCGAACGACTCGTCAGGGATCATCGTTTGCCAATCAAAATCGGTGGCAGAGACAAGATTCAACTCTGCATCATTAACAATCTGAGAAACATACACGGCAGCATTGTCATCGCCATCCCCACCGCTTAAGAATATGGCTTTGTCGCCAGTTTTAATTATGCCTTCATTTGTCAAGTCACGAAAAATCAATGACAACAGATTCAGGTTGACTGAATTGAAGCCAACTTGATCAGGCCCAAGCACAGCTGAGGAAACACCAAAAATGGCTCTCACCCTGGAGAAGCTAACAAATATCAAAGCAAAAATCATGGCACGAGCAATAAGCTTCAACATCCCATTATAAGCAATCGCGTATCCGTCATAATCCAGATCAACGTTGTTGATATGCAAGACAAAGGGCTTGCATTTGTTGAAGGTTTTCGCTTGGAAATATTTTAAAGGCTGCATTTTCATAGCTGGAAAAGTCTAAGCTATTGTCAGGGAAGATTTTTGTATACTAACACAGCTAAACTAGATTGACTGAAGCAGAGGCAGATTGATTAAGAGAAGGCAAAGATAAACGGGAGCTAAAGAGATGAAGAAGTTTAGTAACTTGAAGAATTCAAAGATTGGAAAATGTGAAGGGAGAGGGAACAACGAGAGAAGTAGAAAAAGTACTTAGCGAGTGCAAAATCTAGCAGCGGTGTGATTTCCACCCACGAGAGCCACGCGGGTACTTCGCATTCTAGACCACAGTAACATCAACTCCCTCAACCGCTGAGCCTCCATTTCTTTAGATTGCCGCTCAGATCGATGGTTTTTTTTTTTTCTTTTTTCAGTTTTCCAGCGCCAACTTATCAATTCATAAGAATTTTGAGCAACACATTGTTAGAATACAAAAAACCACGGATCATATATAAAAGCTTGGTGTGCAGGGAAGGCAGAACAGAGGGAGATCCTTCATGATGTTCTTGTTCCCTACTCCCTTCTCCCTTTTTTTTTTTTTTTTTGGCTTTTTGGAGAGGGAATTTCTATGGGGACGGAGAGTTGGATAGAAATAAAGCAATACAAGGAGGAAAGAAGGCAACAAAGATGCTGAAGTATTAAAATGGGGTGCAACTGGTAAAAATGTCTGGTTCCGCGAAAATTGAGTTTAACAATTAGCTGGCTCATCTTAAATTTTTTCTGTTTCTGTTTCCCTGCCAGGAATAGCGTAGTTTTTCAGCGTATGTTATTATTACGCGGAATTAGGGGTGTCATTACCATACCAACTTGCAACGATAGATCGCACATCTGTGTTCACTTTTCTGAGGTACACACTCATACTAACTCCATCTCCCTGCTCGCAAGTTTCCAACTTTCTCTGAATTACATGACAAGTTTATTTTGCACGTGAGCATTGCTATTCTGCCACAAGTCCGAACTGAAAACATTTGGGCGTTTGATTTTGTGGGTACTACAAACATTCCCCAGCCAATTGAGGCGTGCTCTAATTTGGACAAAGACCTAAACGAAAAGCATTTGCTTTCCTGCCAATACCTTCCGTATCTAATGGATCAATGGTGCCAATTTTGTCCCTAATTCTATCATATAGATATAAAAAATGAGACGTGCGATTAAATGCAAATCCATATCCCTAAATTTTAATTAATTAATAACATTTACCCGCATGCGCATAACTTGTAAAGAACAAGCTTGGGTTTAAGGCAATATCTCTTCCCTTGCGAGTCTGGTTGGGCACTAACTTGTTCGCCTATCGCCGGCCCAAGGGCAGATGTACAAAAGTATGGGGCATATGGTATGTCTATATATACAGAATATTTTAAAAAATTATAAGAATGTAAAACGTATATCCACAACATTTCTACAGTATTTTTAAAATATTGTGTGCATAAAAAAGCTAGTAAAAATAACAATTTTATAAACGTCATTTTCTTTGGGTTGCACTCCGAGTGTACATGTTTACTAAGTCGTAATGAAATCAAAGCAACGCAATAAAATTAATTTTCAAAATTTTTTTTATTACATATACATTTTATTGCATTAAATTTTTAAATATACCAATAGTAGATTCAAGTGACTTTCATATATAAAATAACCCCATCATGCCTTCTTGTACTGAAGACAAAAGGAGAAGCTTTCCCGAGAAAGGAAAATTTTACAAAGCAAGTTAATTTCTTAATTAGTGCTTGTTAATGTATGGAAAGTTTACTTCACTTACTTTATTTTTAGAACAAAAATAAAAATAAAAATAGAAAGAACAAAAAGAAAAAAAATATTGTTGAATACCAAACATACTTTCCCTACCTAAATTATGACTATGCTATTGCAATCAGTTAGCGATTTTTACGCAAAACAATGTTTTTTTTAAAAAAAAATATTTTAGTGACATAGATGACGGTTATTATTATTATTATTATTAAATGTATCCTTTATCTTCTCATCTACTGCGTATTAAGAAATTTCAAGTTGGAAGGTGTATTAATTTTACAAATTTTTGGATAGGTGAAATTAACATGACAAAAAAAAAAAGAGAGAAAAAGCGAAGATTGCTAATTCACACGATGAGAGCAAAATATAAACTGCCTGAAATAAGCGAGGATCAAAATTTCAATATCAAGGTTGATGACTATGTAAGACATAGGCACTCATACTGCTAAATAATTTAAATAATTAAATAATTAAGAATTTGGCTTCCGAGCCAATGAAAACAGGAAAATTGGTCCAGGCGTCCCCACCCCACCTAAAAAAAAAAAAAAAAAAAAGGAAAATTGGTTTCAATCAAATGTTTGGTCTGGCAGTACTCTTCCAAAAATTAGGAGAATTAATTGAGTGGGTGCGAGACTTGTGGACCACCTCTCTCCTTTCAACGAGGATTCCATTTTTGATAGAATGTCTTAGTTCACACATCTGGACAGAGTTAACTTTTGACTTGACACCTCCCTCAATTCAGCCTCCCCCAGCCAATTAATTAAACCTTCCCCGTATAAAGCTGAAGAATACGCGTGAATCAGCGCAATGCTGCTTCGCACAGTGGTGAAATTTACAATAAACATCTAGAATTATTCTTACCTTCTAAGTATTTTCCCATCATTTAAATAATCTCTAAAAGTTTTTTTTTTAAAAAAATTTTTTGAACATGCGTCACTGCTGCAACAGCTCAAGTAAAGATTGTGCTGCCAACTTTGCACTTGGAAGACGTGCAACTCAAAATGTTGATGTGGGTACTCTTATTTCTAAATTAGTTTTGGAAGTGTTACTCAAAATTAGTTTTTTTTTTTTACATCAAGTTATATAATTATATAAAAAATTGTACAACATAAATAATAAATATAATAATTTATTAATTAAGTATATATATATATATATATATATATATATATATATATATAATTATCTATGTGTCACTCTTAGTATATAATATTTATATTATTAATTTTATATAACAGTTTAACCCTATTTTGCAAAGTATCAACAAATTGATTGTGGAAATAGTTAAAATACTACCAATTAGAAATGATTTTGTTATGGTTTGTAAATTTGAAAGGACAAAAGTAATTGAAAAAAATCGAATAGTATAATTTAATAAATTTTATTACTCTAATTAAATTTAAAATAATTTCTTTGATAATTTTTTTGTATTAAATGATGCCCAAGTAACTTTTATTGCCCATAATTCTTTCTTCTTCTTTTTTTTTTTTTTTGGACAAAAAGAGATTCTGAGTAACAATAACTAACAGTCCATGGCTAATAACTTAAATCCCTAAAGTACTTTTTGTTTTGGCACAAGAAAAATTGCTTATTTTATTTAATCCAATATCTAAAAAAATCCAATCCAGGACTAGTGAGAACCATATTTGTCTCGCTCTCAGATTTTTAGAGCTATGAAGACTTCCAGATTGCAGCCCACCAGCAACTTTCACCACCTGTGTGAACCTTGGAATAGTTCAAAACCAATGTTGCTAGTTCGGGATGTTTTACAATGGAGCTAAGAAATGAGTGATCAACAACAAAGATGCCCTTTTATTTTGAGGTGCACGAACATCCACCATTTGACGACGAAGCAGAAGCGCACGAAATGAACCCCACAAAGATTTTTTTTTTATTTTTTATTTATTTTATTTTTGCGAGGTGGATATGCAAGAGAGCATTCTTTTTATACCTAAAAGATTTGGAATCTTTTCTTGCGATGCTAAGTATGAACATCGAATGATAATGTCCCTTGAAAAATTAGAAAAAAATGGCAAATATCTGAATGATTTATGCATCTATCTGCATTTTTTTATTTTGTGTTCCTTTTCTCTGGTGCAATAGCTGTGCAATTGACGGAATATATAGCTAAATAAATCGTGTAATAAAAGTTTGTATAACTCTTGCAATTTCCTCTCTCTCTCTCTCTCTCTCTCTCGCTATATATATATATATATATATATATGTAGGAAATGTATGAGTTGCATCAAAAACGTCATACCCACGATAACATATCATAATGGAAGGATGCTACGGCGTTTAAACGGAATTGTGGTTGAGAAGTGAAGAGAAACCATCATTTTACAAAAAGAAGTAGGACTATTCTCTCGTCCAAATGGAGACTGCTGGGTCGTTCCATAAACTCGGCTCCTTATAATTATTTCTAGTCCTAGTTGAAGCTTGGAGTCAAATGTCAAAATCCAACTTAAATGAAAAGAAAATCAATCAGGTTGATGGAACCTAATCAAGAGAAGGGTGGATCTACATAAATAGGAAGTATTAAGCCAATCGTCTTCATAGATCGAGAAAGGAAATTGATGGGAAATAGCTGACAAGCGACGCGTTCTAATGGTTGAATAAACAAATATATTTTATTGCAAGCTGGACTTGGACATGTGGCGTCCATAAGAAATCAAATACGCAAATTAAGGCTTTGGAGATGGGTGCATTGCATTCGATTCAAATTTACGTGGCGACGGGCGAGTGCTGCCAACGCTACACGCAACTGTGGACTTGGACTCGACAGGGACATGCACGTGCAATTTGCAAGACAGATCAAGGAGACCGCTGGCTTCAAGCTCGGTTCCATCAACGATGGTTTGTTAAAAGAAATACCCAAAAAAAAAAAAACTTAAACATGAATATATAAAATTGAACTTAAATTTATATTATTAAATTTTAATTATTAATTAAAATTAACTTTTTATTTGATAAATAGTAGATCAATTGACTTATTTTTTGATTAATAATAAATAATAATTAAAATTTAATTCCATGTATAAATTTATACCTAATTTTCCTATAAATTAAATTTTGCCCCCTCAACTTAATGTTGCCCCATACTCTCACTATTTTTTTTTTTTGTTTCTATATATGTTTTAAGTTATTCGTATGAATTTTTCTCTTAGAACAAAATCTAGTCATCACTCATGTTAAAAGTATCATAATTTTCTTATCAAAATTATTTACACTAAAAATGAAAAAATAATATAAAAGAAAAATATACAAGTCTCATTTTTTAGGGAGTTCGTGTTGTAGATTAATGTAATGCTGCGTATATTAAAAAGGTTATACGGGGATAAAAAGAAAAATTCTAACTCATACCAATTTTTTTTTTTTAAACATGTTGATTATGTGGGCTAAAAAAAATGAGACTCAATATTTAATTTGATCTAATCTCACACCTAAAATTTTTTATCCAAACTTGATAACGAACATTTTGAAAAAAAAAAAAAAGAGTCATGTTTGACGGTTATTTATATATAAAAAGAAATATTTAAATGAAAAAAATTTTCAAAATTTTCACAACATGAAAATTCTTTTTGAGTTTTCAAAAATGAAAAAAAAAAATTAAGCAAATGAAATTCATGCTCACCGCGTCAATAGCATATTCTTCTCTTTTCATTCCATCTAAAGTTTCCGGTCGTTTAATAAGACCTTTCCCCATAAAAGCGTAGAAGCTTCAAACAAAAACTTTCAGTTAGATTGGCAATCTTTTCTCCAGAAAGAGAGAGAGAATTTGGTAGCCTCAAAAAGAAGAACCAACGCGGGAACAAGTTTACAATTTTTGAGGTGATGTCACAATCACCAAAAAAGACCGTACAGTTAATTAAATAACAAACATTTTCAAGTTTAGTGGCCTGAAAGGAGCCGGCTGAATCGGGAATGGAATGTTTTTTTTTTTCTCTCCTTTTTTTAGAAAAAAATTTATGTTTGCAATTAATAAATATTTGTTAAAAAGGACAAAAAATATATATCCGTCGAATTACGTTTTCCGCGGGACGAGAATTAAACAAATCAATATCATTTCATCGACAACCAGTTTCACAAAATCATGATTTATTCATTGACTTGGTCTCTAGATATAAACGACAAAACTTTCTACAAAATAATTTTCGTCTCGCAGAGTCTCAACGCAGTGAGAACAGGATACCCAAAAAAGAAAGAAAATTAAGAAATGGGCAGTCATCGAGAAATCGAATATTGGCAGCATTTCTCTCCTAAAAAGTGGGAAAGACCCAAAAAAAAAACAAAAACAAAAACAAAAAGGGAGAAAGAAAATGCCAATTCGAAGACGAAATCATTAATTAATTAGGTAGATACAACCTGAATTGGACACAGAGCCAACTCTCCAAGACCCGAGGGCAAGGTAAAATAAAAATTGTTTCGGAAGGTAACGGAAAAGGGCCCCTTCATTATTTAAAAATAAGTGAAAAGCACAGGATTAACAAAGGAAACGTGATTTAAACAGTAAATTATCATAATTTCTTAGTTTTTATGATTAAATTTGATGGTTCAGATTTTCGCCTTTTATCCCATTTACTGGTTCCGTGTTATTGTAATTAATAATTAGGCATTTGATGTACCGAATAAAAAGGGAAAGAACGGGTCTGTCGGGTCAAAACCCCCCCTCTCCCTCTGGGGTGGTGCTGGTTCGAATCCAAGAACTGCTTAAAACACCAGAAGCGAGTGGATGGAGTGACCAAGTCAGTGGCTCGAGCCAGATCGAAGCACCGAATAGCCTGCCGGTCGGCCCACCCACCCACAAAATATGGACCCCGCGGTACCGCGTACTACTAGTCCATGGAAAATTTCTCCGACCACACCATCTACGCACCCCGTTCTAACCTTCCCACGCTTCTTCCTTTTTCCACTTTGCTTTCGTTTCGGCCGGCCCTACTCACACGCCCCAACTATATATATATATATATGCCTCGGCCATAGCCATCTCCTCCCCAGAGCCATTCCTCCAACCAAAAACCAAAAAAAAAAAAAAAAAGAAGAATCTTTTGAGGTAATTTCATTAGCGTATGTCACAGAGGCCTTTCGTCCCTCACTCTTCTTCCATAGCTTTTAGCTTACTCTCCCATCTCCTCGTCTCCAGCGACCTCAGCCCCGACTGGCCTTGTCTTCAGTTTTGACGAAAACAACAAAAAGTGGACGCTTTTATTAATCCACTTAACGTAAAACACGCAAGTAGACACTTTAACCGGACCGAACCACTAATCATGGGTTTCAAAGGCTTTGTTGAAGGAGGCATTGCTTCGGTGGTGGCCGGTTGCTCCACTCACCCGCTGGATCTCATTAAGGTCCGTATGCAGCTGCAAGGCGAGAGCTCGCCCAATCCCCAACAAATCCATAATCTCCGCCCAGCTTTTGCCTTCAACTCCGGCACCGCCGTCATCCATCCCAGCTCCGTCCATGTCGCCCCTCGCGCCGGTCCTATCTCTGTTGGCATGCGCATCGTCCAGGCTGAAGGCGTTGCTGCACTGTTCTCCGGCGTCTCCGCCACCGTTCTCCGCCAGACACTGTACTCCACTACTCGTATGGGACTTTATGATGTTCTGAAGCAGAAATGGACCAACCCGGAGACTGGCAACATGCCGCTGGGGAGGAAAATTGCCGCGGGATTGATTGCCGGAGGAATCGGAGCCGCCGTTGGCAACCCCGCCGACGTGGCTATGGTTAGGATGCAGGCAGACGGGCGGCTCCCCGCCGCCCAGCGGCGCAATTACAAGGGCGTGGTGGACGCCATCACGCGAATGTCGAAGCAGGAAGGGATCGCCAGCTTGTGGCGAGGCTCTTCTCTGACGGTGAACCGCGCAATGATCGTGACGGCGTCGCAGTTGGCTTCGTACGATCAGATCAAGGAAGCCATCTTGGAGAACGGCCTGATGCGGGACGGGCTCGGGACCCACGTGACGGCGAGCTTCTCTGCCGGGCTTGTGGCGGCTGTGGCTTCAAATCCAGTGGATGTGATCAAGACTAGGGTTATGAACATGAAGGTGGAAGCGGGAAGGGCCCCACCGTATAATGGGGCCATTGACTGTGCACTGAAGACCCTAAAAGCCGAAGGGTTTATGGCCCTTTACAAGGGTTTCATACCTACGGTTTCAAGGCAGGGCCCCTTTACTGTGGTTCTGTTTGTGACACTCGAGCAAGTCAGGAAATTGTTCAAGGATCTTTAGAGTTCTAATTCAATTTCAAAGGGCAATTAACTTCTTGATGATGACGAAGAAGTGATTATTATCCTTGTTACCCATTGTTACTACTATAATTTTGAGAGTCTTTGTTGCTATAAATTTAAGAGTGTCCTGAGAGGCTGCTTAATGGGAAGGTTTCTTCAAAATTTTATTGAATTGATTTTTTTTTTATAATTTTTTGACCTCTCCATAGAAAAGGGAAGGGGGGGGGTTGACAATCTTATGTCCTTGCTACGGTCACTCTCCTCCTTGCACCGGTTTTGCGGCTATGGTTTTCCAACTCGTGCAAGTGGGAAATAAAGCAACCCAACTGCCAATGGTTGCCATATCAATGGGAGATTTGTGGTCCTGTTTAGGGATCAGAACGTGCAGCTGCACGGAAGTGATCAAGTTAACAAGTGCCTATGAAGATATGTGATTGTGTTTGTTCGATTGACAAAAGGACCATCTCTTCCTTCTCGTTGGCTGGGCGACAATGCATCAAGAATTTCAGAAGAAACCAAACACCACAACAATTTCACCCTGTCCACACCATTTGTGTAATCATTAAACAAATAGTGACAAAAGGACCATCTGTTCCTTCTTACTGGCAGGTGGGTCTTTACAAGACAAGAGGCAAGCACGAATCGTTGGTTTTGTGGGGCCAGTCGTATTTTTGAGGTGCGCTGGTTCTCACTGTGTAACGTGGCTTGTGGCGAACGCATGGTCTGCGGGAAAAACACGCGGGCCATCCACAACCTTTGACAGTGGGAGGAGGTCAGTCCGTTCCATCTGGGTCCACCGCCACATAAACAATTGGTCATTCCTACAATGCCAATTCGAAGCATTCAAAATCAAGCAATTCTATTCCCCCCCATCCTTCTTGCAATGAGCACGGCATTTATTTAGCAAATTGCAAATTCACCGTTAACCCTGGTTTTTTCTCTCTTGTAAAAATGCTAGGTCATGGATGAGATTATGCTATCGATTAGGCCATGAAAATAAAATTTCATGCAATGTTGCAACAACTCATAAGAGTCCCACAAAAGAAAAAGAGGAGGAGATACGACCATAATTTTTCATTTTATATAGGAATACAGGCTGCATAATTAATCAAATTAAACATCATCTAGTCAAAGTCCAAAAATCGTTTTGGTTGCAGTCGATTAGTGCTAAATGCGACCACAATAGCTTAGGTCTTAGATTAAGTGAAGGCTTAATTCCTGGCCGTTCTTCTACTAGGCCCTACTTGCACAGGGCAAGAAACTCCGGTTACATAAAAAAATTCCCTGTTGCCCAAAGAAAGGGTGTGGTAGCGCTTTGTCTTCAAAGCAGCACAAATCAGAACAGATAATTAAGCTTACTGGTTAAATAACATAGTGAGCAAGCAGTTGGTATTTACATGATGGACTTATCATTGTGACAAGATTTTGAGGATCTGCTGTAGGAGGTGTCACCAATCCAACTTTTAACATTGCTACAACAAGCTTCTCCACTTGGTAAAAAACAGTTTTGTACGCACATGAGAAGATCCATTGCATCATCTAGTGCTGTTCCTTGGCGTTGGTGGCCTGTGACTTTCTGATCCTTGTACCTTTTCTGTATTGCGGGTTGTATGGCCTTCAAATCTTCCTCCGTCAAGAATCCGGGGATGCTGGACATCCAAGTATAGTCCAGCATTCAGATTCTTAACTGCTAGAGTGTCAGATTTTCTTATATTTTCAGAATTTGGAAGCGATTGGCTGTCAATTGCCAACCCTTTGTCAGGGTTCTGGGCTGATTGGGAACCTTCAGAGCCTCTACTTTTGTCAGGAGTTGTGACTGCTTGACCTGAGCCATGGCCTTTGTCCAGATTTTGGAGTTCACTTGCGATCTGGCTGCGCCGCTCCTTTATAAAGTTGAGTCTAGTTGTCAACTTCGTCAGCGCAGAAGTTGTCGAATTTGCTCCCTATTGTGAGCAGTTGTGGCAATTAGTAGCATAAAGCCAATAACTTGCATTCTATGAAAGACAATTGAGAACCAATTTAGTGAGGTTAATTATGATCATGGCAATTTGTTGGCAGAAAAGTGCACGAAAATATACCATCTAGGCAAATCACATCAACCATGCTGGAAAACATGTATGCACAAATTCTAAATATCTCTTATAATGAGTGGGCAGAGTTTCAAAACAGAGTATGGAGGTGGTTATTAAACATATTAAATTAGAGTAACAGGGCAATGTTAGTAAGGAACTTGCTCTCATGACAAAGCACAAAAAAGATTATACATAGCTAAAACATATTCCAGTTCAATTCTCGCTAATCAGGCTGAGACCAATAAAAGCTGATAAAAATTTTGTCATAGGGAATGCTGAGAATTCAATCAAGCACTGAGACACCAATGACCCATTGCCCATGCCAAATTGAAATTACCTTACTTGCAGACCTTCCAGAAATACGCACAGTACCAGCAATTCTTTCTTGCTGTTTATCTTTCCTGCAAGAAGAACATAGTAGGTACACCCATGTTTCACTAAAAAACTGCAAGAGTGCAGAGTGAAAAAGACAAGCATGTTTTTTCCCTCTTCAAGTAGGAGAAGAAATGTCTGAAAATAAAAGGAAAAGTTGGCCCTGGCCAAAAGTTGGTGTGTTCCAAAAACTGACAAGGACTTCTTTTCAATTATTGTTGGAAAGCAGCTAAAAGACAATTCAGACATGAGAATATAAAATAATAATAAGCTTACATTTTTGCCTGATTATTTACTGTTGAATCATGAATAGAATCATCATTTTGTCTATGCTGTTGGTTGAGCTGCATGCAGAGTTCATCAAACTTCTGATTCAAATCAGTGATATCTGCTTCTGCTTGATTTATTTCCTCAATATCTGCCTTCAACTGTAGCAGAAGTTAACAAATCGATGCATGATCTAGATCATCAAATCAATTAAAGCAGAAATTAACCTTTTCATCTATCATTACTGGATAAGGCAAGGGTAGTTGGGATGTGTTAAGCCCTGCCTCAAGAGCTGTCCTTTTATCTCTCTCCTTTTGCAGTTGCTTCTGCAATCTTGCCACCTGCAAATACATTTAATTTGCATCCACAGTCATGCATACAATATCTTACTGTCATTGTACTATGTAACAGCTCAGAAAGCCATTCAAACAAATGCAGTCGATCACTTAGTAGAACTAAGATGCATCTATACTTAATTTTTCTGTATCAGAGTAACTTAGCATAAATAATGCGAATGAAAATTTTACATTATTTGCAACATGAATGCTAACTTCCATATAATGATGGCATCCTTCTATTCCTCCACATACAACCTACAGTCCAGATGATCTTAATTTTAAATTTCAAAATTAAGCATTCATTCAACTCAAATTCTAATCAATGCTATGGAGGTAATGAACTAGACCACTTTGCAAATTGAAATTAATATAGCATAGTCAATACTGCAAGGAAAAAGGCAAAAGACAAAAAAGAGCCACCACCACATTTTCCTCCTGTGTTCATGGACCAAGAAAACTTCCCAAGACCTTCATGCTAACACAGAACCAAAGATTATCCATCTCATCCTCCATTTGATCTCCTAATTACACCTCCCTCCCTCCCTTCCCCCACTTAAAAAAAAAAAAAAACACATCTAATAAAAAGAAGAAACACTAAGAAAATGCAAAAAGAAATAAACATATCAATTCACGGCAAGCGAATTGCCATTATCTTCTATGTCAATAGCCTGATGAATGTCAGAAAAGTTATCATCATTAATCGTAGCATAAACCACGTAAATATCCTTGCACAAGGAGCTTAACAAAATGGGGAGAAGTTTAAACAAGATAAGATGTAATCTTTCATATAAAACATACATCTCGCTCAAGAGCTAAACGCCTGTCATGCAAGGCCTTTTTTCGCTGCTCCAAGTTGGCCTGGAGAACTGAATTACCTTCAACCTGTATAAGAAAATAAAGTAAAATATAACAGGTAGCCCCGACAACTTGGTACATTGACAAAAAGGAAGACACTTCTTTAAAGTACTGGCCTCTTCAAAGATTCTGCTTTGTAACTCAATTTTACTTGCTTCCAGCATTTGGAGTTCAACTCTACATATAAGTGAAAAATGTCAGATTTGCATCATAGCTCAAGTCCATAAAAGTCCATGCTGCTGTCATACTGATTCAAGAAGTTGTTTTCTTTAAGAATTTTTAGACTGCATATAAATTTTAGATAAGGAATTGAACTAATTATGTATTTTGTAAATGCCTTGTTGTACACCGCTCAGGAACATACATGACATTCAGAGTATCTGCAGCCATAATTAAATCATGTCCAGAAGTAACCAAAAACTGAGACAACTAACCATTGAAAAACAAATTTAGGTTTTCAAGAAATGGTTCCACTAGACATTATTCAACAAAACAGAGTAATGATGAATATAAATGAAATATGGATAAAAGTGGAGAACAATGTGGATCTAAGAATGAGAACTTTACAACCTTGTATCTAAAGGTTCATAACTTCATATCTAAGCATAAAAAAAAGTTTCATATCTAAGCATAGAGAACACTCGAAAAATAAAAAGATCAGCAGGATTCTCTATGAATTCCCAAAACTATAGTCCAGTGGATAGAGTTTACAGTGTATCTAAAGGATTTCCCTTTTTCAATGATGACAATGAATTAGATCAAAAGCAATTCTAGATGAGGTATTTAAGTCCAAGGACAAATTGAAATAGAATATGGCCATCAATTACAGCTTCTCAGAATTTTTGTTGACAATTTGATAGGTTTGAACAAGTTGATGACAGTCTCTCAAACTCTTTCTCTCAAATGCATATGTACCTCCAACACACTAGTACTTCTAAAGTGTGAATGCACCTTTCTTTGTGCAGTTTGAGAGTTGAAACAAATGCAAACTAAAGATGTTCTATAAAAATTCATTTACTAAAATTACAAAAGAAAAAAATGTAAAACAAGCAAACACAAACAAAACATTTTTTATGAACATAACATATTCTATACTTACTCATCCTCAAAGTTACAGTCAATGGATTCCATGGAAAGGTTCTTCCTTGCCTGAACTCATTTCAAACAGATACTAAATATGTTAGTAATGATTGATAAGGAAATTCCAAGCCACATCAAAGGGCAAGAAATATTTACTCACTGAGGTACGCCCCCAAACAGTTGGACGCTTGGTGCCATGCAAAGGTCCATTTGATAGACTTGTAGCTTTCTGCATACATGCAGATGCATGATGACCAGTTTGCTTGTTCTCTAAAGTTGTTTCCCTAGAAATGTCTCTTAATTGTTTTCCACAATTGATTTTCTGTGTTCTCAAAGTATTTTCACTTGGCTCTGCAATTTTCTCACTTCTTCCAACATGATCATGTGGAGAAAAAGAAACTGAACTTGGTGACATCAGTTCAGATTTAGATTCGTTGTCTACTTCGGAGGACTTGGAACCAGAGCTAAAAATTTCACAACCCTGCATATTTGAAATAGTTAGCACAAATATAGCTATTTCCTTCTCAACAAGAAGAATAAGGAAAGATAAAAGAGAAACATCAGTTAGCAGAATTATGATGGATACATAATTTAGTTACAAAACATTGGTGTTGTGAGAAGAGGTGAAGCTTCACCAGCTCATAGCATTAGAGGAGAATAAACACAGATTTCAAATGGAAAAAATAACAAAAAGAAAAGGAGAAGGAATAAGAGAAGGTTACAGTCATTAAAAAATTTTCAGCTTTTGAAATGATTAGAAACTAGATGCCATTTAACCAAAAAGAGTTATGTAAAAGGATTCAATCAAAAGGCTTTGCTAGCCTTTCCCATGGCAAAAACAAATCCCTAGAATAAACTGATAAACTATGCATATGATATGCACCAGTTGATCTGAGGAAGACTAAGAAAATAATATTCTGAAAAGAGAGAAGATGAACAGCTAAATCCAGTATCATTAATGCAAACATTAATTATGACTGGGTGTGCACTACCATATTCTCACTGTATAAATATAAAATCTCATTTTAGTATGAAAAGTAGACGAGCCTTATTGTCATAGAGATCTTCACGAGAGGCACTGGTCTCAGTGCTGGTTCCACTCGAGACATTGTCAAGATCGTCTTCTGTGTATGCATCAGACTCTTGACTTGCATCATCATGTTCATCATCTTCATAATATTCATCATCGTCATCAGTTACCTCCTCATCCTCACTTTCAAACCCTTCAGAGTCAGAATATAGTCCAGGTGACATGGAACCCTCCTGCAAGTGCTGTGTGACTCAGAGAATGCACAAAACAAAACTAATTCCAGATGAAGTGAGGAAATAACTGCAAATTTTCAACTTTGATTTTTGATGTTTTTTATCTTCATAAGTCATAATTACATTTAGCAGCTACTATGGCCTACATTCTCATTCAATTGTCATTATTTAAGCTCAAAATAAGTTACATGTAGAATTTTTAACTTTGTCTACCTCACTCATGAATCAAGAGGAAGTAATTGGCATGCAATTGCTGCTAAAACCAGGAATTAATAGTAAGAAACACAAATCTTTCATCAGTGTCTGCATCCAGAACAACTGAAGACTCTTTGAGATGCTACTAGTTTTGGGAAGAAACAAAAACTGTCTGCCTCATGCTATAACTAAATGTTAGTCATTTCATTGTGATTATAGACTTCAAACTACACCAAACTATTTTAAACCAAGATCATTGCAATTTGACATGAATGTTCAAAGATAATCAAAAAACCTTCTGATTCAAATTCTGTCCATTTCAACAATAATACAAGTCTGTTTTGAAGGATGTAAAACAATAGATAAACTGCTACTTACACTGAATATGTTGTTGTACTCTTCTAATAATGTGATAATAATGGCTTGAGCATGATTAGCTGCAGCAGCAGCTTTCAGAAGCTGAATGGAGCTATCACCACCCACATCGAAATTAGTTTCAATTTCACAGTCACCAGCAAGAAGGGGGCGAAGCAATAAAGGTGCCATACAAGCAGCCACAGCTGAAGTGCTCATTCGGTTCACAGCTTTGTGAGAAGCAACAGTTTGCATCATTAAAAGAATTCTGAAGAGAAAGAAAAATGAAGCACCTTTGACTAAAACAATCTTGTGCAAGCAGGTAAAGGAAAAAAGAACAGGAAAAATTTGTGAGAAGGGGCATTTTATAGTCATTAGTCTTTTCATGAGTGCACGACAGCATGCTGTATCTAAATGAATTAAAAATTCCAGTAAATATATGTTTCCATATCTGATAATTCTAACCTTGTTTTGTCTCATTCAATGATGCAAGTGGCAATACTTTGCTGATAATAACTTTTCCACAGCCACACAGCTATTATATATTAGTTCTTCAGAGTATTTGGTACAGTGAGTAACTCCAAACAATACATTTTTTGAACATTGATAAGACGTGCAGTTCAATCGGAAAACTACTGATCTTTGTCTTTGGCTTAAATCTATATAATCTAACCCAGAAGCACCCTCTGAAATGGCATTTTAGATTGTGAGATCATGAATATCAATTTAGTTGTTAATTACACATTGTGAAGGACAAAAGGCAAGAAAACTTAAGTGAGATGAAGAATTTTATGCATACCAATAGTGGTAAGAATAACTTTTAAGCACTTCCCCAGCTATGGGGTCTAAGCAACTACCAGTACAAATCTTATGAGGCCAAAGATTAATTCCTTCTTGCAATGGCACCCAGTCAGCAAACACAGAAAAACTTTGCTGGAGAGAATTATAAATAAAAGAGGTGGATGTATGGTGAAAGGAGATAATAACAAAACAAAACTAAAGAATTAAATGAACACTCAAAATAGGATTTTTTTTTTCACGTAACAGATAACATTAATAAAGCAGGCTAAACTACCTTTGCAGTAAGCGACGAATGGGCTCAGGAAATGTGTCATATATTGCTGCTCGCATGGCATTGACCCTACTGCCACGATCGGTTCCTGTCAATAAGAAAAAAATAAGCTAATTGGAAACTTAAATGAGAAACAACATATCAAAATGTTTATGACCTGAAAATTTTAACAATTATGACATTTACCAAGCTTACCATTTCAGTACAACAAGAATGTCCATTTTACATACTTAGAAGATGCTTGAATAATTTGTCTTCGAAAAGCATAAATAAAATAGAGAAAATATACAAAATCTTCAGATATATCACTGGAATTTCTGCCTATATTTTCATTTACTCTATATCACTCTTCTCCATCCCTATTTGTGAAATAAAACATTCCAAAAAGGATCAATCTCAGAGCGGTTTTATCTATTCAGAGCAGATTCATCCATTCTTGAGCTTTTGATTATCCAACTACTGTTTCATCTACAGCATCTGGAAACAAACTGCATTCTAGGATTTGCATCATGAAAAGCATGGCAAGATGAATCAAGATGTGGATGTGTTCAGATAAAAGGCACAATTTAGAAAATCAAGGAAAGCTACGACATTTGATTCAATTTCAGGCCACATACAGCACAATATGAAGTG
Organism: Ceriops tagal; assembly: GCA_021533255.1. Lineage (NCBI taxonomy): Eukaryota > Viridiplantae > Streptophyta > Magnoliopsida > Malpighiales > Rhizophoraceae > Ceriops > Ceriops tagal. The sequence goes on along the minus strand of CM038597.1, from coordinate 3,031,896 downwards.
AAAATTCATAATGTAACACAGTAACAGAAGAAAGAATGAAATAAAAACTTCAGCAATGGACTTACGACAAGCTTCTAATAGTGCATTACAGCAAGATGCTGGTACTGGAGATGAAGGCAACTCCCGGAGGAAGTACTGGAAATTGAAAAAATGCAAATGAAAAAATTATTGGTTCCAAGATATGCTGTAACCTGAAACAGAGGAAATCAGGACTTTGATGTGAACCAAAAATGAAAATACCTTGACACAATCAGCAATAACATGTGCATCCTCCTCTGGAGAGAACTCCATTTTCCCTGAAATGGAGTTAAAATTTAGAAAGCCAACTTGTTGCCAAGAGTATTTCTTGCGTAACACTTCCATTTATTATGGCTTCTTCAAGTACTCTACTCTATGTGGGCTTCAATGCATAACACCTCAAGTGCTGTTAACAGCTTGTAATTTATCCAAAGGAAACAACTATATATGAAAACAAACCCTGCTCATATTCTCGAATTCGATGCTCAACATCATCAACATCAGCAGCTTGCCGCAAGATGCCTTCCACTTTGATTCCTGTTGATCAGTTTCAAATAGTCAGATTCAATGATGGTGAAAAGAGAGCAAATCTATTGCCTTATAAGCAAATAATGGAAGTGGTCCAACAAAGTTAGTGTGTCTCATGGTATATTAACAAAGGATCATAATGTTGGAGATAATACTAAGAAAATTGTTGTGGTAACATAAGAAAATCAGAAACAAAAAGCCTGAGTGGATCCTGAAGTTGATCCCACATACATGTACCTCCTCCCCCAAGGCAAGGCAAAAAAAACATCCAACTTTATCAGTCGAAGAAACTAGCGGTAGTTGCATCACAACTAGTAATCACAAATCACATGGATGGTTTATGAAGTGAAACAATTTATTATATACAGCAGTCAGTTAGTTCCCCCTCATGAAATCTATGAAACCAATCAAACATTATCCTGTCACAGATTATGTATGCGTTATCATTCAAATAGAAGGAAAAATATTCAATGAAGTAGGTGAACTCGGTTCCATAAATATGCATCTTAATATGAGCAGCAAATAAAAACACCCACCATGCTCCTCTATAAACCTAAGAGCCTTTTCCAGAAAGGATGGAGATCCATCAACTTCTTCTAAAGCAAGTAAGATTGGTCTGCCAATGACCAAAGATTTCCCAGGCTGCTTGTCCATTGCTAAAAAGGGGCAAAAAAAATAGCATGTTAATTCAGGATAACATTCACAGATTGGCCCACTGACTAACACAGCTAAGACCAGAACAATTGTAAAGATGTTAAAATATTAAATGGGAAGAGAAAACCAAGAATAAAGGATGAATGCAAAAACTAGACAATCACAATAATGGGAAAATTTGTTCATAGTTCATCCATGTAAAAAGTAGAGTTGCTCATATAGAACAAGATATTCTGTCATTAAGTATCACAGCTGTCTCCTAAGTGCTTCAGTGGCTTGAAATTTTTTTTGTTGTTTAACCCATACCTTTTCTGGATACCCATATGAAACTTTTAGTTCTCTATTGCTGACAGGATAGGAAGAAAAAAAATTCAGATACAATTATTGCACTGCATCTTTGCGTAATATTAGTGACAAACTTATAAAAAAAAAAATGCATACATTGTTCAGAAGAGGCATTGACTTCATCTGCATGACCATCTTTGAGGAGACCATTTTGGCCCATCACACATGCGGCATTTGGTGCTTGTGCTAGAGCATTCTCAAGTGCATTTTTCCACTCATTTAAATCTTCTAGAGTTTCAGCCTGCAGCACCAATAAAAATAACCAGAGATTATTAGCAATAACGTGATTTTAACATGAAGATCAAAAGAAGTAGACCAAAAAATAGTCCCTGGTTCTCATTTCTGCCCCATGGATTTTTTATTATAATACAGAATTTCTTCTCTCTATAAAATGCCACTTGACTCAAAATTCCATTTTTGAAGTTTTATTTCAAGAAAACTTGTATAATGTAAAATTGAAGGCCAATATAATTTTCATTGTTTCATTTCTACCACAATCACCCCTAATGTTGCAGTTGGTTCAAGGGTCAAGACTGAACATTCTAGGGAAGAAACTGCACCAAATTGCAGGCTCAGCTAGATAACTCTTCACTTGGACCTTTTGTTTGGCATGGAAAACAAGCTCACAGGACATATTCATGCTTGCTTATTCAATATGCCAAGCATGAGCACCAATGAGCTCAGTTTCAGAGATCGTGAACAACCTTGATCATTATCTCTATCAAGTTCTAGCAAAATGCCTGGACAAGCTTGAGCTTGTAATCAAAGAACCCATCTAATTCGAGACTCTGTTTTGTACCATCTAATTCCCTATGGCTAACCTCAATCAAGCTCAAGACAATTAAATATCCTCAGGCAGCCCTTTTGCAGCTTTACAAGAATATAAGGGGGACTTCAGCAATGACACTGAATGCAATATTGGGGACAAAAGAGAGGCAAGAAATACAAGAAAACCTTAAGAGTAAAAGCTCGTCCATCACGACCATCAGGAAAGAGGACAGTCAACAGCTTTTTGTCTTCCTTGACAACCACACTAGAGATCATGCCGAGGAACACCTCAGAGTTAGTTCAATACTATGGGGAACTAATTCAAAAATTTACAATGTTTAAATTTAAAATGCAAGCCAACCTGCCTGAATTGTTGAGGTCGATACCACCCAGGGTTAAATTTACTTCACCTGCTTTTTGAGGAACAGCACTCTGAAAAGTTAATACGTGGATACACTTAGAAACTTAATTCTTCCAAATATAAATGACATAAATTAAGGGGAAGAAACTAAAACTTCCGTAATTACTTGATATGTACTACATGCCAGCTACTTACTGGATCACTTCTAAAGAAAATAAGCGAAGTTCGTGTCAAGATAAACCAGCGTTTCTTCCAGGAGGTCCATCCAATCCCTGTAAAACAGAATTAGCTTAGGATTTGCTAGCTGACCGTTCAGCTAATAGCTGCAGAAAAGGACCAGTCACCAGTGTTTGTGTAACTTGACGAGAGCCCAATAGAAGAGCATTTAAGGTTCTTGGGCCCTTTATATTTCCATTAATCGTAGAGTGTAAGCAGATGCATAAATCAAATCATCAGAACACACCTTTGGATGATGTGAAAAGAGGCCCGCTCTTGAACACCTGTAATAACATCTTATACTTCAGACTTTTCCAAAAAGGAAAGTATTAACAGAAATTTAAAAAAAAAAAAAAAGATATCATAACGATCAATGACATCGATCAAAATCACATCATATGATCATAACGATCTTACGATTCAAATACAAAACGAAAAAAAAATTAAAAAATAAAAGAAGAAGAAGAAGAAGAAGTTGGAGGAAATAACCGTATTTTCATTGCGAGATCCTGGCGGTTCCGGCTGTCCTGGAGGCGGAGGAGGTGGAGGAGGAGGACCACCATCTCCCTGAAAATGATCACCGTGTACACAGTCAAGAATCAAGATAAAATCAACATCCAATTCCATCGCATTATTTGTGATCGCATTTGCAGCGAAAGAGAGTACCTGAGACGATTCCGTGTTTTTGTTAGCAGTCATCCTCTGGTCCGCGAAATATCGAAAATCACATCTCACTCGTTGTTGGGCGAGGCGCAGAAACGGTTACTCGGCATCCGCGGCACTGCATTGATCAGAATCTAACGCCTGCAAAACAAAAAAAAAAAAAAACAAAAGAAAAATCACTGCGTCAACCAACATAATCGTAACGAGAAAAATCGAATAGAGAAAAAATGTACCTTCTTTTTAAATGTTTTTTTTTTGTGCAATTTCGAAGAAATAAAGAAAGATTTTCTCTATCTTCTCTCTCTGTATGACTTGCCCACCGGAGTCCAGAGAATTGGTTTCCAACGGAAAACCGCTGCTCAAGCAAGAAAAAGAGGGTCCACGGAGAGAGGAGGCAGGGCCATTTCTCCTTCTAACACGCGGCACCCCTACACGTCACCCGTATTCTTACTTTCTCCTTCTCTCTCTCTTTCCATTCCATTTCGTCCCCGCCGCGCTGCATGTTGGAGGGAAATAGAAATAGAAATAGAAATATATATATATATATATATTCTTCTTTTGTGTTTTTTTGGCCGCGGGGGGATGTAAGGGCATCTTCGTAATTTCATGTCCAATCACTGTCTGCTGCTTTCTTGCAGAAGGGAAAATGCAGTGACCCTCGTCTGGTACACGGAAAATTACGTATGACCATCTTCCGTGACCGGTCGGCATCGAAGGAATCTCCTATTACTAGTACTGATGCCCATCAATTACGCTGTTGAATGAGATGTTAAATACTCGACTTCTCCTATTAACAAAAAGCATGGGCTTGAACGCTAAATTGTCGTCGCCAGGTCATTGAATTTTCATTTGTCTTTTGGCCCATGGAAATAATGCAAGAGGAAAGCTCAAGTCTAGACCAGGGACCGGGATTTCCGTGTTTTATCCGAAAATGGCAAAGCATGTATGTAAAAAGAGCAATTTTCAATTTTTGAATTTTTTTTGTTGGGAAAATTATTGATATTTAATTTCATGATGTCTTATATATTTGACACATTTTTAATACAAATGTCTTATTATTCATGATCATTATGATATATGTATATTTATAATTTTATTTTTTAATCATCGAAAGTATAGAGCTAATCCTCACAACAAAGAATTACGTTTTATGTAGTGTTAAATTAACCAACTGTATTGGATGTTACCACAATTTTAATATTAAATTCTGGCACCTTATGTCGTTATGCACCACGAGCATGGGACAGAATCATTGAAAATGACACAAAATTCCTTTGGCTTTGTTCTTTTCGTTTTTTTAACTTTTCCCCACCCCCGCTTTTGGTTTTTGTTTTTGTTTTTGGTTTCTTGTGGTGACAGTGGGAGGCCAATTTGTAGTGGTCTAACCGCGCCCCGGGGGGAAGGATAAATGATGTAAAATTCACGTGATGTTTGAATTGTGGGTAAAGATTTTTAACTTTTGGTCATCGAAAAGCAACTTAGAATGGTGGCGCTAATCTTCGTGGCCTCACGCCGACGCTCGCGAAATGCAATCAAGAAGAGTAGAACTGCTGATGACATCGCTTTTAATGACCTACTTCCTGTCCATTCAAACCTTAAAAAGCTGTCGGACATAATGCTCTTTGCAATCAATGGCCACACACGACCAAAAATCACCATGAACGGGATCACCTCTGATTGAGGAGGGCCGCGTGTGCGCTCATTTTTTCTCCCTTAACCAGCGGGTAGGTCCTCGCGCCATTGGTGGGGCCATTCAGCTGTTGGGCAATCCTTTCTTTGTTGGGACACATGGTTAGATGTTGCCAATATGGTATTGGCAATGTCGGATCCACAAACTCTTTATATTTTTTTTTTTGGCGTGACACGTGTTAAACTGTGATAACTTAATCAATCCATCATCGCTAATAATAACTAGATACAAGCACAATGACTAGAGTGAGAAAATGACAGTCAAAATTACGATATTCTAGTTAAAAATTTTTAACATATTTTGTGTGCAGATACTAGAATTGTCTCTCTAGTTCTACTTCTAATAAAATTAAATTGAAATTGAAATTGAAATGTATTCCAAATATTTTAACGGAATACCGTCAAGTAGAGTTGCAAATTCTTCTTTAATTAGTTGGCTGCCCCAAGTTCGATAATTGTGAAAATTAATGTTGACGGGTGTGCCAAGGGTGCCCCAGGGCTTGTCTGGGTTTTTGATGGTTTGGCGAGAGATGAATGTGGCCATGGGCTCTTTGGTTTCTCGAGGTTTGGTGGAACCTCCGTGACGGTCAGGTCGAGATGAAGGCCATTCATATGGCCTTGAAACTTGCCTGGGAGAGGGGCCTTCGAAATATTGTTAGTGAAACTAATTCTATGCTTGCTTTATCTAACTAAGATAATTAGGAAAGATTGGGAGTCCGATGGCTATCGTCTTATTATTACTGAATGTTTGCAATTTCTGAAGTATCCCTGGAATTATCAGTCAAGGTGTATATACACTGCGGAAAGGCAATTTTTGTGAAGATTTCATGGCCAATCTTGGCAACTCATCGAATTTGCCCCTTCATGTGTAGATTCTCTTCTGCCAGGCCTCCGTAATCTATTATTCCACATAAATATGATAAGCGTAGCACTTTGAAGAGCTGGTGCGATCACTTAGTCTTCCCCCTTTTTCTTTTTGATATATTTTGTTTTTTCTAGTTCTTTCAATCTTTTAGTAAAAAAGGGTAGGAATATCACATTAAACATTTACCAACGAACTGAAAAAGTTAAGTTAAATGTAACGGATGCATATTACCTAACTTCAAGGTTGTCGAAAAAAAGAGAAATTTTGAGTTATGAACACTATTATCTTTTTAGGAGGAGGTAATGATCCTATAACAAGTGATATCAGAACCTATTCTTTTTCACCAATAAGACCATCGACTTGGTTTGAAATGCCGAGAATTTGGCTCGATATGTATTTAAGAACATTGATTGACGAGGTTGTCGATGAATTTAGTGTGAAAAAATATAATGAGTACATATTTTTCAATTATCGTATTATTAAAAAAAAAAATTTAAATTATATAAATGTAAGTATCTTTTAATAAAAAGTTAATGATTCCGTAATACTAAGACTGTTTAGACAGCGAGGCTTTGGGACAGCCCATAACGGGTAAAGTTTTAGTTGGCCCGTTAAGGGTGAGGTTGAGCCAGGGGTTCCATTAGTCTCTACTTTAATTTAATTAATTAATGCTCATTGTGTTGTGGATTTCAGATGTTAGGACCAAAATATTCAGTTGGTATTAGAGCAACAAAAAAAACAGAGAGAGAGAATATGCTTAAGGAAACGAATTAAAAACGTTAATCAAGGAAGATACCAAAGACTACGCCCCAATCTAAGGTACTTCCGTCCAATTGAGACTCCGGGCCAACTCCAAGTCCAATCCACCACGGAATTTAAAATCTTAAAAGTCGCCGAAATACGCTTCATTTATTCACTTAATTAATTAATTAATTAATTATAAAATCATCTGAAAACCTGAACGAAAGGCGGCGGGCCAGGCGGCCAGCTACAAAGCTTTCCCTTCCTCCCTTCTCTCACCAGAAGACAGAAAAGAAAAGAAAAAAAACAAAAGCAAAAGACAAAAACAAAAACAAAAAGCCTCAAAATTGATCGAATTTAAGGCACGCAAAACACATGCTAGTTTATGGTTTTCCACAAAAGCAGATGTTATTATTGTCATCGGATCGCTCGCAAAGTTATGGATCGGATTCGAATCGAATTAAATTAAATCGGCATTTGTAGGGTTACGAGAGAGCCGATTCTCTGTTCGATTTGGTGGCCAAGGGATTTAAATTTTAATTAATTAAGGCATGGAATCGAAGGTTTCGAGTTCGAATCCGGTGGGTTTGGAGGGTGACAAGAGAAGGGAGAAAGATCAGGTTCGCGTGACGAGGAAGACGTTGCAGGCCATGCTCGGGGAGTGCCAGAGAACTCTTGAATTGCTTAGCAACACTGGCGGCGTTGACGACGATGACGATGACGATGACGACAGCGATGTCAAGCCCCGTAAGGAGGAGGAGGAGGAGGAGGAGGAGGTGCAAAGCCAGGACAGCTCCTCGGCCTCGCCTGCCGACAGGGAAGCCTACGAGGTGAGGATTGGACTCTTTCTAGTGTTAGGGTTTTGAGTTGAAATTAGAAAAATTGAAGTCTTGAAAAGCACGTTTGTGTTGGTTAAACATCATCATTGAGGAAGTCAAGAATATTAATTATGGCAATAATTGCTCAAAATTAAGTACTGTTTTATTGCTTGGATGTTTGATTTTTTTATTATTGTTGTCATTATTATTATTGGTGTAGGGGAGAAAAGGAGAGAGAGGTTTTGGAGCAAAGCTGTTGTTTGATTATTGCTCAAAATAAAAGCAGTTGCTTGGTTGACGTTCTACTACTAGTTATTTTGTTCTTTTCTCTTTTGTAAATATTTCATAAGTGAAAAACCAAATGATTTGCTGGCTTGTTTAGGCTGTCATAGAAATTATGTGTATTTGATCTACCAATAATTAAGACTTTCAATATCTGGCTAAGCAATGTAATTCCCAGCTTGTTCTTTCTTAAAATGATGTCATGCTTGAATGATAAATCCTTTTTAGATGTTCTAAATAATTGTAGGTACCGGGATATTCTTTGGTCATGGATTCCTGATTGCTATTTATTTTTATTGCTGCCTTTTGTTTTTCCTTCTGTCTCATTAATTTATTTGGTAAAATCTGGACATGGTATTCGCCAGCTTAGTTGTGTGAAGAAGAATTCAATGCCACTTATATTTGTATTGTAAGGTATCTATGATATACAGTTCTAATATAAGGTTCTCTCCATCGGCAAATCAGGTTTTTAGGTTAGATGCTGTGACAGCTGCTAATACTTAAGTTTCTATGTGATATAAACATGGTTCAAGATGGTTGGGGTTTGTTTCAAATATTACCATATGGGTAGGCTATGTTAATTGGATGGAACAAGAAAACCACGTGGGTGCATAAACCATGTCGTTATTTGTTTCTTTGTTCTTGGTTGAAATTTTTTACCATTCAGCTTGTGCATGTTGCAAATTTGAATGTATTGGACAGTTATTCCAGCCAATATAAAATGCCATTCACATCACTTCTATTTACTTATTGCAATTTATGTCTCATTCATGTATTAGTTTCTTCTGCAGTTGTGTAACCTTCTCAAATCTAGAGTCGAAGGCCCTGACTTCCTTGAGAAGTTAGAATGTGTTCAAGCGTCACTTCCACGAAATATTGACGGTACATTTTTGAATATTTGACTAGTTAGATTTTCTTGCAAATGATGTCTTCAACTTCAAATATGATGCTCAAGCATCTGATTATACCTTGAACTTTAGCTTTACAAAGTAAGTGCTTAGATGAATAACCATCTTTCCTCTTTCTAATTGTAATTGAGCTTTCATATGGTTGCAGAAGAAGGAAATACTTGGGATGTTGTCAGTGAAAAAGATCTTTGGGGAGGTGAAGATTCCAATACAGACCAAGAAGATTATGTTCTTGTAAGGCAGGAAGATATAGTAGAAGGCATTGCATGCTACATGGCTGCCTATTTGTTGTCCCTTAAACAGACTAAGGTATGCAAAGAGATGCAGGATTCAAAACAAATTGTTGATTTTGTTGCTAACTAAAAAGGTATTCAGATTGGATTATGTAAATTTATTTGGGCGTATAATGGATGCCATTTCACTAAAAATAATATGGTCTGCTTGATTTGCCAACATTATAATGGACTATTTTGCTTCTCTTGAGATTTAGATTTTCATGATCAAAGTATTCTTATTTGGATGTATTTTTGGTTGCAGGACTTGACCCCCAATCAATTACAAGAAGGTCAGTCTATCAAAAGAAATATATATATATATATACAGATACAAATAAGTTATTAAGTTAATATTAAATGCTACAAATTGTGTTAGTATACTAAGAAAATTAGGCATAAACCAAATACTTTAGATATTTCTACAATTAAACAAACATTGCTACATAAGCGTTTCATTAGTTTTTTCTTAATTTCAATAATATATATTTGTATTAGATTTGTAAAATGCGCAGATTTATTATATATATTGAAAAATAAAATTTTGTTTGTGTTTTATTTAAATAAAAAAAGAAAATAAAATTACAAGTACTTTTTTTTAAAAAATAAAATCCGGATTCGAAAAGTATTTTTATTTTCTAAGGAAATGAAAAAAAAAACTAAACAAAATTAAATTATGAATATATATATATATATATATAGAGAGAGAGAGAGAGAGAGAGGGAGGAGTTATTCTTACTCATTTGTTCCAAATTCATTTTATTTGAAGTTGTTTGTCATCAGCTTGCACAGAAGAATTCTGACGCGTGTCAACTCTTATGTTAGCTCTTTGCAAGACATTCTCAGTTAAAAAGAGAAAAGGAAAACTTCGGAAGGCATGGGAAGGAAGCAAAGTCATTTATAACGTGGCATCCTGGGGGGCAACCGCAATTGGGTAGGCTGCTTCAGTGACATTCCATTTGATGTGGTGGTTGTTTCTTTACCGCATTTACAACATTCTTGGTCTGGTTTCTGTGATATTTATTATGGTTTCTGGCCTTGTGTTACCCTTCAATACTGTTTACTTGGCATTGCTCCATCTTCGTTCAGATTCATATGTTTGATTTTTATAGGCAATGGCAACTTCTTTCTGACCTGTGTTCCCTTCTTTTTGCTCCACTTGTACCTATCAGGATATACCAAAACCCTATGATACTTAGGGCTGCCTCAAAAGCCTTCTGGACCTCTTGTCATGTTATATCGAAGCTCCTATGATATTTCGGTCATTGCTCGAAGAATGTCGTGATACTGGGATTCACTGTTGTATTTATGCTTGTGCTACCAATGCAGCTTGCCAGTTGACATGTTGTAAACCATTCTTTTCATGCCACAATTTAATTGAATTCTCTAATGTGATTATTCTTGTAAATATTGTTCCTTTAGAAGCAGTCTGGATGCAATTCAAATTTGTTGGCAAAATTGGAAGTTTCATTTCTCTGTGCACCGCTCCCTCATCCCCAGTTGCATTTTAATTTGTCCTGTTTACTAAACTGAAAGTCCTTTATATGCAATTGAGCAACGCGCGATGTTTCTGTGGATTTTTCAAACTTCAGACATGCCCTGTTCTCTCTAATTTTTAACTTACTGGCCAATTGGAAAGAGTTTCATCCTCGGCTTGCAAGCGGACTACGAGGATCTTTCTTCTGGCGACTTGTGTACGGAAGCCTCTTGACAGGCAACTAAAGAATACTTTTCATTTTAGCTATTCTCTTTTTGTTTTTAGAAAATATTGAAGAAACACAACGCAAGCCGTACATTTATGGTTCTCCTTATGGCGCACCTAGGATTGAATTGCCCCATTTATACAATACAAAACCCACGTTTATGGAATTCAGGACTGCCTTATTCCGAGAAGCGACTAGAGCTGTTCAATCAAGTGCATTGCGTAATCTGTCACCTTGTCAAAATCGTTGACATTAGACATGAGAGTTCCCTTTCGTGGTTTCAAGTAAATCAATTTTGACATAACTTAAGGAATACAGCACTTATAATGTCCGAAGAGCACAAAATCCACATAAACTCGCATCATAATCTTATCCAAAAGATTCAAATCTCATGCCTTGCAATTAATATCCTAACAAATTCCTTTTCTAAAATGGGGTTTTAAAAAACAGTTTCAAAGAGCTTGGAGCAGGACACCTGTAAACTTTGTCTCGTCCGCTTACCGTGACCCCTATGGAGTGGAGTGAAGCATGCATAAATTGTTTTAAAGTTTCTAATTTTTGCCGCACTTGAAACGGGCTGCGTTTGAAAAGGATATAGATAATCCCCTAGGGCCTCGATATTCTGCGATCAGGTAATTATGTCATTGATTACTTATAATTAAATTAGCCAGATATTATTGATTGACCAGTCAAATTTAGCTGTGGAAAAAATGCCACCCATGGAGCGTGGCAAAAGACAGCATCGCCCGGAACACAAGCCAGGTCGTCGAATGCTTCATCTGCTTAATGTCGTTACAGGGCGCCAAAAGGAACGATATATTATGTCATACCATGTACTCTAAATTTGAAGATAACGAAAATCTGTAAAACTTGACTTCCATAGATCACTGACACCCCCATATTTATCAACACAGCAAAACCACAAGCCTCTCCATGGATGGACTTTTCTGCGTAGAGCAGCTGAGCTTCCTGCTCTCTTGGAAAAAAAAAAAAAGTGATAGCTCTTTCAGTCCGGAAATATGCAACGTGATCAATGGTCAATAATCTTCATCAGACCAATGAGATCACCTCAAATCAAGTGCACCTTCTACATCCCAAGTTTGCCAAACTTACTGGTTAATGTAATCACTAGCTGCATTAACCGCTCATCACAACATTTCTAGTAGTAAAAGGTGTTATCCTTTTGATTGGGAGCATCCTTGCAAAGCATTGAACACACTTCCATGATGGATCTCGGGGGCTCAAGATCTTTCTCTTGTAGCGCATTCCCAAGTAGCTGTTGCATCTGTGATGCAAAAGTATCCTCCAAGACCTGCGGATTATCAAAAGGTAGAGAAGTGAACCCTGAGGCCTAACGATCAATAATTTTCAAATCTAGTCACAGATAACCAACTTTTAATGACCAATGATGGCCTTGCTCTCTATTAACTACTCCCAAAGGCTTTTCATTTCCTCACAAATTTCTCACATGGAAAGGACCACATTGCGCAATCATTATTTTTAATCACATACAAAATGCCACCATTCTGGGTTCTGTTTCTTCACAAAAGTTGACACTTGATGGAAGAGTGAAAGCATGATATCTACCCAAGCTTTGAAAGCCTAACTCTAGATCATTGTGGAACATCGATAGAAATTAATGCCACCTTCAGTGACTAACATCATTTGTGTGATTTACATGTCATTTACAGAAAATACCCTAAACAAAAGAGCCTGCTTGGAGGTGATTAAACAATAAAACACAGGAAACTACCCAAACATACCATAAAGATTTCAACTGGTGTACCATATGTTTTTCAGCTCAATTGATCTAAATGAGGTGATTTCTATGACTGAGGATGAAATTGCAAATGCGATACAAGTACTCACCGACACTGCAATTCGCGAACCTTTATACCATGACCTGTTCTCTTTTCTGTTCTCCAAGAAACTCAGAACATCCTGAAAAGGGACAGAAAACCCCTTATTTCTAAAATATGAATTGGTCACTTGGCCTGTGAGATCCAATCTTATTTATCTTACCTGGCCCATTCGGTCCCAATAACCTCGACAGATTGCAATAAAAACATGAATTTCAAAAAATGAGTAAAGGTGATTAATCGTATTTGACAGTTGGTCTTTCAGTGGCTGCATTCTGGCTCGTAGATCAGTTTCAACCACAGATTCCTTCGATTCTTGAAGAATCTTTTTCAATTTTGTTGCATTCTGCAACTTGGTCTGAAAAAGATAAAAGGCAAATCAAGGACTCAATGCTAGAACCTAATGAAACAGAATAAACCGAGAAGCTGAATAGAAGAATAGAATCATGGTTGCATGCCTATATAAAGCAATAAGTTGTATCACAGGGCCCACACCCCACAGAAATAATCATGGCTGATTCAACTATAAAAGTGGGGGAAACTGCATCTGAAAATGCATTGCACATGAAACTGAGTACAAATGAGTTGTAATAAGGTGCCAGGCATTATTGTGTTAAATAAGGCTAAACTAGATACTAATCCTTGAATCTGAGAATAGCACACACTAACATTCATATAAACACAAAAGTTATCATAAAAATCACATTGCCACTCAGATTAAAGAAAATCTCTTATTCACATCAGTTTAAGTGAATTTTTTCCCTTCCTGACAGCATTGCACCTCAGATCTTTCTAACAACTTCTATCTGAGCTATTGCTGACATGATCTACTGATAAATTTACATTTTCTTCCAATCTGATTAATGCAGTAATTCTGTGAACATATCCCTGGTGTCAACTAAATAATTCATGCGATAAAAGAAAAGAAATTTCTGAGACGACTATGCTCTTTGAATAAGATACCCACATTTTCTGCCAGTTTTTCTACCACAGCTTGCAAATAACTTCTAAATTTGGCTCTCAGCATAACAGTTACTTCACTTAGACGCTCTCCAGGAGCAGTGTTCCCACCATCAGGTATGCATGAACCCCATGATTTGAACTGAGTCTCTATCTTAGGCCGCAGGACATCAAGCATTCTCTTCATGGAATTAAGCAGAATTCCCAGCTGAAAAGGATTGCAATTTCAACCATAGGGAACATTAGACAATAGCAGCATCCTAACAGTCAAGTTATTACCACAAATAAACTATCATTAATTTCAATTATTATTCTTTAAAAGAATGTGATAGCATAGAAAGAGGACAAAAACTAAATTAACCCACGCCAAGGGCACTAAACCATTTAAGAACAAAGGTTTGCTCACCTCATCGGGCACAGTATACGCGCCTGCAGATCGTTTAGTAAGCTTCTTAACGTAATTGAAACCAAATTTCTTGGGGGCCAAATTGTCCTTTAGAGGTGCTACAACATCTGAATATTGCTTGTCCAAAGCTTCCACTGTGGCCTTCTCAATGTCAGCAATAGCCTTTGGTTGAAGCAAAGTCCCAAAAAAAAAAAACAAAAACAAAAACCAGTTCTGTTAGATCAACTGCTAGTTAAGTTTAACAAAGACCAAATGTAAAAGAATTGTGTTTCTTATCAATTAAATGTAGTTCATGAAAGAAAAGGCACAACTCTAAAAAGATAAGTAAGCCTCCACACAACATAAGTGCCCAACATTCTAGTTACATCACTGTTTTACTACTTTCCCATTCATACAGGCGTGTTTTTAAATTATTAGTCTGCATATATGTACATAAAGGCTTGTTAATTAATGTCAGAGCTGAATAAGGAACCAGCATTACATTTGGGACTGCTCAGTATTTTCCCTTGGCCATAGGGACAGTAATTATTCATTTGACCATGGTCCACACCTGACTCACCTTCAGGAACCCAAGGAATTTTATACGCCTATTTATAGGGCAATGTCTATCAGAACAACCAACACTATTGGTAAGAAAAAAAGTTCAAATGAAAAAATGCTGAAGGGTATGGAATAAGAAAATAAAAATTAAGGGATAAAAAGGGACATCTGACATACAGTCTCCAGCACAAAGACATATTCAGGCCATCGGCAAATGATAACTTCATAGTTGTCCAAAGTCTCTCTCAAGCGATCATACATTTCATCAACAAAAGGAGTTGTAGAATGTTGCGTCCTAACTCCTGACCATTTGATCTGCAATTGAATAACCATTAGATTCCTGGTAACATTTGCAAGGCAACTGAATGCACTATGATTTCTTCAAGACTTAAACATTAACCATGATGAAACTAGGAAGATTAAGCTTCAAGTCAGTGTAACAAACATGAAAAATATAAAAGATCTTTTCATACTGAAGCTTCACATAAGTATACATACATAATTATTGTTTTACTGCTGAAAAATCTACCTTGTCCAATTTACACAACTCAAGCAAAGAAAGGCGCTTATCCTGAATCCACAACATGATGTACAAATGAAATAATTGCTTGGCATCCACACCCCCTTTCACAGGACTGGAAAACATTAAGAAGTGAGCCGAACCAATGAATACAAATATATAACATTAGAGACTTGCATTACAAAGGTACTGACCTGATGCCCCAGCTGGACAGGTCCCTCTGAAAATCAGCTGTTGCAATAACAAGCTCTGCCACTGGGGGTGAAGGGCCAGTTGGAGGGCACGCAAGAAGGAAAGCTCCCAATCTACTGCAAAGCTCTGTACTGTATATAGATGACGATAAATTTGGGAGATCTATGAAGCTGCAGGAAAAGAAACTTTAAATCAGAGTGTAACATAGTTGACATCAGATCCCCAAACTACCAAGCATAGGACCTTGCAGAGACACTACTACTAATGACATGCTGGGAAAAATTAGATTTGAACAAAAGATTTCAGTTATTGTCTACAAGCCTCAGGAAAAAGCAAAATGCATAGATTTAGCAGGAAGTGTCCTGCTCCAAAGTTAAAATGTCTGAGGAATTTATTGACAAGTATCCCTAACAAAGGGAATAAAATGGAGCATGGTTCCTATATCTGACCATCAAAAGTAGTGAAAAAGAATATGTACGAGGTTCTCAGAAAGATACCCATTGAAAAATGTACAGGAAATGCAGATCATACAAAGGAGGGGAAGAGAAAATTGCTAACTTTTTTTCTTCCATCATTTGATTCAGACAGTGCCATCAAATGTCAGAATTCACAAAGTAAAAACAAGGGTTGCTCTTGTTAAGTTTGATAGGAAAATTCAAATGCAACATGAACATGAAAAACAAATTACTGAATGACCACAATTTCTCTCTTTGGTATTGCAAAATTGCAATTAATCATGGCTTGTTTATAACCTATGAATGTCCACTTTCTTGGTGAGATTCAAACCTCTTGAATCAGAGAT
The DNA here is from genome assembly GCA_021533255.1 of Ceriops tagal. Taxonomy (NCBI): domain Eukaryota; kingdom Viridiplantae; phylum Streptophyta; class Magnoliopsida; order Malpighiales; family Rhizophoraceae; genus Ceriops; species Ceriops tagal. The sequence continues at coordinate 3,015,786 of CM038597.1, read as the reverse complement.
TTAAATGTTGCAACTAGTTGCAATTGCAAAATTCTATTACTAATGCTAGAAGTCCAAAGTTGGACATTGGACCTTTTGGTGGTGTTCACATATATAAATGTTCCATGCTAAATGATACAACATTGCCAAAATCAACAATCAGATCTTATCAGTGCTCTCTTGTGTAGACACATTTGATGCCATGATCACCAAAAACTGTGAAAATCTAAGTAATCAATTCACAAGAGAATTTAGGATAAGTCAACTACATAACATGCTTTTTGATGTTATGTTACACATGCACAAAAAAAGAAAAAAAGAAAAAAAGAAATAATGCAATAAGGAGAACCAAACTCAACCTCTTTCCTAACACAAATGCAGTAGCTTAAAGCAGCAGAGAAAAGAAAAGGAAGAAAAGAGCACCTGGGGAGAATATGTTGATTGTGGATTTCAATGTCAGTGTGTATCTCTTTCTTAATGTTACGGCAAAGGGAGGCCATCTTCTGATAAGCAGTAGTCATAGCAACAGAATCCATCAAAAGCCCTTCAGTATTGGTGGCAACAAATTCATCTGTCTCAGTCAAGTGCCGCCTTGATCTTTTCTTTGCAGACACCTGGGGAAAACATCATCTCTCAATCATAAGAAAAAAAAAAAAAAGGAAAAATTAGAAAACATGGTCAGCATGGTCAATTTTTTAATTTCCTGTACCTGGAAATATCGGGTTAATTTTGTTTGTGCCTCAGGAGTCAATACGTCATGAAGAAGGGTATAGAGCTTGACAGCAGGCTCTAATGCAGGTGCTGCAAGCCCAGTTGCAGACTTGAAAACGTCCATCATACCAGAAGCAGATGATTCATCTAGAGATTTATAATTTTCAAACACCAGAGCAAGTATCTGTTCAATCTGATCCCTGATTTCTCCCAATATTCGGTTCTGGTGATGCAGTAATCAGCAATCATTCACATTATGTGAGAAGAGTGATAAGCAAACAAACTACAGGAAATTATGAGTAGTAATCAAGGAAATGTAACATCAAAACCGTGAAAAAAAAAAAAAAAGAAAACAGAATCCAATTGAGACCATAACCATCATAATAGTAAATAAAAGGAAGATGATAATGGCAATGACAGTCATCACTGCAGCATATTTAAAACTGGAAATTCTGAAGCATACCTCTTGATGACTCAAAATGTTCTTGCTGTGACTCTTCATTATTACAGGCATTAACAAATCATATACCAAGGTCAGGCAGTCAGCAGTTGGTGTGGCTACATCCATTATGTAAGAGAGATACCTGTTAAAAAATGGCATATTAGAAACTAGAGGGAACTGACCAAAGGAGAGAATTAGTAGCCTGTAAATGCATGCCTTGGTCATACTTCTAATCACAGAGAGAGAGAGATGCTGTTGGTCTGCATGATGACATGAGCATGAATGGATACTTAAATATAGGCAGTGTAGTACAAAACCAGTCCAATAAACAGTTGTATTGAGTTCAAATGCATGAAACGTGCAGGGATTAAGTGCAAAATGTTTACCTTAGCTTGGTATAGACTTCAGAAACCCCATAATACGAGGCAAATTCATTGAGAAGCCATTTCCATGAACCATATAGCAATAAGTTCCTTTGTTGAAATTGTTGAACCTTCATAGCAACTTCTAGAACGAGGTCATAGGCAACTGTTTCAGCCACAGAGCCACACTAGGATGATAGAAGCATGAATCAATAACACAAGTCTATTTTCATTAACAGTGGTAAACTATGAAGCTTATATGTAATATATATTGCCACAAACTTGGCCATGTTTTGTGAGACATTACAGAAAAAACTACAGAATTGCTTTGGTGAATAGGAGTGAAATATGTTATTCTACATGTATTGTCTCTAAATTTTGATCAGATAACAAACCCAGTGCATCTTACAGATTTGCTTCTCATTTTTTTCAAATGGTTCCTCCATCATTAACCATCAAAACATAACCATTCAAGGAAATACTAAACTTTGTTCAATAATGAATCACTAGCAGGATTCACATAGAAAAAATTCAACTCTAATTACTTCTTCCATGCTTAAGCTGGCCTTTTAGTAGGCAGCAGGTTTGGACTAGCACCTTTGTATTACTGTCATCAGAACTTGTTGAGTAATTTACATCAAGCTGCAGTTTTCCCACAAGCTCATGCTCTGGCTCTCGATATATGGACCACCAGCGCAGCTTATCAGCCTGCATCCAGTTTCAGCATGAGCTTTAAACCAGAATAATAACAATTGCTGATTGATTACATCAACAGTTACGAATATTACTGGGTCATCAGCAATAGCAGCAACTTGGACAACAACACGGCCATAATTATTTCCGTTTGAATCTTGGACCTCCACAATTAGATCATCCCCTCGACTGTCTGGAAAACTGTAGAGTCGTCAATGACTATCTTTGGTAAAATCAGGAAATAAATTGAACTGATTACTAATTGTGGGGTTCTTGTACATACAAGAGATGGGTTTCACCAGATCCAGGTTGCATGCGGATGGCATCTTCTTCTGTTGTACTTTTGAGCCTTAAAGAACAAAAATATGGCTCTGGCATTGTAGATTGATGGAAGAGGCCCATTAGAGAAAGTATAATACACAGTATTGTACATAAGCTGCTCAACAGGTTTAGATGTCCATGCAAATAATGAATAAGAGCTCTTATATTTAACCATATAACCGAGCTTATGTCAAGATGGTTCCTTTAAAACAAAAATGACTATTTCAAAGTCTTATGACTGGATGGTTCCCAACAATACTAGTAATTAGCTTTAATTAGCATCAAGATTTCAACTTTAGTACCTTGTACAGCCTCATATGATGATGAACTGTTACGCAGACTCGTAACACCAATTTTAAGAAGTCCAGAGACTTGTTTTATATAATGAGTGCTGGCATGCACATATGCCAAGCTTTGACGTGAAAAAGAACCACGTGCAGGTATACGAGGTGCAACCCTGATTTTTCGAAATGCTTGCCAACCGTGCACGATAGCTGACTGCAGCTTAGAGAAACGATAATGTACCAATGCCATCTTTATCTTCGGCACCTTCAAGGATGACATACTGCAGCCAGTTGGAGGATCAAGAGCCATTTTGACTCTACGTACTGCACAATGAATGAGAAACGAGGAACTTACTGAGACTACTTGAACTGATAGACAGCATAACTTGGAGAAACATTACCTTGGACCTTGATCTTCCCAACAATTTTCTTAGGCTTTGGAACGGCACCTTCATTCCCAATCTCAGAAGAGCGATTTACCAATAATTCCTCCTCTGATTGGAGTAGCACATGCTGTATGCTAAAATTCAAGAGAAAAGGTGCAAGAATAAATTGGTGAAACATTTTATATAATTATGAAAACAACATTGTTCACATAACATGCATATTAAATGGCAAATCATGTTGTACATGATTGTCTAAGTTAACATTTCTCATCTCAAAATTAAACATGTAATGAACATAGGGCAAATGAGGAAACATTTCCTGGGATATTTTAATACATTGAAAGACTTAAATATTTTGTCAATATCATGGAGAAGAAGAGATAATCTCACCCGAAGGCCTCTCTTAGCAAAGCACACTCATTTTCCAAAAACATAGGAGCTTCCATGCAACCCCTTGCCCAAGCATGGAGGCAAAGGCGCACGCATCCATCATAAGCAATCACAGCATGCCATGGGCCTAAAGCACTGTATTGATGAAATCGGCATAATTAATGGCCATTGTAAGTGACAAGAAGGGGGCTGTGGTTGTTGTGTTGGTACACTTGCCTGGCATGAAATGTTGGAAGTCGAGCTGGATTTGAACCGACAGATGCTGATGTAGCAGCTCCTCCACCAGTGGTTGTTCTGCAAGCAGAAAAAAATTGAAGGACATTGGAACTAATACTTGACTCGCCATTTTCATGAAATTTTAATAATGTGGAAAATTTGTGATAAAATAGGATAACTAAGTTGCATGTTTTACTGATTCAGCCATTAGGCATCACAGACCTTGCAAACTGTCCAGAATTCTTGTTTGCATCAACATTCTTTACTTCAATTCCTGGAGTAGTTTTAGCTTTAGTTGGATCAGCATTGGTAAAGAAACCACATACATCATCAGTGTTTGTAGGTCTATGCATTCTAGATGCTTGTTCAGTGCCCTCTTTGATCTCATTTGCAGAACCACAAAACGGAGGTGCAGTGGGAACCTCAACATTCTCATAAGAAAATTTAGGATTCTGCAGATTCCTGGAATGAAGATCCTGCAAAACAGTAGAAGTCAGGGATAGAACTGTACAACACAAGTATGTGGCTCATTAAGATAAAATTGTGGACATCGAACATGAATGGCACCCTGACATGATCTAAGACCTCTCCCTCTTTTACATGCCTCTATCAACTCAGAAGCACACATATCCACACACAGAAAACTCTGCTATTTGCCAATGTATTTATTCCAACTTTTACATTAGTTTGGCAACTCAAGGATCAATAATCAATAACTAAATACAGGACTACAGCACTTTGACATAGAATTAGAAAACACTTGATTGCAGGTTTTCATTGTACACTGTACAACATATTACAATCAAATACCTGTGGGCAAAATTCCAGCCAAAATTAGAACAACACTAAGACAAACCTTGCTAGAAACATATTCTGCATTGGTCCGGGAAGGAACACTTGAGGCATACCCCTCTGAATATCGCAGCCTACTCCTAGGCAAGGCACCGTCAATGCTGCCAACTTGAGTGGTGGAAAACTCAGAGCTACCAGCTGAATCCGACTCCACCTCATCGTCATCATCTTCTGTATAAACATTTTTCCCAGCTGCATACCTCCCATTCACACCAGCCAACTTCTCAGCTGCGTTTCCCCGTCTCTGGGTCACTGTTTCCATAGACGAACTAACATCAGAATAAACATAATCACGCGCAAAATGCGCACTTCTTTGGGTGGCATTTCCGTATCTCTGTGCCACAGTGTTGGAACTTGAGATTCTTTCGTCCTGAGGGGATGACTCCAGGGAATACCTCCCTCCATAGACATCATCTTCATCGGAATCTGTAGTAACATCATTGTCGGAAGCAGACCGGCTATTGTCGGTATCGGTCCTTATGGTTCTAGACACAGGGATTACCATTGACGGCAGATGTCCACTCCTAAATTTGGACGGCGGAGGTAGGCCAAATCCTCTGCTGTTTCGAACGTTGCCGGTAATAGGATCAATCCTGGGCCCCAGATTCGACTGTAAGAATGTGGGTTCCTTCTGGTTCTGGAATACACAACAAAATTCAATTTCACTTACTAAATTTCCTCTCGAGAAAAAATAAAAATACTATATATATAGACAGATAGATAGATAGATCTCAGACTATTGAACTCTTTTCGATATTTTCCATTAAAATAGAGGATATAAGGAAGCCTTGACTATTTCGGACGAATTTATTCTACCTCTCGAACCCAACGAAGGGCATTGCTGTCCAGTCCTTCGGTAAACATTTTGTGTGTTTCACCTACACACAGACAGAACAGCACATCTGAGATTCCAGAAAACACACAACATTACTTCTAAAGACATGCCGGACTATAAGACTTGCACAGGGAAAAGCAATGGCAACTCACGTAAGATATTCAAGCTCTGCGAAAGCGAGATTGTTTTGTTTCTACAAGAAATAGAGAGAGAGAGAGAGAGAGAGAGAGAGAGATCAATCTGGGGAAAATGAAAGTTTTTGCAGATTTGAGAAAAAAGGAGGAGGAAAAAAAAAAAGTTTGCTTCTTCCAGACTCAAAGGCCTTCTTTGTTAAGTTCAGCTGGGCGTGGGAGAGAGAGAGAGAGAGAGAGAGAGAGAGAGAGAGAGAGGACGGGCTGTTTGGTTTAGGAAATATGCAGGGTTTTTTATTTAAGTTATTCGATAAAGGGAAAATTATCAACCTAATAATGGAAACAGAACTAAATTACTACAATGGCAGTTTTAAAATTCCTCATAAAGCGACGCCGTTTGACTAGTCCGTTAGTAATTAAGAGTTATTATGACTAGTTTTTCCAGATCAAAAAATGCTTATTGGGATTATAAATTAGATTATGAAATTGTCCCACAGTTGAAGCACGCACGTAAGCAAGGAAAAGGAAGCGCGGGTGTGGGTGGGGTGGGCGGTGTTGGCGTAGACAGCAACGGGTAAGAGCCACGTGGCAAAGGAACTCCATTTTTATCTGCTGTTTTTGAAAACATTAAAAATCGAACGTTGTACGTGGGGCCACTTTTGAGCTAATTTCCCGCTAATATTTATATTTTAAAAGGTGAAAAAAAACAAAAAAAAAGAAAAGAAAGAAAGAAAAGAATCATTCGCAGAGATCACATGGCATGGGACATTGGGTCGTGGGTCCCGCGAGACCCATGTTCCACTTTTTCTTCTTTGCTCGTTTGCTCCGTGCGCCGAGGCCTTAGCTCCTCGGCTGTTTTTCGTGGGTGTTTTGTCTCGACTCAAAATGACGATAATGCCCATCGCACCCCACATCCCCCACGTGCATGTCACATGGTGCAACATCAAGTTGCACTTTTTTTTTTCTTTTTTATTTTAAAAAAGTTTCCAAATTAAAAAAAAAATACATACAGTTAATTTTGGGAGTTTCTCGTTTTGAAATTTGTAAAAACTCCTGTATTATGTTCACAAAATTTGGTCCACGGTCAACGAGGCAGGTAAATTGTAAAATGTGTGCCAAACTCCTAAATATTCCTCACTTTGAAAAGTACACTCAGATTAATAATATTTTAGTGATAATTTTTTTTTATGAAAAATTAAATAAAATGTAAAAACAGATTAAAATTTAGCTTTAATTAGGAATATAATAATTAATATATTTGTAATGCTTAACTTTTTTGTTAAAAAAAATATAAAAGACTTGTGCCCAGCAATCCACGTGGGCGGTGGAACCACGGCCAACTTCAATTCGAAAATTTTTGAACACGTAATTGATTGTTCAGTATAATGGTGTGTAATTGATGCTGGGAATCTACATGAAGCCAAAAAGTAGACAGAGCAAATGACCGTGATTGGAACCAGACCCGCCTGCTTACCTACCCACCTACCGTTGTGCAGGTAAAGCCATGAAGGGTAGCTTTTTAGAACTAACAACCAGGGAAGCTGGACTTCGGTGGACACTGACATGCATTCCCCTTTGGATAAGTAACACTGATAACAATTCTCGAGGCCACCACGTCAAATAAACACACTTCAATTTCAAACACACGAAAACGAGAACATTATGTCGTGCTTGAAGCAACTAGACCTGAAACCAGATCCCAGTTATATTTGAAATGGAAAGGAAGGACAACCATCATTTGAGTACAGTTCAATAGCCTACTGAGCATTCGATGGACCGGGAATAAACCAAAAAAATCTTAGGACACTTCGATCTCAAACAGTCAGCCTCAAGCCAACGAATGCTGAAGTCATTGAAGAACATCTAAAATCTAAAATACAGATAAGGACAATGGAAATTTATTTCCAATGACTATCAATGAAGACAACAATGTCAACATCGGTTTATTGAAGCTCTCTTTTCAGCTACACAAAATGCATTGTGACTGTTTCTACTGCATATACAAGTCATCCAGATTACATTCCCCAAGATAGACTTTGATGCTGCGGGGTGAACCGCAACTTCCTTCAGCTATTAATGCTCTGTCATTGGCAGCCATATGAGCGATAATCTTGTATATCATCTCAATCTGCAGCAATGAATTAGTAGAGGTTAGAAAAACAGTTCATTGCTCAAATACCCTTCGGACAGAGGATATTTTACATACATCTTCAAGAGCATGGCACCGATCAGCTACCTCCTCCAGCGTCAATGGTTCTACAGGCTCTTTGCAGCTGACAAAGGTATAGCATAATAATCACAATTGGTGAAGGTAATCTATTTCAAACTACTAAAAGTGGCTTGTAGTTGTAGGCATCGAAAGAACAAAAAAGGTAGACGATCTCCTACAATACCATTTAGAACAGAGGACGGAAGAAAGCAAAGAAATGATATCCAAATGGTGATTGTTTAAGCTTCTGATGTCATTGCATATATACACAAGCTCATTTCAACTTTCTAGCCAATGCAGGATTAAGAGTATTTGAGCATGTCTTTCAAGAAGACCATTTAAGCAGATAATGGCATCAATCTTGGTTTGACAATTCCACAACACTGCAAAGACATGCAGATGGAGCACAAGGCACCATAGACCACAGAGATGACAGATCTCACCTAGCCTCATTGAGTACAGCCAAGACCCGCTTCTGAAGAGCTAACACTTCTCCTGCTGCCTTTTTCCCAGCTTCTACACCTAAGAGGATTAACACGGTGATCAGACTACTGAACAAGAATGCATCAATCTTTACTAAAATTGCAAGAAATAGGGAAGAAATCATAGAGCACGACAATCATGAACTTTTGTTTTCACTATCAGATCTAACCATCATTGAAGGAAAGAGAATATAGGCATCTACCAGGTTGATGATAAGCATTAATGTTGACAAGAAAGGCGTATATCCCAACTGCTCGCTCGTAAAGCGCAATCATAGCTCCCACTGATCTAGGTGTGACTTCTTGGACAGTGACTGTTATGGACTCCCGGTCATTAGCATACAGAGCTGACCTAGTTCCCTGTCTCAGAATCATAAGAGCAAAGATGAAATTTCACATGCATATATAAATCTTTGGTAGCATTATGAAATAGCTGTTCTTATATATCTTACCTGTAGCATGCCAAACAGGTAATCACCACATGTGACACCTGGTTCAAGTTCCCAATCATGACCAGGGGGTCTATCACGTAGGACTTCAATGAATGTCACAAAGAAATTGTGCACACCTTCTCTCAGTTGTTGAATGTAGCTATAAATTCAATAAATCTGTGCATCAGAACTCCGAACAGAAATCATCAAAATGTTCATTACATGCAGTCAGGTGGGATAAGTATAACTTACGCATGCTGATCTGTGCTCCCTTTATTTCCATAGACACTGAGCCCTTGATTCACCTGCAAATGCAGGGGTCTCATCATCCAAAAACAAGAAAACCTACTAGGAGTCAAAAATATTTAACAATAGCAAAAAGTTTCTCAAAGTATCTATTTCAAAACAACCAAGATTGTGGGGATCTCTCCATGTTAAACTGCCATTCAAGCTGAACTAATATTGGAAAAATTCCAACTAAGTCATTAGTCAAAAAGAGACTGAGGTTTCAGTAATGTGCACATCCAGGAAGTAGAACTCAAACCAAGAACTTCCATGCAACAAAGTTAATGCCTTTTGCCGCAGTCCTGAGTACTTGCAACCATAGCATCTTAAACTTTGTATTGCACAAATACAACAAAAATGCAGAAAAATATATTTTTCTTCTACTGACTAGTTTGTGTGACAAACTCACCTAGTAGAATAGTGTACAGCCAGAGCAAGACAAAACTTGTCAATACAAGAGGAATATGACAGTTCAAACTCCTGACTGATTGCACATACCTGATTACCATCTAGGTCAAACTCCTTCCCCAGTGATTCCATAACTAGCTGTTGCAGATATCTACTAAAAAGTAAAAGACTGTCCTTGTAGGGAAGAACAACCATGTCCTGCACAAAGTACCAAGGAAAAATTCAGTTGTTTCAGTTGTCTTAAACATTACAAAGTCTGCATGCCAACATTTGAAAGTAGCAAAGAGATAAATACCTTCGATCCCACCCCATCAGAAGCCCAGTACCAGCATAAAGCCAGTAAAGCTGCAGGGTTGTTCCTAAGCTGGATGAGACAAAATATATCATTCAGAAAGGATCAATAGTAGTATAGAAGCAACTTACAACAAATTTGTATTGTTCAAGGAAATTATTTTCAGAGAGTAAATTACAAGGTCTGTTTTCCAGAATCCAACAATTTATAAGCTAGGGACAATGGAAGGAGCTCTAAATTTCAAGTTTACATGCAAATGAGACCATAGTAGAGATGAACATTAATTTTGTACAGAGGCATGTGTGCATTTATATTTAAATTTATATTAGCTTATACTAGTTTTAGAGTAGAAGTCCTGTATTGGTAACCCAAAACTCTTCAACGAACACCAAATATCCAACAAATTAGGATTAATAAACTAGAATTACAAAGTGAAAACTACAAAGTATTTGAATCAATAAACATTGCATAGTTGCCTCATCCATCAAAAAGGTTCTTATCCTCAAAAAATAGAAGATCCAACACTTACCACTGTGCTCCGAGTTGCCTCATCCATCAGTGATGCACCAGCAAGCATTTCTCTGATGTCAATTCCCTAAATCAAAGACCAATAAAAAACAATGAATATAATAATTGTAACAAAAGAAAATGTCAGACTCTAAGTTGAAAGACCATTTACCTGAAGTGCTGCTGGAAGTAAGCCCACAGAAGACATTTCAGATGTCCTACCACCCACCCAATCAAACATAGGGAATCTAGCTAACCAACCCTCAATTCTTGCTGTGTTGTCTAGTAAGGAATTTTCTTGTGTTATGGCGACACCCTACATCCAGTTGTACATCAACATTTATATGACCAAAAGATTGAGGGGAAGAAACAACATCTTCGGCATACAGATTCTCAATAAGACATGAGTCTACCAGTATGTAACAGACAAGCAAGAATTAAGTAGTGAGGTGAGAAAAATGTCAATATTTTCATCATTTCCAGTAATTTGATGCCAGATGTTACATATCTAATTAGATTACTGCTGAAATCAATTAGATAATTCCAGCTATTACCCAGCAATGGTCAGTACATCACAAAATGTAGAGACAACTGAATGATAAAACCAATATCAATAAACATGGCATTGATTCATTAAATGTTGATGGCAGCAACATAAGTAATTGCGAAAGTATAAGATCAAACAAAAAGTATACAAGAAAACAATCTCACAATGCTGGTCACAACATGACTCAAGAAATTTCATGATGATGTATAGACTTAACATATTGCATCTAGGACGCAATCCAAATCAGTATAACTGAGGAAGTCCACAGCAACTAATTTGTTTATTCAAATCAAATAGGAAAGTGCAAGCCAACCTACATATGGTAAGTTCACACACAAGTGTTATCATAATGTTTTATTCTGATCTCTGTGCCAATTTAGAAGTGAAAGGAAATTTCTCAAGTATAATATGAACTGGGGGAAAAATTAATGAAAGCAGAAACAAGAACCTGAGATCAAGACCTGTTTTGCAAAATCCAGGCCAGCTTCACGAAAGGCCTTCTGTACTTCTAACAAACCATTTCTAGTTTCAGGTGTACCTCCACTCTGCCCAAAATTGAGACTGACATTTCAGTTGTAACATTATGGTAGCATGTAGTATCATGAGTAGAAAAGTTAAATATGTGTGTGTGTGCGTGTGCGTGCGTGCGTGTGTGTGCGTGTGTTAGAGAAGTATGATGCCTATAGAGACCTTTGATATCACTACTACAAGTGTGGAAGCCAGCTCTGACCCAAGCTGAGCAACCTGATGATCAATTCCTGCTGGGTCTGTATTATCAATGAATCTTATCTGCCAGAAGACAAAACAATTATCTACGACAATAAAAAATATTGATAACAAGAACTTAGTTCAAGCAGAAGCCCTAAACTTTTGCATCATCACAGGTCATGGACTGTGTGTGACAAATGAATTCCAGTTTTCCTTTAAAAACCAAAAAAGTTAACTGAGAGGATTCCTACATTATAACCAATGAATCCAGGTATTCTGATGTTTCTCCTGGGGCGTCTGAACCCAGTCACTATTCATGATAAATAGCTTGTCAAGCATAATTTAACATCTGTCGTATAATCCTTTTTCTGATTGTTACCAAGAAAATTTTCTTCTACAATAACAAATTATCATATACTACATAAAAATGCATTCAGAAAGAGATGGAGCAACAGTGCAAGGAATGACTGGAGAGAGAGAAAGAGAGAGAGTTTTATAGGAAGAAAAAGTGAAATACAGAAGCTTTTCTGACATGTATAGGTCAAATCCAAAAAAGGTTTGCAAAGGCACTGATGAAAAAGAGAAACGTTGTAGGAATGTTCGTTAAAGCTATAATCATATGACATACAGACAGCATTTATGCTTCCTTTTTTCCCGGTAAGAAAGATTAACAAATGTATTTGAATACCTTGAGAGGAGGATTATCGGGTGCTAGAGCCTCTGCGACAAATTGTGGTCCAAGCGCTGAACCTCCAATTCCAACGGACAGTATCGAAGTAAAACGGCCATCTGGAGAAGACGGGGGCTTAATCTGCTAGAGAAGGATGATTATGGTGCAGCTATAGAGATAAGCCTCATAAAAGCACCATATAACTATTAAGCATTAACATCACTTGACAACCAACTCCACAAGGCACGTCCAAATTAACTCAGAATCTTCACCAATCCGTTTAAGCATTGCATCTTGATTATCATCATTGTGACCGTCTCACCTCCATTCCCAATTAATAATTGAAAAAAAAAGACACAAAAAAGAAGAGAAAAGGAGCTGAAGTAAAAACTGACCTTACCACTGACGACTTCGTTGGCGAACTTGCAGACAGCGTCAAGCGTAGTATCGATCTGTGTTCTCAAGAAAGATTTGGGAGCGAGCCCTGAATTCCTCAACCAATAATGGCCCACCATCCTGCGTTCATCCGGATTGGCAATTGCCCCCTTCTCCAGCTCCTCCATGGCCTTGAACGCCTTCTGGAACCGGGGCTCCATCTCCGCCACGAACTCATCCGTGAACCCGATCCGGCTCACGTCCAAGTACAACCCCAGCTCCTTGTGCTGGTACAGCCAGTCAACGTACCTCCTCCACAGAGCGGTAGGATCTTTCTCCAATCCTCGTTTCGGCTTCTGCGGCAACTTGTATTCCGTATTCGATAAGTCCGCCGGGACCTCGCGAGCCACCGACTGAACCGGACCGGCTCTGGAGCGGGTCAGGAATGGGACTGATGTTCTGAGAAGTGAAGAAGAAGTGAGAGTGGTTTTAGGGAGAGAGGGTTTGGGCTTAAGAGACGGAGAAGAGGAGCGGAGACCCAGGAGAGAGGCCATTGATTGGTAGTTGGTTTGGCCGATTGGAACTTCAGACCGATGATTTCAAGAGACAGCAACAGAAGACGGGTTTTGTGAGAAGGTCGCAGTTTTCTGGGCAGAGAAAATGAATTAGAGGAAAGACAAAAAAAAAAATTTTAAAAAAAATTATATATATACTAGAGATGAATTGACATATAAATTATATATATCAAAAATAATTTTTATATTTTAAATATTATATTCTCTTTAAAAAAACACATACAATTTTTTCAAAAAAATAATAAATTTTTTATTTTATAAAATATGCCTTTCAATTCATTCTGACTTTTTTTTTCCGCCGACTTTTTCTCCCATAGAAAAATGGAAATGTGGTAATCGGGCGCCGAGGGCTTTGTCTAGGGTGATGTTACATCGGTGTTTGGTCGGGAGTGCATCTACTAGTTTTTTCACGCTGTTTTTGATTTAGTTGGTTCTGTGTTCGGTTTGACTCGACTGCCTGCCCAAAAAGGCAAGTGTTAAAAAAATATATAGTATAATTATTTATATTTGTTATTTTTTAAATTTATTTAAAATACATTAATTAAAATTTTAACTTATATTTGATATCGCGGTTTAGTTTGTTTTGCATGCGGACGGCTGTGACACGCGCGAGCAACTTCTCGAGCTGCCGGCGGCTCATATTTATTTATTGTATTTGTCGTCCCCTCGTGTTGGGCACAGACAAATGGACAATGACATTTTTATGCGTTTTACATATGTACGACCACGAGGCTTGTCGGCGAGCAAATTGCTGAATCTTTTGCCACGAGAAAAACAAGAAAACTTTCGCGAACCCATTTGTGTTCCTACATGAAAATAGATATCCCACTGAAGTCCATCAGTTTTATTCGTATCATCGAGCAACTTTACGATGGCAAAATGCCGTTTTCCTTTTTTATTTTTATTATTTGAAAAAAAAAAAAAAGAAGAAGAATCTGATTGCAATGCTGGGTAGGGCCGGTTTTGGATCTGAAAAGTAATTTGAGGAGGGACGTGTCTCGTTCAATACTACCGAACTACAGATTCATTGGGTTAGAACCGAAGTTAAGTGGATGGCAAATCAAGTTTATTTTTGTTGCTTCTCTTCTCAATTATGGCGGGGTCCACAAGGGCAGAGCCGTATGGGATGCTCTCAACCGCCAGACCTCCGATTCGTATGCAATTTTTAATTTTTTTTTTCCCAATTGGTCCTAAAAACTTCACTTTATTCGTATGCATGATATATTTATTTCGACGTGCACACATGTAAAATTCATCGTTCTGTGCTAGACACTATACTTTTTTTTTTTAAAAAAATTTAGTTGTTTTGTATTGTTTCAAGATACAACTCATTTATCTTTTTGTGTCGAACTTAAAAATTTGAACAATAAACTTGCTACAGCCTGTATGTCCTAATATTATAAGCTCATGCTATGTCATGGTAGAGTGCTGGTCTCAATATTTATGAAAAAAAAAGACAAATAAAAAATATACAAAATAAACACACAATTTAAGTGAAAATAATATCAAAATTTTTAGATTTAAGAAAAAATAAAATATAAACAAAATATTTTTTGCATAAAATTTTATCAGTAAAATTTAAATTGTAATTGTAATTATTTGGACTAATCACTTTTTTTCATTTTTAGTCAACGATAATATATTGTGTTCTCTTTTAAATAATTTAATTGTATTTATATTATATAAATTAACATATAAGCTTAGTGGTTATAATTTTTTTAATCTAGTCATATAACAAATTTTTAAAAAAACATTATACTAATATTCAATAGTATAATAAAAATATAACCGGAATCAAAACGAGCCGCGTCATGTTTGTGGCACGGGTCGAAAGTTATCAGTCAAAGTCAGGTCCAAGTGGATAAATTGTTTGTGAAAAAGCGAAAAAAAAAGTTTTTATTTATTATTTTTTTCTGAAACATTTGGGTTATATGAATAAATTAATTAAATGTGGAAAATTAATTTATTTAAAAAAAAAAAAAACAGGAATCATGTTTTATTATTAAGCTAATATATTTTGCTACTAGTAACCTAACGAAAAATTTGAAGAAAAACTTGAAATAAGGGGGCGAAAAGAATAGCTTATGAGAATTGTTAATTTATATTGAATTTTGAATTTAAGCTAATAATATGCTTAAGTCCAATAAACTCAATTGAACAACTTGACACCTACACCTTTTATTATTATTATTATTATTATTATTATTATTATTATTTTATGTCTAAGCATGCAAGAAAACTAGTTAACATGCAATGTTAATATACTTAATGAAATTTATTAATTCTAATTAATAGTGTGTTGTTTTTAATAAAAATAATTTACAAAACATAAATTATTATATTTTTAAAATAATATTAAATTTGATACAAAAGAAAACAGTAGAAAAACAATTCAATCCCTTTTTTCAAAATAAAATAAAAAAAAAAACGGTAGAAAAACCCAAACGTAACCCGTGGACGCTCACTTAAGTCAGAGTAGGTTTCTCCTCTCTCTCTCTCTTTCTCTATCTGACCAATCACGACAAACAAACGACGATGGCAACAGCCGCCGTTCCAGACAACCTAAGCAGGGACCAGTATGTCTACCTCGCGAAGCTCGCAGAGCAGGCCGAGCGGTACGAGGAGATGGTCCAGTTCATGCAGAAGCTGGTCCTCGGCTCGACCCCTGCCGGGGAGCTGACGGTGGAGGAGCGGAACCTCCTCTCCGTCGCCTACAAGAACGTGATCGGTTCCCTTCGAGCGGCGTGGCGGATTGTGTCTTCCATCGAGCAGAAGGAGGAGGGGAGGAAGAACGAGGAGCACGTAGCGCTTGTGAAGGAGTACAGATCTAAAGTCGAGGTCGAGCTGTCTGAAGTCTGCGCGAGCATACTCAAGTTGTTGGACTCCAATTTGATACCGTCGGCGGTGGCGAGTGAATCCAAGGTGTTTTATTTAAAGATGAAGGGGGATTACCATAGGTACTTAGCGGAATTTAAGGTTGGCGATGAGAGAAAGGCTGCTGCTGAGGATACTATGTTGGCTTACAAGGCTGCTCAGGTAACATCTGACAACAGCTGTTCTAGTGGGGTTCTCTGTTCGAAATTTTAGTTGCTTGATTGGATGTTTTGCTGTGTTGGGGATTTCTGAAGTTGAGATTATATAAAGTTTTTATCTCTAGGGTTTTGAATTTAATTGGGATTGTGCATATTTTATGGAATATAGGGAACTTGTTTGAGATTTGTGGAAAGTTTGGTGCTTTGACTTGATGGGGAATTGGAAAGGATCTTTGAGACTTGTTGTCGTTCTGATGGCATTTGTTGACCTTGTTTCTGAAGGATATTGCACTAACCGATCTTGCGCCTACACATCCAATAAGGTTGGGGCTGGCCCTCAACTTCTCAGTGTTCTATTACGAAATTCTCAATCAATCTGACAAAGCTTGCAGCATGGCTAAACAGGTGAGTTTCCAAATTTATACAAGAAAGTTTTGGGATTGGTTATTGTTGTCTCTCTGTTGCGGTATATTCACTTGTTCAGTATAGAATTGGTATAATCTTGATGCGAATTCTTACTTTAGTGAAGAATTTTCACATGTTTTTTGCTAGCTTTTTGACGAGTTATTTGTTTCAGGCTGTTCTGCTGTTATGATCAATTTGTTTGATGAATATGCTGATTACCATATGTTCCATAAGAAGCTGTCAATTTCCCACTTCGTACGTGCTTAAGTTATGTGCCCTAGTAAGTGGAAGTTCATGGATGGATTTATGGTTTTCAAAGGATGGGTTCATGTGTGTGAAGTCTAATAATCTGTTATAGAACAATAAGTTCTGCAGGAAGAAAGGCTTCCCAAAATTTATGGATCCTCCTCATTATAAATAAACATAAAAGGCTTAAATTGCAACAAGCTAGTTTAAGTCAAGATTTTGTGCTCTCCTAATGTATTCATGCTGTTTGTGTTGTGGTAGATAGGAAGCTTCATGGAAGTCAGGCTCTCTGAAAAAATTTATGCTTAGAAGTTTGTAACATTTGGGATGCTCCTAACAAGGTCTGCGGACTGTGGCTCTAGTTATGTCTCGGCAGTCATGCCATTTGCATTTTACCATAACATGCATAAATCCTTATCAGGGCCTCGCACAAGGTTAGGGAGTTTTCATCTGTGAATACATGTTAGAGATAAACTAAAAATTTTTCCATCTCTTATGCAGGCTTTTGAGGAAGCCATTGCTGAGCTAGACACATTGGGAGAGGAATCTTACAAGGACAGCACTCTCATCATGCAACTCCTGAGGGATAACCTTACTCTTTGGACTTCAGATGCCCAGGTCAGTGCCCCTGTATCTCAGTTACCTCCTTCCTCTCCTTTTCTTTATTAGTTCAAGTCCAAGATATTTCTACTAAAGTTGAACCAGTTTCATAAGCGCTGAATTTTGGTTCTTCGTATGTTTGCAGGACCAGTTAGATGAGCCCTAGAGGGCATCCTGAGCTTGACAAGTCCAGTCTTCTTTTCCAGGAGGTGGGTTTTGATTGTCATGATTCGTCATGATTACAACTTTATTCATGTGAAAATTTGGGCATCAACACATGGACATGATTGTTCCAGTTTGGGCTGAACTTGCTTTTAAAAATTTCTTAGGCTATGTTAAGATTAACGAAATTGTGATATAATCGTGTTGCATGACACTTTTTGTTGCTTTGTTTGGATGTGTAGTGTAATTGAATTGTGAATTTGTGATTACAAAATCATCTCCACATCAGGTTATGTTTATTAAATAGTTCGAGCTGTGTAATCGTCATTTTACACCAATCAACCAAAAATATCCATTGAGACAAAAAAAAATAAAATAAAAAAAGCCCCACGCGTATATTATACTTAATTTATAAAAGGCAACTTGGTGGAGCAAATGGCCGGCGATAAAATGAGGCAATAAAAAATGAAATTGGCGATCGCTGAGCAGAATAACAGTTTGACATGTGCGATTCAACATGGCTATGCTCCAATTCGACGGCGCTTCCTTATTTCAAACCTCATTGGTAAAAACCCAAAGAGCGGAACAACGGACTGCAGACTAGAAAATTTAGATCAATCAGGAAGCGATATATTATTATTATTACAGAAAAAAGGCACCCCATAAAAAAGTATACTTTGCATCACCAACAACACAAGCCGTCCAAATTAACGGCCTCGACAAGAAATATAAAGATAACGTGCTAGCATTAATATCCTCGATACAAAATGTAAACACAACATGCCAGCTTTATCCATATGCAGCAGGTGTTCCGAAAGCAGCCACCCCATTGTACAAACCAGCTCATCACTCCAGAATGCAAATATAGGCTTTGAAATTCTCGCTCGACTGAGTCAATCCCTTGTGCTGTTTTTCAGCCACTCCAGGTATGGAATGCTGCCACCAGTAATGGGCAAAGAGATTACTTCTGGAACCCTGAGCAAAGAAACAAGAAAAAAACATGGTAAAACTTGCTAATATTTACGGTGACAAATTGTCCAATTAGTAGATCAATTGGAACAAGTTGATCAATCTTCTCTGTTCACCTATTAAAAGCAAGCAAAACCCTTTCCACCAGTTCCATTGCTTTTAACATTTTTAATTTGCAACAAACTTTACTTCCAGGTTATTTACACTTACTCGTATTCATGATTTGCCTTGACATGTTCTGTCAGTGCTTCCAACAGGGATTGCCTAGTCTTGATTATAAGTAGCTCCTCAGAATCTGTCTGGATCTGCAACCAAACATAAGCAACTTACTTACAAAGGCACATAAGCTAAATACAAGCTTGGAGATGTTATATATACACCTCACTCATTGTCAAAAAAAAAAGGAAAGAAAAGAAGACTAAATTAATCAGGAAAGAAAGGACCGTACATCTCCCTGCCACTGATAAACTGATTGAATGCCTGTACACAAGAAAAAAAATGCAGGTTAATTGAGATGCATGTTGCACAGAGATTATAAGTCAGCAATTGACAAACAACCAAAGCAAAATACCTTATGATGGAGACAATTCCTGGAGGGGTTAGGCAATGATAATTCACAGATATAGCACATCTAGAATGGCAAAATTTAAAGATATCCATAGATATTTTTCTTAGGGACATATATGGTGGGGACAATTCACATATAGCCCACGACAAGTAAAGACCTACAGATACAGCATACAAGTACCAGTAGAAACTAACCAAGGATCAGTAGTGTACAAATGATCTGTCTCTGTATGTAGGCATAAAAACTATCCGAAGGCAAATTTTCCAATCACTTTTCCCTTCATTTTAGCAAAATGGATAAAAGAGAAGTCATGCCTTAAACCATACATCAACTTTTGGTTATGCACTTTGCATCCTCATGCTACATTCCTGGTTGTCTTGTGATGACTATGGATGGAAATGACGATAACCCCTTTCTCCAGCAACAGTCAGGTGAACCAGTCAATCGACTCAATGAATCACATCAGGATATGGTAAGAAGAGTTTGGCTGTAAATGGGGATAGGTCTTCCATACCAAATGCATGTATGCACCCTCAACTCAGATATAGACCCAACAAGCCTATTTGCGTCATATAATTTTTATGAGGGCACTACAGTGTGTGTTTGTCAGGTGGGTCTAGAGATAAACACATCTACTAGCCATAGACCAGGTTTGGTCAGAGGAGGCTTAACTGTCTGCCAGAACAACCAACTATACATGGAAGTATATCTAGCAAATGAGTTTAGTACAGACCAATGCCCTCTCTCTCCCTTTGCCATCAAAAGAACCAAAGTACTCCTCTCTCTCTCTCTCTCTCTCTCTCTAGCAGAATAGTAAAACAAAATTTACCAAATGTATTAGCTGTCATTGTGCATATGTAGTTTCAATTTGGAAGCATTAGTGTGATGAACCTCCTGGTGATACATTTTGTCCATGTTCCTTCCCAGACTAGGTCTGACACAAGGATGCAACTTAACATTTGCTATTGGAAAAAGGAAACAAAGGTGAAGTTCAGTCTATACAGTTATACACAGAGTATACTGGGCAAATTAAAGGGAGCTCCGCTTGCAACCTACCTCCACCAGTGGTGTTCATAATGCTGATCCCAAGGAAAATGAAATACTCATCACAAATTAACTAACAAACACTAAGAAGCAAGAGCCTTCAAACAAATAAATTTGCAAGCAGCATTGCAAAGCCCACGGCAGATAAAAAGAATGAAGTGCATGCCTGGGACTATGTTTACACAGGCAGCTAGTTTCTCTTTGACAATACTGTGAGCCAACTTCTTTCCTGCAAACAATTGGGAACAATTGTCAAGAGTGCAATAAGATGCTTGAAAACAGACATTTTAGCCATATCACCTCAAATGATCATGCGGTTTATAGAAATTGAGTGAATTCTTCAGTACAAGAAATCATGCAACAAACCAAAAAAGAAAAAAAAAATGAAAATAAGAAAAGGGAATTTTCCTAAACATAGAAGAAAAGTCCTGAGGGTAAAAGAATTGTTTTCATCAACTAGGTTTCTGTCTAAACCCATTATTGTCCAGTCAATCTTCACTTTTGGGATCCAAAAACCCGTCAGTGTCCTAAACATAAATAATTAAGCCAAAGAAATAAGTTCCTAGTGCTGCAACATCTTAGTTATAAATGATAAGCACATATCAATGGGTCTTTCACAATTTATGAAGCCGAACCTATTTCTAATGAATTAGTAACTCGATGCATTAAAGAGCAATAAGGTCCTCGTGCAAAATATTTAGGGCTTCTTAAGAATAATTCCACAACGTCTCTTTCAACAATCATCTGATGTAATCTAGTGGAAACGCTGGGGATGTGTCCAAACATGCAGTTTAAGACTCAGCCATTTCCATTTTCAAACACATTAAGACAACTGAAAGCACAGATGTAGAAACTTATCCTCAACCCAAAATCCTAAGCTAACGAGGTCAGTTCCACAATACCTTCACATTGTACTCTGGCATATCAAACATAAACCAGAAAAAAAAAAAAAAAGGGGGGGGAAGAGAAAAAAATAAATAAATAAATACAACGTTAACTTCTTGGGAAGCAAAAACCTGGATTATTGTAATGTTAGCCAATCAAACATTAAACACAAACAAAGGAAGACACGGAGAAAAGGAAAAGGACAGAACAGTACCAGCTTCTCTGTTAGGGACAGTAACGTAAACAACAATGCTAGGTACGGTGTTGGCATTTGCTTCCATTTTGATAGGATCAGCTTGCGCTTGGGTACCAAACCTTGATCTTTATCCACAATTTATTGCAACATTAATTTAAGGAAAACTCAAGTAAAGCGGGACGACACGAAGAGGAAGAAGATTGTAGTGTGGAGAGCTTACTTCAATGGAGGAGCAAAGGAAGAGGCTGAGCGCAGCCCGTTTTGATCGTGGGGTAGAGAGAGATTAGAGAGGGCCCAAGCTTAGCATGCGGAACCCCACGCACGATTAGTGGCAAACGTCGTCGTATTGTGGAGGAATATCGGACTTTCCCAGAAGTGACGGTGCTCCCGAGCAATGAACATTTTTATGGGGGCTGCCGATTAATTTCGTGGACTCTCAATACCCCGTAAACCATGTCATTGTTAAGGGCTACTAAACAAACATCTATCTATAAAATTTCCCTAATTTTAACTTTATTTCTTTTTAAGCGTGACATTTATAAAAATAAGAAATTTATTGTTATTATTGTATACTTTATGGTCTAACAAAATTTTTAATAAATTAATTAAAAAAAACTAAACATTTGTTAGGTGAATCTACCTCTAAGGCTATTATTTCCAAATTTTTAAGGAAATTTGAGGTGTAGTTGATATTTGTGAAGACTGTAAAATTCTCGTGGTATTATTTGTTTGTGCAAAGATGTTTGTTCTTTATTAATCAAGTCGTCTTGGACGAATACTCAAATAGTAAAAAATTTAGATATTTAAATTAGTACTTAGAGAACAAAAAAATGAAATGGGGGCTAGGGTTAATGACATGAATGACATGTTATACAATTTCTTATAATTAATTTCTTTACACGTATTATTCCAATTAACGATCAGCCAATGGCTCAAATTCTCTCCCATAAAAAAAAATAATAACATTTGTCCCCATTAGATATCCTAATTAAGTTGCACAAATATTTTTTTTCTTTATTTGGACAAATATAATTTGACAAAATAAAAACATTAAAAGAGACTGTTTCTTAATTTATCTCTGTCTCTTTTCCCTTTTAATGTATTCGGTACTAATTGGCTAAGAAAATGAGTCAGGAAGATAGCATTTCTCCCTCACCAAAGTCCAGTTAGGCGAGAAAGATAGCATTGCTCCCCACCAAAATACAGCCAGGCGATTGTAGCAATGCAATGGCCGAAGTAATCAAACGCCACTCGTAACATATTTCGCAACTTTCATTTCTTTCAAATAGACGAAAGGTTTACTTAAATATAGTGTTGCAGAGAAAATTTTATGCTCTAATTCAAATGCCGACCAAAAAAAAAAAAAAAGAACAGAAATTGGAAGTGTACTTAATCGGTTAAATTAACAGATTAGTACATACTTCCAACTTAACAATTGTCTTTTCTCGCGTCTCCTTAATTATTATTTCCTAGTAGCCCAATCAAAGGGTTTATTGTCCAAGTACTTGTGAACTGTGATTATGTTGGAGTGGAAGGGACAAATTCGAGTAAAAAGGGAGCGAAGAACTCAATTTTAACGCGCTCTGTTGAACAGAATATGACGGGAATTGGGGTTGCTACTAATAGAAAATGGGTTGGTAACAGAGACAAACGAAGCAAAGACAAGCTTACTGGACTTGAGAATTAAGAGTTGAGACTTGAGAGGAATTTGAATTATTGAAGGAGATATTATTAACTGGTTTACCAATGCCAGCTCTGTTTGTCGTAGCATTTTACTAATTGGTATTTTGCAAATTTAATCACCAGGAGTTCATCTGTCTGAAAATGGGACCGTTAACTTGAGGTTGATGTTTAAATATGCCTTGCAGGGACAACAAGACTGCCTGAACATTGGACTACAGAACTGCTTTCCCTCTCACTCCCTTCTCACGCCGCCATCTGATCCTTTATGCTATGAATTGCAGAATTCCAAAAAGCACAGCAAAATGACCCTCTTTTTTTTTTTTTTGTTTCTTTCCATTACAATTGCAAACTTTGATGCAAAGTTAAGGCGTATTGGTCACTCTCTCTATCATTCATTTACAACATTTCCTCTCGTCTTCAATCTACACGTACATTTGCCCAAAAAGCAAGCATGCTTATCATTATCAATTTTAAAGCGAAATAGCGAACAAGAAAGAAGCAAAACCACCGTGAGGTTTTAGCAATTATATACACACACACACATAATCAGGGGCGGAACTCTAACAATGGAATTTAGGAGGCCAAGATGAAAGTCCCTAGAGATCCAAGCAAACATCAATGAGGGGGACAATATTCAATTATGTGCAAGTTTATGGGTCAAGGCCAAATTTATTGAAAATATAAATAAGATTTTTGGGTAATTTTTTAAAATTTCAAGGTTTTTAAGGTGGACCATGGCCCCACAAGACTACATGTATGCCATTTTTGATTAATTAGTTTTAATTGGACTCAAGTACCACAAGAACATATGTAGTTCTGACTCTACCCGCAATAAATATGCCTTTTAGTTTAATGAGAGATTCTTTGCATAAGAACAATGTTGATAAACATGTGTATATGTTAATTGTTGAACTGAATAGATTGTTTGACTAATAATAAGTGTAATTTTTTTTTTGTGTACCCAATGATTTGTGTATTTGAAATCTAAAATTTGATTGATTGTTTGAGAATTTGTAAGACTTTTGTAATAAGTAAAGTGTATGCATGTGTTAACCCAAAAAAGAAAAAAAAATCATGCATGTGAGATGCGGTGTTTCTTAAAAGATCTCACTTATAAACAAGTTTATATTATATAACAAAAAATAAAATGTCAGAATCACTGAACACGAATTAAAATATTTATTTTTATAAAAAAAAATGAAAAATGACAGTCTCTCGAAAATAAAAAGGGGTCTTGGTTTCTTATATTTATAGGCCATTGCTCGTGATGGTTGCCATATTATGTTATTAATTAGGAAGTAATTACAGTAGAATTTGCCACACGTTTTTCCCGGGTACAGCCACCTTCGCTCTTTGCTTTGGTTGTTTTAAGACACTTGTACGGACAGTAACCCGCTCTCTAACAAGTCACACCCTACTAAAATCTCCTGGAATTCCCTCTTCCTCTCTCACTCTCTCTTCGTTTTCCACTGCGTCCATTTCTCTGCCATCCCCATTCCCTCATGGCCCTCCTCGTCTCTCTCTCTTTCTACCCTAAAAGAAGCTATCCATTTTCATCTTCATAAACCCTGCTTACAGCACTCTCTTCAGCTCGAGAGAGTGATGTTGAGATATATATATATATATATCTATAGAGATAGAGAGAGAGAGAGAGAGAGAGAGAGAGAGAGAGAGGAGAGGAGAGAGATACTGCTGGAATCAATAGTTTCCTTTTCTTTTTTAAATGTTCTTTTGTACGAACATCTTATAATGAGAGACCGTTAATTCTTTGTTCTTCAATCATTTTATACTAAAAATTTGATCTTTTATTCGAAGCATCCAAAATCTCGGTATACGAAGACTTAAAAATCCAGGCTTTTATCGTCATTCCGTGTTTATATCAAACTCTACAGCTTAAATACGTTACCAAAAAGAGAGAAAAATTGTGCTTCTGCTTTGTTTTTTTCTTTTCTTTTTTTTTTGAGTGGTTTCGTATCGAATGGCACCACTGACTTTTGACTGTGCGTTTGCAAACCTTCTCTGTGCCGAGGACACCGATAGCATTCTCGATGATAACGATTACTCTGTGGCTGTGGCAGCGGATTGTGATGCCACGTGGCATGATGGAAATCTTCGAATCCCGCACAATCAAGACAAAGCCTTTGATGGTAGAGATGCTGGTCTGCCTATGCGGAGTGAGGAGTGTTTAGCATTAATGGTTGAGAAAGAGTGCCAACATTATCCTAGTGTTGATTTTTTGAAGAGGCTGAGGAATGGGGATTTGGACTTGGAAGCTAGAAAAAAGGCTGTCGATTGGATTAGGAAGGTCGGTTTATTTTTTAAGAAGGTTTCATCGAACACTTTAAATTTTAACTGATGTTTACTCTTTTGTTCTCTTGTTTTGGGTAAAAATAAATGACAGGTTTGATTGGATGTTGTTTACTCAATCTGAAATGGGTTTTTGTGGGTTTCCTGGTCGTCTTTTTTTTTTTTATCCCTTTTCTGGGCCCGTGCTATTGCTTGATTGAATCTTGACGCGTCTTTTCTCTTTTGGAGTTGCTTTCTGCATACTTTATCTTGTTTTTGTTTCCTCTTCTTTGATCCTCTCATTTCAGCGTTCATTGACTAATACGGGGACTTTCCTATCTGTTACATTCAATTTTTTGGATATTTCCTTTCCTCTGTGTAGTTTGGTTGACGATCAGTGCTAATGGCCTTCTGTTGGTTGAATAGGCTCATGCGCATTTTGGTTTTGGACCGCTTTGTGCTTATCTATCAATAAACTACTTGGATAGATTTCTCTCTGCCTGTGAATTAACCGTAAGTTGACAAACTCAACCATACATCAATATTCATTTGCTGTCTTTCTTGCAATGCTTGGTCTGTATTCATTAATTGCAGTAAAAATGAATTCTGGTGGCATCCAAACTTTTTTATTGCTGGACGTGATCTGCAGAGTCGTCAAGCATGGATGATGCAGTTATTGGCCGTGGCATGCCTATCACTGGCAGCTAAAATGGAGGAGACAGAAGTTCCACTATCTCTTAATCTGCAGGTTAAGATCCATCAAACATTCTATTTTCTTTGACTTGTTTGGTTTCGGTTTTAATGCAGTAGTCCCAGGGTCTGATGTTAACAGGTTGGTGAATCAAAGTTTGTGTTTGAAGCAAGAGCCATACAAAGAATGGAGCTTCTCGTACTCAGCACCTTAAGTTGGAGAATGCAAGCAATTACCCCTTTCTCCTTCATAGATCATTTCCTTAAAAAGATCAATAATGACGAAACCCCACCTAAATCTTTTGTCTTGCTATCGGTCCAGCTCATACTAAGCACAATTAAAGGTCATTTCTGTCTATCTCCCTATCCCACGCACATTGGCAATGTACCATGTCTACAATAATTTCTCTCTGCAGTTGTAGCTGTTTTGACGGAGATATTTGAGAGAGGGTGTCTAATGCTCTTGGTTGGCGGGAATTCAATGCAGGGATTGACTTCTTGGAATATTGGCCCTCTGAAACTGCAGCAGCAGTGGCCATTGTTGTTGTCGGGAAGGCCAAAGCAGTGGACCCTGAGCAGGCACTCTCTGTAATCTCTCAATTTGTGGAAAAGGTAATGTTGGTCGCTAGGTGGTCCAAAACCAAAGGAAGACACATCCGTGAATTTTGGTTTTTCCCATGGCTTCAATAACCTCGAGGCTTAAATAGATCAATGACATTTGATTTTATCCATGAAATTTGGTTTTGAAGTCAATTACTTGTATACATAGGTCAATTTGTTGGATGCATGATTAAGCGAGGCATTTCTTATTGAGTTTCCTTTGCATGACTTGCATTTTTGCAGGATAGGGTACTGAAGTGTGTTAAATTGGTTCATGATTTGTTATTGACTAGTGGTTCTGCTAAGAGTGCGTGTGTTTCACTCCTCTCTGAGCCCCGGGGTCCAACCGGTTTCTTCAACGCAGCATGCTTGGGCTATAAAAACAATGACACAATTGCTGGTCTATGTGGAGATTCATCACAAAATGCCCCAGATACGAAGAGGAGGAAGCTGAGCAGACCATGTGAAGTGCAGCTATAGGTGAACTACATGTTGGATTACACAACTGTCTGTTTGATTTTGATGCGTTGGAGCATTTGAGGTGTCCATGATGATGCTGCCTAAGATAATGTCTAAAAAGTTTACATAAAAGGGAAGGAAAGGATTAGATGACGGATTGAAGAGGGAAGATTCAGGAGGGAAGAAAAGAAATGAGAAAAGAGTCGCATTAATAAGGTGGATCATGGCTGGGGGATGGATACAGGATTTGTTTCCCAATGTTTCATGAAGTTGGCATGAATGGATCAGTCACAGCTGTTAAAAGTATTAGGCTTCTTAACAGTCGCAAAGAGAAAATATTGGCGAAACGAGACAAAAGGAAAGTTGTTCTTTGTTTGCGAGATTACAACATGTTCTGGAGTTTGGGTTTTTCCTTAATTTTAGAAAATGCCATCAAAATGAGAAAGACGCCGTTTAATGTTCTTGATGTCTTTTTCAATTTTTGCCAAGACACGTTGCAAGAGATTCCTGGGTAAAACTTGGCCCATCATATATTTACTATTACTATGAACACAAACGAGTAATTGTGGTAACAAATCTATTTCAAGTTTTTATTCTACTTTGAAAAACACATGGAAATAAAATAGGAAAAAGGAAAGTTTAGGCAACAATATGTAGAGAATAAAATATGTAAATTAATTATATATTTAAATAAAGTTAAATATAAGAAATTTTTTTCGTTGTTTTATTATACTTATGATATTACTCTATAAACATTATTATGTAGAGATGTTTACAAAAAAAATAATAATTTATAGGCATATTATCAAGTGAACGTGTATAATAAAAATAATATTTTATATTACATCAATATCATTTAATAATATGTAATAAAATCATATAAAAATATAATAATTTTTTATATAAAATTTACAATAATGACAAATATTATTTATATAATATAAATGACCCTATATTTATCTATTTCCAGCGGATTGTGTCCACGAATCTGGTCCAATAAAATATATACGATAACATAAAAATAAAAAGGAGAAATATTAAATCTTTTTCGCAGAGGTCACCAAACTTTCAACCTGCTAGCCAGCAAACCCTGTGTTTGACTATTTGTCTGGGTTGCTCAGAGCGTGCGTTTCAATGTTTTTGGTGGCCATTAAGGTTGTCTCGACGGCCTTACAAAGTAGTACAGGAAAGGAAACAGCAACCGAATAAGATACGAGACATCAAATGAGGATTACCGTGGACGTGGGAGCAAATTGCAGATTGCCAGAAACAGAAGGAAAAAAAAAAAAAGCCGAACAAAATAATAATATGAAAGCGGCTATAGTTTTAGTTTTTACCAAAATACAAGAAAAAAGAAAAGAAAACTATCGTTAAGCTTCGGTTGTGTATGTGTGTGTGTGTGTGTGTGTGAATCTAATAAAAGAAGGGCCACGCGTGGGTCCATACCACCTAATGAAGTTACTCATGTGCATCATTGCTGACACATCTATAATTTTATTGATCCTAAAAGTCTTGCCCACCAATTGCACAGGAATCTATCTGCTGACCTGTGGAGGCCGGTGAAATAAAATAAAGAGAATGGAAATTTTCCGTTTTTTAATAGTAATCTCTTGGAATTGGAGCAAGGATTTCGTCAATCATTAAACTGGGCTTCAAATTTATATCCTGCCGTCGCTTGGTTGATGTTGGGAGATTGGTAAAAGGAGGCACCCCAGTGAATTTGACCGACAAATACGATCAATTAACTCAATGGGCCGAGATGAAATAACACTTTGTAATTGATTTAATTGAGACCCCAACATTTTCACCACTCGACACTAATGCCCAATGATGCTATTTGTTGGCATTCGATGCTGTTGAACTTCCCGGTGTTGCGGCAAAGCGTGGGCAGATTCTTATTTCCTTTTGCTTGCTTTTCTAGGGGAGAAAATCTGTTGTCGAGGGAATGGGCTCCTGGCTGCCCTGGTATAAATGTACGTGAAATACGAATGAATGGAACAAACAATTAGGAGCTTGGAACTTTAAGAAACCCATACGCCATACCAGCATGTCAAACTTTGAGAATGCTAGGTGATAAATAAATGACTCACCTTGGAACCTTTTTTTTTTTTTTTTCAGCCATCTCATGGGTACAATTCAAGTTTACAATTTTTATTATGGAAATTAACATTTTACACGACGTATTTGAAATTTAGAAATAAGTCACATACTGCAATTTAAAGTGTACTAAATTCTAAATGCATACTATAATATCGTTATGTACATGACAAAACACAAATATTATATGAAAAGGGCGGAGAATCTACCAAAAACTTCTTTTTCGTATTGTATGACATCTTTTGTTTCATACATTTGCTCTCACCCCATTCGATTTTTTTGAAAACCGAGATATCTAATATAATAATTTAAATTGCAGTTGTAGCCAAGAGAATAAATAGTTTACAATGACGCCATGAAATTGCAATCTCATTACCAGATAAACCTGTTAAAATTTTCAAAATAAAAGAATAAAATTGTCCCTGATATTTAAACGAGGCACGTGTAATTACAAAATTACGTAATTATTAGATAAAATATTATAATTATTATATAAAAAATAATAATTATTAGACAAAATATTACGTTTGTTCAGTAAAAATTGTAATTATTTAATAAAGGTTGTGAATGTTAAATAAAAAATTATAACTATTAGATAAAAAATCATAATTATTGACAAAAAATTACCACAATTTCTATAAATACTAAAAGTTTGCTATTTTTTGAAATGAAATATTTTTTTTTTGTTCTTTTGATCTTTTATTATTCTATTAAAGATTCTATTATTTATGATATAATTGTAACAATATTATAGATAAATTAGAAAATAATTTTAAAAATATTCCAACTTATGGAAGACTTGAAAAAATAATAAATTATGATATAAGTTATATTGGTTACTTTTCTAAATGTCAATTGAATCACTAATAAAGAAGATTATACTAACAAGTGGATGAATCTTTATACTTAGTGGGGGGTGCAATTTCTTAGGGTTCCAAAAAACAAACTTGAATAGCAGATTCTATAATGACTACAAAATTTATAGTATCAATTTCAACAAGTAAAGCAACAAATTAGTTAAAGAATTTGCTTTATAAAATTTTTCTTTAGGAAAAGCCAATTGCACGCAGTAGTATTTATTTATGAAACAAAAGATGTCATGCAATAAGAAACAGATTGATGTTTTATTATTTTATCAATGATCTCATTGTTATAATATTACTACAAAAATATTATAAATAAATTAAAAAATAATTCTGAAAATGCACTAACTTCTCGATACCTTAATTTTAATAGTGTAACTTGTAACTAAACGTATTTTATTTTATTTTATCAAAAAATTTACATAAATCTCTATTGTATATTAGTGAGAGCAAATTTTATTTTAAAGGAAATAATATTGGACACACAATTTAAAATAATTTATTTCAATTTCTAGTAGAGCCTTAATTTTTTGCACCAACATTTGTACGGAGGGAAAAAAATCCATTATGTAATTGCTATGCATAATTCACTTCTTTTTTTTTTTAAAATTTTGTTTATGTATTAGAAATTGGCATAGGTGAATTATTAGATATAATTTAATGGTCATTAAATATAAAAGATATGAGTGAGTTTTGAATTCAAACTTCACAATATATTTATAATTCATTTATTTTTTAATATGAAGATTTTTTTTAATGATCAATTAAGAAGTCTATTAGACTATAAACTGTATAATAAGAGGTCATTTTTTAATATTTTCATAAGCCCTGTACTCTTTTTTTTTTCAGATTATAATATAAATTTTAAAAATAAAGATATAAATTTTCAATTACTACTGTTTCTCGAGGTTTTTTATTTTTTAAAGAAAAGTAGGTGCGGCTGTTTGCATCATTGTATGGAGTGCGGAGACGAGGTTCGTGTTCCGGTGGGGTGGACTTAGACTGCTCACTTAGCCGAGGGGATTCCTGTCCGCCAGTGGGCACATAACCGAAGTCCAAGTAAGATAAATGGACGGCCACAACAAACCAGCGTCCACTTATTACATGGATGGGCTGTCGGTTTTGTTTTTCAAAGTGTTAATCAAGAGCAATTCCAAAGCCACCGAGTAATTATACTTAGGCTATTTACTTTTTACGTTTATGCAGACTTTGTTCACAAAAAATTGATGAGTTTGGTCTTGAGTTACATGGCATGTGTCCTTTTCAAAAAATACATCGTGTGAGTCACTTAAAAAATTTTTTAGTATCCTTGTGGTGTTGTTCATAGATAAATTCCTATGGTCCATATAAAATCGAAACACACGCTATTGACTAATAAGATAAATTATAAATACATCATTATATGTACCCAAAATAAACTTGTTGATTTCTTGATAAAATAAATCCAAGATCTCATTTTAGAGTTTGATTTCTTGATATTTCACAATAAACTTGTTGCATTTTTCCATTTATTTTCCTTTTTCTTTTTGATGTGCAGGAATTAGGTATCGAAACCTAAACCTGAAGCTGAAACTTCGTGAACAAAACTTGGACGAGCTGACTGTTGAGCCCAGCAGTTGCACATTCCTTCCTCAGTTTGTTGGACAGGCAGCGGGTAACACATTCTCAGTGGGCTGGGCTTGAACATATATGAGATATTTACACAGAAGAATAGTAAATTTTTGAATAATTTTTCATTAAGGATTACCCTTTAATCAAAGAAGAAAATAACTGAATATATAATAATAATAATAATAATAATAATAATAATAATAAACAGCAGCGACATATCACTTAAAAATTACTGCTATTGTTAAGAAAGTTATAAAAATTTCAAGTTACTAGAATTGACACCTAATCTAACTCCTTTTTTTGTTTTATCCTAAACAAAAGTTAAATGTTATTCGCATAAAGACATGGGATGAAATATCATATGCTTGTTTGAAATAAGAGAACTTGTGGAAAGACACGACACGTTAGAACTTTCAATGGACAAAAAGAAAATTACATTTGCCACTAATTTTCACAAATGAAATGACGCCTCGTTGGCACCAAAATGGTTACCCAAAATTATCTGCTTAAAATCAATCAACAGGACACAAAACCACAAAAAATATGGGCTCTTAGTTTTTACTGATGGCAGGTGAGTGATGACAATTGCAGTGTCCTCAGCGGTAAAAAGTTAAATGGAAAATTTACCGACGAGGGGGGGGTGGGGGGAAAAAAAGGACGCATGACGCATTTTAACCATCCTCGTTTCTGCAGCAATGTCATTACTTTGCAAGGTTTTGAGGATTTGATTTGGGAATCCAATCCCATCCAATCCTTCCACGATTCCATGATTCCACCGCAATTTAACAGCTAGCTATGCCTATCATAAAGAGCAGAGGCTTACAGCTATCAGGGAAACGCTGCTGCGCTCCAAAAGTGGTACTTTTGGTACTTGATCGATCAGAAGTTGACAGCTGGTTGACCCATGCGCAATTACCCATCTCTTCGGTAAAAGACGGTAACTTTTGTTTTTACCATACTTTTCCTCGCTCTCCGTCAACTTATTTCGCTCCACTGCTTCTTCTTTGCAATATTCAGTTTGTGGTCCCTTTCTTATTTCAAAATTTCTCGGCTTACAAACCAAACACAAGATTACTTCTGTTCTAGTTCCCACTTGGCACCAGATCAGCAGCCTGCACCCTTTGACTACTTGAGCGCATACTACCAAAAATACAACATATAGTAGAGAAGAAAATCCATTCAAATTCTCAAGTTTTCTCGAAAAGGTGCAAAATCTTTTAATCCATCGTCCCGCGTGGTCTATGTTTCTTGAAATATGCGTGGTCTATTTGACACTTTTGTGTTTTAAATTGTAAAACTGGGTTTAATTACTTCATGATTATGACCTTCAAATGTGAACGAAAATTCCTTCTTTTCCGGTTTTCGCATCACGGGTCATTAAAATTTTTTGTAAAGATACGAGATTATCAACTTAAAAAATGAAAGAAATTAAATAATATATAAAACAAGAGAGATTGTTCAACTAACATAACAATCGTTGAAATTAAATACTGTAAATTTATCATCATAAATTATCATGATCTCAAGAATATAAACTATGTGTAAAAAGGTTTAAAAAGACTATAAAATTGATATTCATTATTTGAAATGATTTTTTTTTTTTTTAACATGTCTTATCTTAACCCAAATGTTTTCTTAAAATAAGGATAAGATTTGTGTGAGAGGTTTAGAATTGAGAAGTCACAACTAATTCTTCTACCATTATTCTTAAACATTTCACTAAATTGGATGTTAGTGTAGTTAATAATTGATAACAAATATTCTGTGATTAGGTAAAATTAAAAATTTTACCAATTAATAGTATGTAATAAAAATAATTAATTATATTGAGCAAAATATTTTTTAGTTCATCGAAAAATTATAGGACGATATTTTTTTACTGACGCTAGAACACAAGCAGAGAGGTATGCCGTTTCCCGTATTACTAATTTACAAGTTCCAATGCCGTGCGAGTGTAGATTGAAATTGGGAGTGAAATGAAAATACATGAAAATAAGAGAACTTAAAAGTAAATTCAAAAAGCGAGGGAGAGAAGCACTCTCAGCTAAAAACACCATGCCACTGGCGGCTACGCGTCCGCGGTAGCCGCTGTTGCTGTGGGCCCCAATTGCCAGGCCTGCGAACACCTCTTCTTCTATCTCCAAGTGACGCGTGGCATCCATCCAACCCACACCGTACTGCTGCTACTTGTTATCCACCATCGTCAATAAACAACACACTGTCAAACGTACAACCCGCTGTCACCCTAACCTCGCGTGAAGGTCGACTATCCTTTGACCAAAGCCCCTCTCTCTCCCTCTCTCTCTCTCTCTCTCTCTCGCATCGAATCACGAGCTCAAGCGTGCCGTAATGCATGCGTACCCCCCAAATAAGATCGCAGACGGCAAAAGTGGGATTGGATCCGATACTATTATATTAGAGTAAATTCTGACCAACAATTACGTATCAGATTCCGACACCTGTAAATCTCCGTTCCCATGATTTATAAATATATATAATACTAAATGTCACAATAATTTTATAAATTTATTACGAAATATTATTTTTATTCGAATTTGAGAACGCGCGTGTAACGTTGAGAGGGAATGAATGCTGGCCGCTGCCGCCCTTATAACATTAAGAGTATGACGGCATGTCTGAATTGTATAATAATTTAATAATTAAGTAATAAAAAAATATAATAAAATTTTTAAAAAGGAGGGGGGTTTGGTGAGTCTCGCGTGCGAAGCCTGTTTTACCCATAAAGTCTGATGTTTCTTACTGTACCTCAGATTCGGTGGTCGGAATCGGAAGATTCTCTGTGTCTTTCTTCTTTATTATTGCCTTGCCTTGGACCGATTTTGTTTATTTTTCATGTCATATGATTTCCCTTTTGGTACCGAAAAAAAAAAAAAATTTAAGCCTCTGCTTTATTAGCCAGAATTACCTTTCTGCCCTCCCTCCGCCAAGCGTCTTTCTTCTTTCTGATTGAGTAATTTTTTTTAACTTTTTTTTTTACGGTGGTTAACTGTTAGATTTTAGTGAAAAATAAAAGATTATAGGTCTGAAAACATCGCGATAAATGTTTTATATTTTAATCAAAAATACTATTAAATATTATAATTTTTTGTTTTTATGAAATATTATCTTTCTTGAATTGAATAATTATTTTTTTTCATAATTATTAAAATTTTAATTTTGATCTAATTGATTAAATAAAAATATTTTTAATTAAAATTTACATGATTTGTAATCATAAAAATGTTGTTGTGTTAAATTAAATAAATTTTATTAATAAAATTATTTGATAAAACATAATTAATTTTCACTTATAGACTAGCCTCTTTTGTTTTCATTGATGCGAGTATGTTATGTAAATTTTAGTTTATTGAAATAAATATTATTTTACTGTTCTATTTTAAAGGAGCCTTTCTATGTTTTTGATACCCACCGACTTCTCGATTTGACACAAATGAGTTCATGTAAAATGCATCATGTAATTGTTTGATCTCTGCAAAACATATTCGGACGGTGCTTTCTATGCTAAACAATTTCTGTATATGTCTATATATATATATATATATATATATATCAACGGTTTTGTGTCAAAATTAACGGGTTCCAAGGCTTCCAGATGCTAAAATTAACTAATCCCTCGGTTTGTTCAAAAGGCCACTAATTTTAAAAATTAGACCCTCGTTTCCTTCTAAATATTCACAACCATAAGATTTGAAGGTTTCATTGTTCTTGGAGTGCTGTATATTTTTTACAGTATCTTTGAATTCGTTCTCTTCCTGTTTATTAATATTTAATAGACTAATAATTGATTATTATTGTGCGCCCCCCCTCCCCCCAACAGGAGAAAAAAGCTAAAAGCAACTCTAATTCTGTTGATATTTTCAGTAAGTGCACCTTTAACTGCATCCTGGTCCAAATTACTTCACCTAACAACAAAGTACAGAATTCGTAGCAAGAGAAAAGGGATAAGGCATGGTCCTCATTATTCTTACGTGGGAACGGGGATTGGTCTCCTACCATGTTGTCCTTTACTCAACATGATTATTACACTTACTGTTCCTGATTGTTAATCTTGACTTCTAAACGCAGCTTAGACCAAAAAGTGAAACTAACCGCTCTCTGACCTGTACAAGTAATGACTAATATTATAATTATATCTCTTTTTTATGTGTTCAGAAAAGATCAAATTAGTAAGGTAAACAGGTTTTTGTTTTTTGTTTTTTTTTTTTGGTGTTAAAAAGCAGTCAATTAATTTGGTATGTTGAACAATGGGCCAAACTCGGCCCGTCGAATCGTCCTTCTGTAATATTTGAGTTGGTAAAGTAATCTGGAAGGTGGTACAGAGTCTTCGGGATAATTAAACCTTCTATAATTACTTGGCAACAGACGCACGATGCAACAGAACTAATTGAAATTCAAACGTCATTATTACAAGTGGTTAAATAATGTGTTCCCCACTTGATCAATTCTCTAAACGCCGATATAATTACTCTTATTACAAGTCCACGCCCCCGTGCGGAAGCTATTATTCAATGACAACGATCAATTTCATCGGGCCATGATACACAATAATTATTTCGACTTTGAAGAATGTTACATGTAATGTGTGGAGAAGAACAATCGGTCGTTTTCTTTTCCATTTTATTTTCTTCATGAGGAAAGTGAAAATAACAACGACGAACCTTTGAAAAAACAAAAAGGCTCTTTCTTCCCACCCTTTTGTTCGTGCAACCGATGACAGATGGAATTAGGCTTCTTGTGCCTAAAGGAAATATGTTGGGCTGGGGGATGCATTGGCATGTTGAATTGGAAACACGAACTTGACTGGCCACTTTCGAGTTTTTTTTTTTTTTTTCCTTTTTATCTTGAACTGTGTGAATAAAAGACCAAAATTCCTGTGTTCATATTTGGTAGTCATGTGGAAATATCATCGTTAGATGACAGTTCTGAGATTTTTAAAGTTAAAACATTCACAAGTCTTTAATTTACATACCGCTAGGCTCAACGTTCAAAGTTCCAATGATACTTCAAATTCACTTGAGAGTTCAAAATAATAGATGGTGAAACTCATAGATATTATTAATATACTTTTTTTTAATAGTGTGTGTGTATATACGTATTATGTGTATATGACATAGATTTGTTAACTTGCAGCCTCTTAGAGACGAGCCAGGAATGTGTACAGTCGGTTAAATATATATCTCAACCTTTTGCTTTTCTTTTATTCATGCAAAAGATTGCTCAGTCACTTCACGTTGTCATCAAAACACATTATCTACTCACTCACATTATGAATGCAAATGAGACTATTGCATATGGTTTTTCTATATCAAACTTAGGTTTTTGATTTTTCTCTTGTGCATGAAACTCTTTTTTAGGTCTTTTTTTATTTTGTAAAATATAAAACAAATATTATTTTGTAAACAAATATAACAAAAATTCTCATTTTTTATATAAAATACAAACATTTTAAAATATACTCATTTTTTCAATATTTGTTGTCAATATAAGGGTAGATTGATTTGTAAGAGTTTTTTTTTTTTTTTGACTAATAAAAAATGCGGCAAGTTAGCAGATATATATATATATATATCAAACAGATTTATTTGTTAAGATTTATAAGTGGCATCTCAAATATGAAACTTGTTGCCGGTGCAAATTTTTTTAAAAAGTTTCGGTATTCGTAAGATTTATTCATAAATATTGGTGCTAATTTATTGGTCATCTCTACGACCAAAGCACCAATACTACTGGATATCGGTGGTTATTATATCAACTGTTTTGTGTTGACTTTGCTGTACAACTAGACCTCGAGTTAATGCTCCCTACCTTTTAATCTCCATTCTAATTCTAGTATATCTCAAAATCAAAAACAAAATTATTCTTCAACCAAAAAAAAAAAAATTTGAGGACATGTGTGCTGAATTTTGGCACTCATAGAAGAAAAGAGACGGAGAAGCTAGCTACCTTCAACATCACATCTACAAGATTGTGGTGCGAGGGTTTCTATTTTCTTGTCATTCAAGGGACAGAAAGTGCATCAACCATTCCCAAATAATAATGTTCCATTACCTTGCAATGTGGTGCCTTGCAAAAGAAACCAAACTATACACACGATATTTCCCCCTAAAGTTATATGAATTTTTAATTTTAAATTTAAGATCCAATCTTTAATCTTTAGAAATAAAAAGAAAAAAAGAGAAGTCAAGCTATACACATGTATACATAGAAAAAGATTATATATTTGTTTATAAATTTATAAATATATATATATATATATATATAAAATAGATTACCTTAATTGAATATTTTAACGTATTTTAATATAAATACACTCTTACTTTTCTTTTTAATCTATTCAGAGATTTTCTAGACTATAGTACCATTGATTATAGTTTTTTCCTATCTCATGAATTGTGTTCTTTTGAATATTTATATTTTCAATTAAAATTTCAATTCCTATAGTTGGGTGACACCCTAAGGAAGACATGAATATGCTTTTGAGAGTAAGCATGAGGCCGGCGAAGAACTCGCAAACAATAAACATATGTATCTTGTCATGGGATCATAAGCTGTAAATTAAGCGCACGTGTTTGATGATGAACATTCAAACCTAACCAGCCTAATCACCATCTCCCTATCTGGAGCCTCTGAATTCAATTATAAAAACTTCGAAACAGTGCTCCTTTTAAAACAAGATAAAGCATGAAGGGTTGACACTTTATAATGGGCCATTTCTTTTTGATAAAATATGGCCATATATGAAAAGTGTGGTGGGATGAAAATCTAAGAGAATGGGCGGTGGTGATAAGTAAGATATGATATTCGAGGGAAGGAGAGCATGGATTCCCTACTTTTTGGCTTTCGTTTCTACCGGTTTGTGGTTTTTCCTTTCTTTTCTTTTCTCCTCCTTTTTTTCTTTTCTTTTTTTTTTCTTTAAATTTATCCAAAGGCACGACAAGGTAGATACAATCTTTTTAATGCTGACTAGGGAATGGTGGAGAGGGGGGCATCGTTTTAGCTTTCCAAGCGTGAATGCTTTTGTTGGAGAATCCACAATCAAATGGCTCCATGGCCTCATGCCCTACCGGTAAGCCATTTTCCCCATCGAGACTCGAATATATGCTAAAATGGGCCACTCCTGTGAAGCAATTTTCTTTTGCTTTTTATTAATCATCCCCGTGTCCCTCTCTCTTTCTCTCTCTCTCTCTTGAAAGCAATATTCGTATTTTATATCCCAGTCAATGCATATCCCATTAATTAACGAGTTCTAGTGGCAGAAAACGCAGAAAATATTTGTCCGCGGTTTAGGACATAAGAATTTGCTTCCTTTCCCCTTTATTTAGTGAGAAAGTGGAAACAACTGTTTGATTGTGCTGCTTTAATCGAATGCATCAAACAACTAGAGATGCCTGCACTTTTTATTGGAGCTATAAATCATTATGGCAATCAATTGCCAATTTAACTAATAAACATTTATAGCACAATTAATATGATCACCTCATAATCAATATACCTTAGTTGGGTAACAAGGTAGCACGGGCAATTAACTAGTGCAATGGCAAAGTCAAGTCAAAATTATTCAATCGATCAAAAAAGGGTCAAAATTGTTCAAGCAACGCTAGAAACATTACAAAGGACACACCTATTCAAGCACGCATCTAAGCATCTCCTTGGAATGTGGAA
Organism: Ceriops tagal; assembly: GCA_021533255.1. Classification (NCBI taxonomy): domain Eukaryota; kingdom Viridiplantae; phylum Streptophyta; class Magnoliopsida; order Malpighiales; family Rhizophoraceae; genus Ceriops; species Ceriops tagal. The sequence goes on along the minus strand of CM038597.1, from coordinate 2,976,616 downwards.
TGTCCACTATTCGATAGTGAGCATGCAACCCCAATCGAAATGTTTTGTATTGGTGCGTTACACAGAACCATCCATTTTATGTATATTTGTTTGGGAATGGCAAGAGCTCCATGTATTTTGTCAAAATAAATATCCTGTGGAGAGCTTTTAAGGTCAAGTGATCAATCCAAAACCACCCATGTCACGTATTCGAAACATTTGATGTTCAAGCCCTGAGAAGGAACATTTCTTCGACGTTTAAAACTAGAATTTTGTGATAAAAAAGCAAGCAGGCTACTAGCATGAATATGATGGTTAAATAACAAATGAAACTTGTGGAGGAATCCTTTATATCCCTATTCGCATTTTAGTACGGAGGTTGGCTGTTTGGTGCCACCAAAATGGTAGACCCAATGGATTGTAAAGTTGTAGAGGAACTTGATTAAGCGTGGTTAGTGTTCCCTCCACTCCAAACAAGAGGGCATGAAAGTATGCATATACAAATCCATTGTAAATTGATAAAAATGCATAGAATATTGAGGACAATGGATCTTCTTACCTGCGCCTAAGATCTTATTCAGGTGACTAAATCATGGGTTCTCCTTGTATTTATATATAGTTGGTGGTACCATGCCCTCGTCTTCTCTCACTCAAGAGTCTTCTCTTGATCAGACTGCCACTTTTTTCAGTTTTTTAGTATCGAGCTCGGTCCGATTATTTTAAGACAGTATATAATTAAGAAGGTACCACGTTAAATAATAATATGCCAGAAAAAAAAAATTCACATTCATTTCATACAGATAAGTACAAACTATGTGGGTGTACCAACCCCAACGTGTCTGCGGGAGAAACATGTAACTTACTGTCAATCTTTTGGCCATATGCGGACCAGTACAAAGAGTATGTAAAAACAATTTTGGGGGGGAAGGGCCTCCGTGGGGAGAAATTTATGCCAGTCCGATTCGACGCAACATCAGTCCGATTGTTAATCTGATGTTTAGACTGATGGGTCAATTTTAGTTTCAGAAAATAATTAATATTTTTATATTATATAAAAATAAATAAAATACTATTAAAATTAGCATTTAATTATATCTTTATAAATATTTTTAATAAAATAATATAAATATATGTATATATTAAAAAAATAAAATTTTTAGCATTAACTTTTGTCGTTTATCTGTTTGATTAAACGGTTTAACCATTTAAGTTAACTAAATAGAATAATTTTCTCCAAATTACCTACTTGTCTGGTTGTCCAAACGAATTAGACTGATTTTGATTTTAAGTTAATGGTTCATCAAGATGGGTCCGATTTTTACAACCATGGAATCGACCATTGCCCAATTGCGTTTGGGAGCCATCCATTGATGGGCATTGTGAAGGATGAGGCACATCCATGCACGATATTTATCACATTGGCAAGTATAATTGTACCCTATGGATGGGCCAATAACTAGGCTATATGCATGGATAATAACACCGGACACACTGTGGTTTGAGGTGCGAGGTGTGAGTTTTGAATATGATGTACTGGGTGGGTCCCCATTATGCATATAATAATCATGGTTTGAATGGTCATTAGCCACAAATTATTGTTGTTCATGTAAAGCATAGGATACCATCCCTTCTACTACAAATTGTAGTTCAAGTTATTTTTCTCAGCTGGCTCGAAAGGGCAAGAAGGTTTGGCAATAGCAGCTTACATTCGCTTATATTATTGTTTATTTTTCTCGGTAAAATGTAAAAAGACGGTGATTTGTGGACAGTGCCAAATTGTAAAAGAGCATCGTACGGCACAGGTCAAAGTCCAAGGACTCGAAAACCAGCTCAACCAATGCTGCGCGTTTCAATTCCAACCCAAAACAAAGCAACCCAAGATCATGAGTACCATCATATCCAGTTCCCCACACGCACTGCACTGTGAGAGAGAGAAGGAGGGGACGGCAGGGGGTGGGTTATCTTACAATGGATCATGATTGTACACAAATGCCTTGCGTGCACTTCTCACGCACGCACGTACGAGACTCTCCCTTTTAAGCCTAACCTTTTGCTTTTATTATTTTTGTTTTTTTGTTTTTTTGTTTTTGGTGAAATCCCTCTAGTTTTAATGTTTTTCACTTTCTACTTCGGATCGATCCCGTACATCGTTCAAGCCCAGGGACATTTCTGTCAATTGCCTTCTATATAACGTCAGCCTCCCATACGCTGTTTCCTCACTTTGGCTAAGGCTTTTTCTCTAACGTTGGATGTGTGTTGTGTGGTTGTTGTGTCCGATTCGATCTGCGTTTCGTGTCTTGAAAATTCGGCTGCTCGAGGGCTTAATTGTTTTTTACTTCTGTTTAGTCGATTTGTCTCCCTGTAAGTTTCTCTACCCATTTCTCAAATTTTGGAGGTTGATATTATCCTTTTTCTTTGCACACTTTTGATTTTTTTCCCTCTGCTTTTTCCTTCTCTCCTTTTTTTTTTTTAATAATATTTTGGCCTTCTTGCTTGATTGTCTCTTTTTGGATCCCTTTTGCTTTTTTAATTCATCTCGTGTCAATAGGAAACTCTTTTTTGGTTTAAGAAAATATTATGGGCGTATGAAAATTAGATCGGTGTACTAATTCAGAAAATTTTGTTTGTTCTCACATAGATTCTCTATTTTTTCTGAAATATATGAACAAAAAAATCTAGTTTGCGGTGAATTGTTTTGGTTTTGGATCATTTTACCTTTATTTTTTTCTTTTGTATTTTCGCATTTCTTTTTGCTTCAATTACATATTTCTGTAATTCCTTTGCTTTTTTTTTGGGTATTATCTTCATGAGATTTTACTACTAATTTGTAAGGATTTATTATGAAAATTTCTTTTTTTTTCCCTTGTAAATGCTTGTTTGGGATACGGTTCTGATGTTAGAATCGTTTTGCAGGTCTGGGTCCCGAATCGTTGTAAGGCTGTCCAAAAGTGGCTTTCTATTTGCGGAGAGAGACATTATGCTGTGGTTTTTGAGTCTTTCTGTTGATGTGTATCGAAAAGTTATCTCCTTGAACCTCTATTGCAAAGTGATTCTGTAATTTGTTTTACCAATCACACGATCCTTGAAAAAATTTTCCAGTTTCTTTTATTCAATCATTTTCCATGGGATCCACTTTTTTCATTGTTGTTCCGCGCTATGTCCTCCAGATCAGCTGAATGCTTCAAGATATTCTTGTGTTTTCTCATTCTCGAATCTACTGATTTCCGCGATTTCATGGTCTAGTTTTGTCCCTGTAGCGCCTGTTAGTTTCCGTTGTTTTTCTGTCGTTGGTGAGTCTGGGTTTTGGTTGTTCAATTGGTGTTGTTTTGGTCTACAAATAGTGAATTCAGTCTGGCATCTTTCGGGACAATTGTGATCTTGGTGTTTTGATTATATTGAGAGTTGGCAAGTAGGCATGGTGTGCCAGGCAGCGGGCCAAACAAATTTTCGAGCATTGAAACACGAAAATGGGATGGCTGGGAGTGCTACCATTATAGTCAGAGTCATAGCATGCTTTCATCAACTTCAGAATTGCCAGGTTAGTGAAAGATAATTTAATCAATCTCTCTCTCTTTTCTTTTTATCTTTTTTAATGCTTTGATTTCTTTATGGTTTTTATTCTTGATGACAATTGTCCGGCAGTGCATGATATGCTAAACTTTCTTTTGATTTTCACCTCCTCTTATCTTGGCCAGGCTGAATATTTCCGTCATTTGCTCAAGCCTGTAACGTAGTTATAGTTTTGGATTTTGGTTTCTCAAGTTCAGCTGGATTTTTTTTTTAACTGATATTCCTGAAAGCAAAGGAAAGTGATTACCGCTTCTACTACTGAGAAATCTTCCTGGTATGTTTTTCTCTGTCCTAATGTTTAGTTTTAATTTCTTCTAGTTTATAGATTAGAATGGAGCAAATTTCAGTCTTTGATTTATAGGTAATTGCTTTGGTTGAATGGGAGAAGACTGTGGATCCTGGTTTCCACAACAGCATATTGGTTGGCAATCACACAACATGGATTACATGGGTGATCCAATTCCCTCGGCAGAGCAAAATGCTGTTCCTTTGTTTGGGAACCCCAGCACCGTGACTCGAACCTTGCCCAAATATTCATTACCTGAGGGACCTCGATCTTGGGCTGGTCAAGCCAATGAACTGCATGGATGGTTTTATTGTTTGCCTCGATTCCGTCAGGCATTCATGCCTGCCCCGAACTCTACCATGAACCAGAAAGTCCCTACTGCCACTTACGACAATTTTGAGAAGGAATTGCCCAGGGTAGACTCAGGGTGTACTCCGAAGAAATTCCTTGTTTTTGATCAGTCAGGTGATCAAACTGCTTTGATCTTTAGTTCTGGGTTTGGGGCCCCTCCCCAGTGCATTACTTCGTGGATTCCAAAACCCACTGATGCTTGTAATCTGAATAGGGAAGAACTGGGTATCAAAGAAAACCTGAACTATCATTTGTCGTCCCATTCCATGGATGAATTTGGTGAAAATAATGGTACCAATTCGCAGAGTGAGATGCACGAGGACACTGAAGAGCTGAATGCCTTGCTGTACTCGGATGATGACAGTGACTATAGTGGAGATGAAGAAGTTACTAGTACAGGGCATTCACCTAGTACAATGACAGCTTTTGATAAGCCAAATTCATTGGAGAAAATCACAGAAGAAGTTGCTAGTTCTGATGGTTCATCTAAAAAGCGAAAGTTGTCTGATGGATGCTGTAGCAATGTACTATCACTGGTGGATCCAGCTACATCTATGAGGCCCGTTAGAGGTTTTGAGTATGAGGACGATGCAGAATCTAGTTGTGCCAATGGAATCATGTACAGGTTTCAGGAAACCGGTTCTGAGTTGGGCAACAAGAGGATCAGAAAAGAAAGAATACGAGAGACGGTAAGTGTTCTGCAGAACATGATTCCAAGTGGAAAGGGCAAGGATGCAGTTGAAGTTCTTGATGAAGCCATTCATTATTTAAATTCCTTAAAGCACAAAGTGAAAGCATTAGGGCTTGATGCACCGTGAATGCAGTGATGTCTTTGGTTGATATTATCAATGCCAGACATTATCACTCAAGTGTTGATTATAAGTGGTTAAATGTGTGTGCAGAAAATATGCAGTTACACACGAGATGGGGATGGTTTTACACGGGCAATGATAAAGATTTCCCGTGCAAATTGAAGTGAACGAGGGATTGACAGAGCGTCTTATGTAGAAATCAGAAACAAAGCTTTTGGTTGTAAGGTAATTGTAAAATGTTTATATGTGTGTTCTCTATAAGAACGAATGTGAGTGCAGCATATGATGTGTGAATAAATGGTGAATCGTTGAGCCTTCCTGGGGCTTGGAGAAAGTTTCGCTTACACTATGGCGTGGTATGGCCGTGTGAACGGGAAGACCATTCATCAATATGGGACCCCCAGAAAGAAGATAAGTGCACGCTTATTAGGTGTTTCTGGGGTCCAAACTCTCGCTTTCGTACCCTTTTTGTATTCTTTCGTGTCAGGTTTTTCTCTTTCGCGTCATGTTTTTCTCGTTGTGGGCTCCATCTTTCTTGTATTGTAGTGTCTAGCACGAGCGATGCCTTCATTTTATCTTTTGCAAGTTGCAGACTTGTCGGAGGGGCTCTCAGAGTCTCCCCAATCTACACATGAATGTATCTACCAGCCTCCCAAATCGAAGTGTAGTCATTCAATATTCTACCATCGTTCCGGTATGGATTTTTTAAGGGTTGTCGTACTTTGACTGTAGAAGAACTTGCTATTTGGTACTTTTGAGTGTTTGTTTGCTTTCGTGGACAAGGTGTTATCCTCGTTATATCCGTGTGTTGTGCTTCTGTAATAAAATAGAAGTGGCTTGTAGTGTTGATTGGATGTAATCTAAGTTCTTTACTTGGTTTTATCGATGTCTTTGCGCGCCTTTGTGTACGTGCGTTGCACGCTCAATGTTTATGACACTGGACATCGACGTGTTACAATGTGATTACTTTATTATTTCAATGGGGTGGTGCAGGTTTTTCCGTCTTTTCGGGAGATGTAATTGGGTGGGGGCCATCGATCATTATTCGGGCGAGGAAACGCATGTGAAGGCGGGCCGGAGGTTTCGGTCTGTTTTCTTGCTTGTATTCAGGGTCAAACTAGGTGGAAAAAGAAACTGGCTTTCTGACTTTATATTTTTCCAAGTCATCTATGCGTGCGATAGATCCCAGAAGAAAATTGCACGAAACACGTAATGGGTAATGGAAATTTGCTAGAAACAAAACACACACCGGCCAATTCTTAAATTGCATTACAAAAATTTGCTTGAGGTTGTGTATGCAGGAAAAAAGTGTGTATATACATATATATTCATTGCATCACTAGTCCCCCAAAACTGTGTGTATGTATATATTTATGTAAAATATGTTGCAATGAATAATGGTAGAATCATTATTTCTGTTTTGACTTGGGATTATTCAGCCAATTCTTTTTTTGGGGAGGGGGGTGGGTGGGAATCAAATTAATTTTACAAAGTTTTCCGAGCCTGGTAGAGAGGGACGGGAAATGATCTGAAGAAAGAACATGACAAGATATGGCAGAGGCACATACAAAAAAGGCGGGCGTTGAAGCAAGTTGTTGATGAATTGCGGCAAATTTCTGCCTTTTTAGTGAGGATTGGGAGCGGGGAACGGGGAATTTATATTCCAAACTCTACGTGTATACACGCCAGCACAAACGGTGCCTGTCCCGATCGTCGTCACCTTGTCAATATCCTTGGCATGCTTTCCCCTCCTCTCCTCGGCACAAGATCGGGAACGCTTTTCTCCATGATGAGGCTGTTGTTTCCCCCATCGAACAATTATTGACTCGTTTTCGACAATGGGGTGCCGCTAACTTTTTCAGATTCCATCCACAAAAGCTTGTTATTCGCATTATTATTGTTATTATTATTTTTAAATATTGAAATGATTAGTGATTAACCTGCCAGAAGTTGTTGAAGATGGAGGACGCAGATCCTAAATACTCTACAGGAGGTGGAAAGCACTCCAAATTTACATTTGTGGGAAATCTTCCAAATTAAGAGGCGGTGGGAGTGGGAGGTGAATCCCCAATCACCCCAACGGGTTCCAAAGGCCTATTACCAACTCAAGCCGAGTTGGCCACAAAAGCTTGTTAAGTTGCTTACTTTCTTAGGTGATACATTTTGCAAATGCAAGTAGCAGTGGAGTGGATGATGGGTGATTCCACATTGCGAATACGAGAGGGTTGCGTCCTTTCGTTAAAAATTTGCTTATGTTCCGAGCTTCGATAAGCCCAGAGCTAAGAGAGCCGTTTTACTTCCTTCTGATTTATTTGATAACAACTATAATTAATACAATGAGTGTTCCTGTTCATTGATAGCCTATACCTAACAATTAAAATGGTTGATCGTAACCATTGAATAGCTAACGATTTTCGAAACAAAATGCTAATCACCCAACAATTAAACTAAAACGTGCCAGGACACAAGGTTTACCCAATTGTTTTACGTCTGATGCAAAGGTGGATGGATCTACAGATCGCTTGGTCGGGATGACATATCACGAAGATGGGCCATACTTTTTTTCCATGTCCTCTTAGATATGGTTCTGATGAAGCATCTGAAATGAAAGTTTATTAGTAATTTGACAGGCCTTTATGTACTTCGACTTAAGTTTAAATCTTTGCAGTAGTGCTTTTTCTTTTGTACTTTTTTTTGTCCTGATAAAAGAGAAATCAATGTTGAGTCCAATGAAGAGTTTTAGATTTAAAATGTTGTAATTGAGTTTGAAAAAAAAAAAAATCTCGTTTAGAACCATTATGACAAGGTTTATATATATAAAATTTAAGGCGACTTTCAATTTGAATTCACATAAGTAAATGATTAATATTTTTATTTTATATATATATTATTTTATTTTATTGTTAAAAAAAATTTCTAATGAACTCATATCTTTTTATCGCCCCATTTAAAAGTATCTTTCTTTTTTTTTCAATGAAATAAAAATCTTTCTTTATTATTTTTAATTTTTTTAACTCAATAAGTTGTAAATTATATAATAAAAATAATTATTTTTGATCTCATAAATTTCATACTTTCCTCTCAATATTAAAAAAAAAACTTTAAAATAAAAATTTAATTTTTTAATTATTAAAATCTTCACAAAGACAACCAATTATCTCGTATTTTGTCAGAACAACTGCATCTCTTTTTCACACTTTGTTTTTGTTCGACGGAGAGTTCAAGAGACCAAAATAAAAACTAAACAACTACTAGACTTAGAAGGACTACATTTCTTTACAAGCCCATCTGCTTTATTCGCAACAGCATTTGAAGCCCAGATTTTGTTTGGAACTCCGACGTGGAGAGGGGTGCCCAAGGGCCCAATTCTACACTGCTGGGCCAATCCACTAAACGCTCTCCATGGGTCGTTTCTACTCCAACCCAGAAGAAAAGACTGCAGTGGAGAAAAGTGTATAGAAAACCGGCGCACAAATGCAAACCAACAAATTATTTGATAAATTAGCTAAATCAAAGAAATACGAAGTTGCCGTTGGCGGAGCATCTGTACGTCTCCACTCACTCCACAGAAAAACTCCCATGGACATTAGTGGGAACTGCTAAGAAGTAGCGACGGAGACGAGACGGAGGGCTCCTCGCATAGCGCGTTTGTTTAAACAGTGATCAGAGCTACACAAGACTCGGATCAGAACAAACAAGAGGAAAACCAATCAAATTTATTTACCAGTTCGAGTTTCGATCGTGTTAGGGTTTTTTTTATTTTTCTTTATTTTTCTCGTCAAACTCCGATGGATGGTTACGGCTTTCACGACCGTAACATCTACAACCTGCTCGATAACAGATGCCTCGACGGTCGTCATGTAACTATTTTTCTCACTTTTCTACTTTCCATTCCCTTCCTCGTTCTTTTGATTTCCTTGTTTTCAGAACATTTTCTCTATTTAGTATCGTTTATTTGTTTTTCCTTTCTTCTTTTTTTTTCTTTGTTTCTTTTTCTTTTGGTAGCTGCCTGGTTTGTTGTCAGCACGTGTATGTATGTATGTATGTATGTATGTATATATATATATATTCGATATTTTTATGAAAAAGGAAATAAAATTAATTGTTTTGAATGGATTCCAAGTTGAATTAGGGTTAAATAGGTTGCCAGTGTTCAAGTGCTACCTCGAAATCAAAGATATTCTTGCGCTTTCTTTGATTAGCACTTTTTCTGAGGGTTCCGTTTATGCTGTGAATTTTATTGGAGATGTTGAGTACTAGCACCTGTTACGACAGTAGGTTTGATTTTTTTTTTTTGTGTTTACTTTAGTGTAAATGCTTTTATGGCTAGAAATGCATATGGTGGCCAACTTTGAGTTGTCTATTTCATGTACACCTATCTTTTTGATACAAGCAAATTTCCCTTTTACATGTATGCATCCACCATCAGCTTCATTTTGTAATAGTTGTATATTTTCTTATCGTTGTACATCATTGACTTGTGTAGGATATATGTACATGTTTTTTTTCTTATCTGTAGGATGTTATTCGTGGTCTTCAGATGCATTCATCATTGATACGGAGACTCTCCCAGGAAAAGGAGTTGGAGGTTAGTTTGATTTCAATAACATGATTGTGGTATGCATCTACAACTATGATGTATGTATATACAGAAGCATATATATTGCCTATCTTAATACTGTTCCCTTGTTTTTTTTTACTCTTTTACAAAATATGTACAATTGCAACATATGCCTTGAAGGGGATGAATCATGAACTATATTGTACTAGTTTATAACTTTTGGACCTCATTTTACCATTTTTTATCTCCAATTCTGTTCATCCATATGGACAACCTTCAAACAATTCTCATATACCTGTTGATAGATTGTTGAAACTGGTTGGACACATTCTTAATGTTATTTTTCCTTGAGGCAGCAATTTTTATCCGTCAACAGCTCATAACTACACACCCTCTCTCTCTCTCTCTCTCTCTCTCTCTCTAATACATGCAGGGACATCAAGGTTGTGTCAATGCAATAGCCTGGAATTCTAAAGGCTCACTCTTGGTTTCTGGATCAGATGATACAAGGGTATGAATCTTGATACTTAAATAATGATAGCAGTGGAAGTTATTAAGTCTTCTATATATAATAAGACTTTTTTAAAAAACAGAAATGACTCAGCTTCTTTATGTCTACATGTGGCAGATTTTGTTTTCTGTGGTAGAAGATTGTAGTTTATTTTACCTAGCTAGGTAGATGTGGGATTCAGTATGGTGAAGTTAAATGTGATGCTGTCAGGATTTAATTGCTTGAATTATGTGAGGTTAAGAATTTCTAATTCTTACCTTGGAAGGTTGCATTCCCTGGGAGATGTATATGCTTTTCGCAATAGACTCTTTTTGCTTACCAATGAACTTCCTTATTGTTAAAAGAAGGGAGTCTCATTGCGTGAAGCTACCACACCTCTCACACTGTAGGGTCTAGAGAGGGATCAGCCTCACCTTTGTTTTTCACTAAGGGGCTATTTTAGTGACTCTAACCTATGACCGCTAGGTGACAGTGGATTAACCCTACCATTACAACAAGGCATGCTCTTTTAGTACATGCAAGTCAATGCTTCTTGATGCCCAAGCAAAATCTGAAATTTATCTTTTTGACCTCAATTTTCATTTCAATAACTTTTTTGGAATGGGTTTCTGGCACATTCTTTCACATGGTATCAAAGCCTTATGTTTTCTAGATTATATTGTCTTCCTGGTGTTCTCTCTGTCTCTCTCTCTCTCTCTCTCTCTCTCTGTGTATAAGAAAAAGAAGGAAGGAAAAATTGGGTTGAGGGTGACTTATGAAAAAAATGTTTGTTAAAACATTTTTGCTAATGCTTCAAATTGCTGCAGATGAATATATGGAGCTACACTGGTCAAAAGCTTTTGCATTCTATAGATACTGGACATTCTGCTAACATATTCTGTACAAAATTTATTCCTGAAACATCTGATGAGCTTGTGGTTTCTGGAGCTGGAGATGCAGAAGTAATGTTTGAATTGAAATTCTAGTGGATGCTATTTCTATTTATTTGAATATTCTGTCAACTTGCCTTGACCTTTTTCCCCCACTTGGCCAGGTTAGGTTATTCAATTTGTCTCGCTTGAGTGGAAGAGGTCCTGAGGATAATACTATTGCTCCGTTAGCACTATATCAGTGTCACACTAGGAGGGTGAAAAAATTGGCTGTAAGAATTTGGTGTAGATTAGTTCAGCAATCATGGAAAAGAACTCAAATATTCAAATACTGTCAATGGTTAATCCTGTGAATAGTTTTTTCCCCCCTTCCTTTTATTGTCATGACTTTGAACTGCCTCATCTTGCAGGTTGAAATAGGAAATCCCAATGTTGTGTGGAGTGCAAGTGAAGATGGGACACTGAGACAGCATGACTTTCGTGAGGGTTCTACTTGTCCACCTACTGGATCTTCTCCCCAAGAATGTCGCAATGTTCTAGTAAGTTTGTCTTGAAATTTTCAATTGTATGTCTCATTAATCCACATTTCCCTCTTTGTCTATGTGGAAGGCTTGTGTCAAGGAATGTGCTGGACAATTTCTGAGTAGATTGGTTCCTAACCATTCTGTTTCTGATCATGACTAACTAAAAGATAATGTTTAGGTCATCTCTTTAGATTTTCAGAAGCTCTCAAAGGGTGCTTTCTGTAAATGACTTCTAGTTCAGGTTCATCTGCAGGCCAATCATTAAGACATAAGCTATTGGGGAATTTAGTTTGTCAGTGTTGGTGACTAAGTTTCTTGTATGTTTTTGATTTCAACATTTTCTTGTATATGAATTTCTGTATCTTATTAAGTTTGTATACTTGGAAATGTACTGTCTTGATCTTTGTTTATTGTTTAATTACAGCTTGACTTGCGATGTGGAGCAAAGAGGTCACTATCTGATCCCCCTAAACAAACACTTGTTTTAAAATCTTGCGACATCAGTTCCAGTAGGCCACATTTGCTTCTAGTTGGCGGCAGGTGTTTGTTTGTCTTGTGTGCAAATTCTTATTTTAGCACTCTCCTTTCTGCTATTGTTATTATCACGTTTGACTGATTTATCATACTTTGGTTCTGTAGTGATGCATTTGCTCGTTTATATGATAGAAGGATGCTGCCTGCCCCAACCTCATGTCAGAAAAGGATGTTGCCACCTCCTTGTGTCAACTATTTCTGTCCTATGCATCTTTCTGAACGTGTCAGTTGTCATCAAACTATGCTCTTGTTGCCTTTAATTTCTTGCATATTTTTACTGTATGATAGTGCCATTGGCTAAAATTTGTTTAGATGGTTTAGGAGTGGCTCATAGCAGAATCTAAAAGCTATTTTGCTCAACAGTCATCTTATTCTTCTTTATTTTTCCTGTTTTTGCTCGTTCTTTTGTTAATTGTTTTTATAAACCCCTACCACCTAGGGCAGTGGGTCCAACTGAGAAGTGCATTGATTTAGGGGAATTTGAAGCAGAATTTTGTCACAGAAAATCGGCTTTCAGCTTTCACCTTTCTTTTTCAGGGACACGCGAGTGTGCATCTAACTCATGTTACATTTAGCCCAAGTGGGGAAGAGATTCTCCTTAGTTATAGCGGAGAGCATGTATACCTAATGAACGTAAACCATGGTATACTTCTTCACCTTCTGGTGTTTGGATTTTTGCAATAGTTGCCGTGCCTGTCATATATACCCTATTTTTTTATTTCTTGTTCTAATGATGCAAATTGTTTTGCATCCTAGGAAATAGACTGCATGTGAATGCCTTCTTTTTGGTGATACAGATATCATGTGTATGTAAGAGACCTAATATATGTAATATGCTTGTTTGGAGAGGGAATCTTATGTTTTCTTGTTTGTGTAAGATTCTAGTTATATGAGGAAAGTAATGGATCATTTATCAAGTTGTAATTTCCAGCTGGAGGGGGTGCCATGCAATATAGGCCAGGAGATGTTTCAAAGCTGACAACTTTCACTCCAGTACTTAATGGACTAGATTTGCATCCACTGGCTTCTGAAGTCATCAGAAGTAGTGTTCGTCCAAAAAGTAGTGCTGCTTCCATGGTGTGCAACTTTATCCATTTCTTTTCACTGTTATCCAATATGTCATAGAGATTTGGTAGTTTCCTGCCCCCCCTTTTTTTTCCCTCTTTTATTCAATGGAATGTGGTTTTACAGATTGAGAGGTGCAAGCAGCTGGTTAAACTTGCAGAAAAATGCCTAGATGAAGGGGGAAATTATTTCTATGGAATTGAAGCTTGTAATGAAGTTTTGGATAGTCATGGCTGTGATATTGATCCTATGCTTAGGCATGAGTGTCTTTGCATACGTGCAGCATTGTTGCTTAAGGTTTCTCATGAACTTTGAAAATCATGTGGTGTTCATTTCCTTTATTTGATATATATTCTGGTTAATTTATTGGATGAGCTTTATTTCCAGCGCAAGTGGAAAAATGATGTTTACATGGCCATTCGGGACTGCTGTAGTGCTCGTAAAATCAACAGTGCTTCCTTTAGAGCTTTGTATTATATGTCTGAAGCTTTGTCTCAGGTTAGTTTACAAAATGAAGTTATTTGTCTTGTTTGCCATGCAACATGCTGCCAGTGATGCATTGTACGTGCTTATCAACTAGATTTGTCTCTGCTAAGATGTCAATTATTCTTACTGGCAATTGCACAGTAAGTTGTGCAAAAAACATTTTTCAGATCCAGTTTATTTAAATTGTTTTTCTAAGGTTACATTGCATTACAATCTTGTGTGTAAAAGCAGTACCATTGAGATGTTCAAGTCTGGCGATTGCATTTTTTTTTTTATATTGAATTTATTTACTGAATGATATTTCTTTCTACTTTTGTATTTGAAATTAGCTTTAAGATTTTTGTTTTTCATCCCTACCATGTTAGCATTTTTCTTTATTGAATGATCAATTTTATGGATTAAAATTACGGAATGACTGAGTCGGCAATAGGGTTTTGGTGTTTCATGGGAAGCAAATATCACCGCTTACTTTTTGCTTACAACAGGTATTTTTGCCTTTTCTTTTCTATTCTAGCAACTGATTTAAGTGAACATGATCATAGCTGCTTTTAGAGAATTATATTGTTTTAGTTACTTAACTAAGAAAGTGCTAGGATGTCTGACCCAACATTTTTTATGGATTTTCATCTCAGAAGAGAATTCTCCTTTTTACACTTAGAAGAGAGTCCTCTGAAAATAGCTGGCTATGATGATTGAACTGATAATGCCATTTATGTCTTCATTGGTTATTATGGTTTTGTTGTTTACCATTAAGCTTCTTGCAGCTGGGCAAACATAAGGAGGCTCTAGAATTTGCCATTGGTGCTCAATGTTTGGCCCCTGCCAATTCTGGACTGGCAGATTGGGTGAACGATATTCAGAAGAATCTTGCTGCAGGTTTGTGGATTGGGACTTGCTCCACCCCTTCTGCTTCTCATGAGAAAGCAATTGTTTTTACATTGGTGCTGTCATAATGCTATCATATTGATTGGAATGGAAGCCCTTCTTTTTGGAGTTTGTTTATAACGTTTGAGGTTAGATCTAAATATAGTTGCATACTTACATGACTAGCCGAAGCTGAAAGGGCTAACAAGGCAAATGATGGGGCATCATCAAGGTCTGAATCACGAAGTGGAAGGGCACTGTCATTGAGTGATATACTTTATCGAGCAGAGGCTAACAGTGATGGTTCCCTAGATGGTCCAAGGTCTGAAAGGGAAGATTCTGACTATGATGAGGAATTGGAATTGGACTTTGAAACATCAATGCTGGGTGATGAAGACCGTGATATTGAATCCAACATTCTTCATGGAAGTTTAAACCTGAGAATTCATCGAAGAGGTGATTCAACAAGAGAGACAAGTCGTATAAATGGCTCGTGTGGATCTCCTTCATTGTCTCAAAGTGATCGAATGCCTTGTCAGGTTTGAAACCTCTATTTATCAAACTAAATCGCTAGTTTATAATTTTAAGGTTTCTCCTTGTAAATATTATGGCAAGGCACATGAGTAATTGGTTACTGGAATTAAGGGAATAACCTGCTAGTTATGGGTAATATCCCTGTAGCAGCAGAACACCTGTATATTTTGTAGATTGAGGTAAAAGGTGAAGGAAACTGGAATGCAATGTTAAAATTTTGCAAGTTAGTTTCACCAAGTGTGGGAATATATCTTCCACTTTTTTGAGGTTCCCCTTCCCCCTCCCCTCTCTCCCCCATCCCTTTCTTTTTCTCCAAAACACCCAAAACAGGTGTGATATTATGCATGCAGAGACATGGTTTTTGTGTGCTTAGTTGACATATAGCTGGTAATGCATTACTGGTTTTTTGCTTCACTTGGTTTATGCGTATTTCTGTCTTGCAGCCTCAAACAGCAATTGATATGAAGCAGCGATATGTTGGCCACTGCAATGTGGGAACTGATATAAAGCAAGCCAGTTTTCTGGGGCATAGAGGTAGTGCTTGTCATTGAGCTTCTGTGCATTTTTTATTGGTAGTATGATGCAGGTCAGTCCAAGTGTAATATGGGAATGTATTCTTCAGGTGAAGTGCGTTGTTGCTACTTCCTTAGATGTTTCATATTGTGATTGTTGCCTTATTGTAAGGTTACATCCTGTAAATGTACATTTTGCTTGAAAAGGCTTCTGGCCCTTGCCATTGTGGTAACTGGTGATTCTCAAGACATTTTAAGAGTTATTGGATCTGGACATTTGTTGTTTATGGGAAACCAGGAGTAGTAACATCTCCAATTCTTGTCAAATTATATCAGCTGAATGTCTGGAATCTTTTCGCCTAATTACTTAATTTGCAGGAATGTGGCTGGTTAGCACAGTTATAACTAACAGAGATAGCCCATTTATTCATGTTTACATTTTTTGATTTCCTACAAAAGATGGCTGATAAGATAGTGTGCAATAATTGCCAGATGACAACCTGATGTAGTAGTTAGTCTTTCAGCCATTTGATATTATCTGACATTGACCTTAGGAGAGTATGTACTTATACATGCATGTATCTAGTGGATGCCAGGTTCCTAGCATGTTATGGGTGGTTTTCAGGTCTTTTTTAGTTCATGTGGTTCCAAGAGATGTTACAGTATAGAGCAAATGAGAATCAAATTGTTGATATCCTTGGCATTTTGATGCCTTAGGCTCAAGTTTAGGCAAAGTTGAGGAAGGCTTCACTGTCTGTTTTTCTTTTGTTAGTTTGCTTTAGAATACAATGGGAAACAATGTCTCTGTAAAAACTGGGGTAAGACTGCATGTATCTGATCTTTTCCCAGACCCCATAATGCAGGAGCCTCATGCATTGGGACACTGAAAAAATTAATAAGAGTTTGAATGCGATGATTTCTTCCAACAATTTTCAGTAACCACTATTTGTTGCTTAGTTGAAATGATTTACATTTTTTTTTCCAATTCATTGTAAATTTATTTTGAATCAAGGTCATAAGCAGCTTACTGAAATGCAGTCAATTCTTGTGCTAATTTTTCATTGATGATTACAGGTGATTATGTGGCAAGTGGAAGTGATGATGGTAGATGGTTTATTTGGGAAAAGCAAACTGGGAGACTGCTAAAAATGCTTCTTGGCGATGGAGCTGGTAATGTTTCCTTCCCAATACAAGTTTTTCTTTCTTAACAGTCTTGTGATCTTATGAATATCTTGATTATCATTCATCTCCATACACAGTTGTGAACTGTGTGCAGTGCCATCCATTTGACTGTGTTATAGCAACCAGCGGGATAGATAACACAATAAAGGTGAGTCT
Organism: Ceriops tagal; assembly: GCA_021533255.1. NCBI lineage: Eukaryota > Viridiplantae > Streptophyta > Magnoliopsida > Malpighiales > Rhizophoraceae > Ceriops > Ceriops tagal. The sequence goes on along the minus strand of CM038597.1, from coordinate 2,959,820 downwards.
GATTAAAAAGATATTTGGATACAGCAACCATGGATGTGGTTACTAATTTTTGTGGCAACATTATGTTAGATTTGGACTCCAAGTGCCTCAGTCCCATCACTTGTTGCTAGGGGAGCAGCTGGACCTGAGACTCCTAATGTGTTGGAAGTTATGGAAAGCAATCAGCATAGATTATCTCAAAACCGTGAAGCTATCCTGTAAGACTTTGAAAGTTTTAGGACTACAGTGTTGCTGTTAGGCATGCTTGTTAACTTTGAAGAGAGCAATTCCTATCTGCACTGCATTTTTCCTGTTGTTGTGGCAACTTTAGCCAGAGCAACGGGGCAGTAGGATAAAATCATCTTTCTAATACTCACCAAAATTAGGAAATCTGTGGAAAGCATTACCAGGAAAATTGAACCTTATTCTTGACTTATGCATGAATAGGCTCATGGGCTTATCTGTGGCATTGACAGTGGCAGTTCCTTTGATTTAGTAATGGTCTCATTTATCCCATGGTGCATGTTGCTGATGCGGATGATAAAATGTTAGTTTCAGCCCTTTTGAACTTCTTGAACGGTTTCGGATGCACGAGTTCTCTGAAGGAACTTTACACCCTTTTGAGTGCGCTCAGAGCTAATGAGACCATGCAAACAACAGTTAAATCAAGTTTGTCTCTACTAGAAGCATTTGGGTAAGAATTTGTCCATTCTTTCTCATCTATTCTTCTTGCTTTGTTTCTTCACTTTTAGAGTGGGAAAAAATGCACATGGAGTTACGAGTGCCCTAGAGGCAATCTCTTATTACTTTTGGCTATCATGGCCAGTTAACTAAATTGTGACTCTAATTACAAGGTCGATTTCCCAAGGGATTTGTATCTGATTTGTTTTACTTTGTGGAATGTTGCTTTTCCTATTTCTATGCCTCACACTCAATGGGATGAAGATGAACCTGATTAGTAGAGATATATATCTTATTTGATCCCCATTTGCTGTCTAGCTCTGTAATTCCCAAAAATTTTTGGCATGAAAAGACAGCTATATGCACGATATTATTTGATCCTGGTCTCATGATTTTTTTCCCTTCCCTTTTCCCTCTATTTACTGTACCTATTTACAGATTTCTCTCTTTTTCATGTTGAAAATGAGATTATTATGACCAATTTAATACTAGGAGAATGCAACGAGTTATAGGAAATGTGAGAAAATAAAATGTAAGGGGAAAAATATGGAGGATTGATTGTGAAACATAACTGACCACAGGCATAAGAATTTGAGTTAAACAGAGACAAATATGAGGGGCAATTAGGACTTTGATGGCTAATTAGGTCATGGCTGTCCCTTGAACATCCAAGGCTTCATGAAGTAACTTTGTTTTCAATACTATATTAAAGCAGTTTGTGCCATACTTAATTTTTATTATTTTTCTTTTATTGTTTATTGTCTCATGTAAAATGCTTGTGTGAGGATGTCGCTATACTATTCTTGACACAATGTGAGGTCTACTGAATGTCACAGAGCTTCAATTTGGAGAATTTGAAGCATATGATTTCATGCTTCTGACTTGTCAAATCCATGGTAAGAAAAATTCTGAATTGCTCGATTTTGTTGTTGTGGTATCTTTACAGATTGCTGGTGAACTGTAACTGGAGTACAATTTTTTTTATTTCACACATAAGGCGAGCAGGGAAGAGAAAGGCTGCGGATCACTGGTGGCAAGGTGGCAATCAGTTGCTGTGTAAAGGTTGTTGGGGTTTTGTTCAAATCAGGTGAAATTTTAACAAAGCGTTGCGAAGTTTAGGTTACATCTAAAGCCTCTGTTATTCAAATGAAGTAATTATCGTATAGATCCGAGCTTTCTTTGCTTTTTCCTCTCTTCTCGTGGCTGTAAATCTTTGTAAATTAATGTGTTTAAAATGTTTCTGTACACTAGAGTTGCGTTGATTTAGATTAAAATGTATATGAATGTCGACTCACTCCATCTTGTTGTCTGTGTTTATCGAGGACTTTACTTTTGGGATAAAAATTTCCAGGCATATTATTTATCGTATTGTTGAATAGAATACCATCTTACTAAGAGGTCAATGGGCTGCATAGTTGGGGAAATTTGTCCTAACGGTGCATTCGGAGTTTGATAACATTAATAAAAGAAATAACCATTCTTCGGCTTTCGTGCTCTTCTTAATTTCCTTTGTGTGTTGTTGGGTGGCATCCATGTGCATGAGTGACTTGAATCTCCCCCAATCTTAACTCCGGCTGTCTTAAGGTAATCATGTGAAACGTGCAATAACTTTGAGAATACCTAAAATTGCCTGTTTTGTGTAGGGGGCATCAATTTAATAATTTCGGAATGTGTTCAGATGCGAACATATAATAATAATTCGATTTCTCGTAGAAACTAATCCAAAGAGCTTAATTTTCAATTGCAGCCGATTTCAGTCAAGTGGGAAGGCTTTTTGTGGGCGTGTGTCGTAGGCGATATTTTAGCGTACGTCTTAGGCCTATATACTGTTTGTCTTCTTTCTCTGTTCTTTTTGAATGTAAGGCACGTAGCAGCAGTCGGCTCCAATTAAGGCACGGAAAGAGGAAACAAAATGACAAACAAATTTGATATTTTGGTGATCGAACGTGGAGCGCAAGGAGGGATAAGATATTTCTATTCTACAGATTTGTTTTCTAATCTGTGGGCCCCTTACAAGGGGGGAAAACAGGGGGCACGTGCTCGGCATGTGGCAGTGCCTAAGCACGCACAGTTTTGTTCTCTATGCCCGTGGTGGTTGAGAGGGGTGGGGGGACCTGATGGGAATTATTTATGGGAACGTGCAACTTGTATCGAGACCAAGGGATCAGATGAAATCGTAATTGTGGAGAAGACGTAAGCTAGTTTGTTTGATTCCTTTCACAGTCTGCTTGTGACATCCTCCCGTTCACCGGGGACTTCAAAGTAACGGTCTCTGTAACCAGGCGTGTACTTCTTGCGCTAACAAAAACACGACACGGTTGCTTAGATTTGTTGACTTCTTAATTATGCTTTCGGAAAATCAGAAATTCAGAATGGTGGCGTCATGATGGAGAGGTCGGTCATTAGCTCATAACTTTGTCAAGCTTACAAAGTAGTTGGTTTCTCCTTCTTCTTCATCGTCAGAATTTTCTAAACATTAGTATCTACTTCCAAAAAATTAGGGTAAGAATTTATTTATTTATTTTTTTGTTTAAAGTTAAATATACACTGATAATCTTGCCTTTGATAAATTGCTATCTTAGGCAGCCCTATTACCACATCAGAGTTTATATATATCCTGTGAGCAATTTCCTTTTAGTTTTGGTATTCCCGAAATTGTGCAGCGTGCTGATCAGGAAGAAACGAAAAAAAAAAAAAAAATACTACATGGTGTGAGTGATGCTGAGAAAAAAAGAGGGATTAATAACTCTAGATGGTTCGATACTGTGGCAAAGTAGCGTTTCAAAGAAAGGTCTAAAAAGCCTGCTTTCCGGTTCTCGAACCGTGTGGGTGTCTTGTATTTTTTTCCAAGAGCAAAGTCTTACAAAAAAAGAAGAAAAAAAAAAAGCATGAAACCACCACCACCACCTTAATTTTATCGTTTAAAGCAGTTTTCAACCACTGTTAAAAGAAAGTTTTACAGTTAATTAACTGGTTAAGAACTTAAATATTTAACGGAAGAGTTGTAGTCTAATGATTACCAAACTATTTATTTGGGTTTGGGGATGAAGTTGGGGATGAATTTCACTCACAAAAAATCTATCCTTCCCAATTTAGCTAGAAAAAAAATATATAATTTAATTATTTTTTTTTAAGAATTCTTATTACTCATTTGATCATAAAAAACGACCCAGTTCCCATCCAAAATAAAGAAGACTATCGAGTTATAGGCTTCACCTCACTCTTTTAATTAGTGGAATTATTGTCTCTATAAATGAATGAAGAAAAAAAAAAAAAGGGTTTCAACCAGATATTTGCGTTTTTGCGTGACTAACTTAAAAAAAAATATATATTTTTTATGAAGGAGAATGGGCTCGACTAAATTTGGGAAGACTCTTATTAGTCATAGTCGTGAATGGACAAAAGAGCTTCATTTACGGAATATATGTTACAAACGGACATAGATTTTTTTTTTTTTTCTCTTTTCGTTAAAACATCCCGAGTAAGCATTGAACACAAGTTCTTTCCCTGTTAACTTCCTTGTATCGTCACAACAAAGGCATCCATATTATAGTTTTCTCTAATAATCTTCCACGTCTGTATCAAAAAAGAAATATTAAAAATAGAAAAGAAACCCCCCCCCCCAAAGTTCTACGTACTGTGTTTATAAACATTTTTTTTCTAGTAATTTTAAAATAAAAAAAATAAAGGTAATATCTCATAATTTTATTAGACATTTTAATAAAAATTTAAATATATAAGATACATCATACGAACGAGTTATTTAATCGCTACATCTAATCACTAGATGAGGCGTGGTTGTTGGTGTCGTAAGCTAATTTCCATGAGTTGGTCCGTAATGATAACCATTTCGGGATGAAATGATAAGGCACAGAAATTTCAGGTATAACAAATCAATAAAAAATTTTTTAGCCATCCTGACTTTTTTTTTGTTGGGGGGGATACCACCGTGGCCCGCCTTGCTACTACCACCTTAAATTTTAGTTCATCTACCGCGTTAAAAGCGACTTTCTTTCCCTGTTCACAGGAACAGAATCCATCGTGTAAACTTGCTTTTAAAAAGCGAGTTGGGTTGAGTGCACAAAATGTGTTTGCACCATCATCAACATCTTCAAGAAGAAAATTGCGGTGCCGTGGTCAAGGCTGTGTGGTGGAATAACCCCGATTGAAAATCTCAAGTTTTGACATTTAATTCACTCCCAAGTGATAATTTCAGAATTAGAATTCAAGTGTCTGTGTCCAGTTTTTGGATGCAGATTTTTCGACTCCAACATTTCTCTTAAGTTGTTTTGGGACCAAAAGCCTCTTACTCAAAATTTCGTACTGATGGACAATTAAAATATAAAAATATAAAAATAAGATATTGATTACTTTAAGAGAATTGATAATTTAGAAAAAAATTGATTTTTAATAATCTTTTTAAGTAGACCGATTTTGAAATAAATAAAAAATTTTGATATATTTTATATTTTTCAATTAATAAGTGATAAGTATTACGCCTATATGTAATATAAAGTATTGAACTTGACGGCTTATGAATATTAAAATATTTATTTTTATTATTAAAGAATAATAAAAATAAATATTAAATTACATAAAATAATGATAATAATTTTTAATTAAAAAAATCTTATCGTGTATCAACAAAATAGAACGAGCTATCAAATTAATAGATATTAAAAAAATGTTTAGTTTTTAAAAGTGAAATTAAGGAAATAAAAACATAGACAAATCCAGCAATAGTATATTAGAATTATTTTATTTTATTTTATTTTATTTTTGAGTTGGTTGAGTGTAAAGCATTTTCCTCATGTAAAGCACCTTCCCACTGTTTATTTGATGCTTTAACTACCACAACTTAACAAAAAAAAAAAAGGAGAGATTTGACCTTAAAAAAAAAAAAAAAAAAAGAAACAGAGGGGGGGGGAGGGGGAGGGGGAAATACCAGCAAATTTTCTAACCAAAAGGTAGTCAGATACGCATATGGGATTCCTTTTTATAAATGGGGAATTGCTAGGCCTTCTCTCCCATCTTTTGTTACTTTTCCAAACACGCGACTCCCGAGCCCAAAATGCATAATAAATGTGCTCTGGCAACAAAAGACAAAGTTACTCATGTAAATACAATCCTGTCGGGTGCTTTAGCCTTCCCACCCAACCCATTCGTCACCATTCCTCTCTCTCTCTCTCTCTCTCTCTCTCTCTCTCTCTCTCTCTCTCTCCAGAATACAAACAATATGACAACAAGTAAAGGGCCTCTTGCATCATCACAATCAAGCCCCGAATGTTGCATGTGTGGGGATTATGGTATTTCCAATGAGCTCTTCCAGTGCAAAATCTGCCAATTCAGATCCCAACACAGGTAATACCCAGAGAAAACTCACAAATCCTTTCTGGGTTTCATTTGTTTGATTAAAAAAAAAAATCACGAGTTCACACACACACACACACACACACAGAGATATATATAATCTGATCAAATTTTGTAGTCCTCAAAATCTCTTCCATTTATTTTTTTCTTGGCACTCAAATTTCACAGGTACTGTAGCAATCTCTATCCAAAAGCCGAGAACTACCAAGTCTGCAATTGGTGTCTGAGCCATGTAAAGAAAGAGAAGTCACACAATTCTTCCAATTCTTCGTCATCAAATAAGAACAATAACAATGAAGGTGATAGCAAGAACAAGGAAAGGAACGGCAGCGACAGTGACAATCAAGGAGGGTACTTTAGACGTCAAAGAGGCAATTTGCAATTCAATAACACTCCAATCAAGAAACAGAGCTCACCGGTGAGGTCGCCATCCACCAGAAGGAGAATAATCACACAAGGTAAATTAGAGGAGAAGCTTAGAAGGACAAGGTCAGAGGAGATTATGAACAGTAATAATAATGGGATTACAAAGAGAGTTTTTAGGAATAAGGTGAGAAGATATAAGCTCTTGGAAGAGGTTTCCAGCTGATCATCATCTTGGTCCCCCCCCCCCCCCCAAAAAAAAAAAAAAAAAAGCAAAAAAAAAAAAGAGGGGGGGGGGAGAAAATTCAATCCTATTATCTGCAATCTGATTGTATGGATAGGGATCGATCCCATGTTAATGTTTAGTTGTGGGAATGTCGGTCCCGATTCCTCAAAGTCGAGATTACGGACACACAGATCAATAATGATATGGAGTTTCTTGGTTCAGTTCAATGTGATGTTTGTGACGCAGGAATTTGATCTGTCGGATCCCTTCAAAGCATTCCGAACACCACGTATTTGGCCGAAGAAATCATGATGGCCCAAAGGGGCTTACATCGGGAATCCAGCGATGGAAATCGTGACACATGTCAGCAGATGATCCTTGGTGGTGACAATTATGTTTACCTACGATGATAACGAATTGACCCTCGTCGTTCTTACCGTAACAAAATCTTTTTCTTATTCCCCCTTAAAAGTTTACTGACCGAGTCTTAAATCGACTTTGACTTACCATCATAGTGTGCGTTGGTTTAATGTGTTTTATTTTATTTATTTTATTTTATATTTTTATATCGGTCGAGGTCGTACACCTTGTGTTGACCTTATTTTATCGTAAAATAAGTTTAAATATTTAAATATGTAATAATGGAAACTATATATTTGTTAATGGTAAAATTTAAATATAAAGAATTATTCGTATTCAATAATATTTAAATATAAATAATTTATAATTTTAATTTATGAATATAATAATTGATATAATAATAATTTAATAAAAAAAAAGAGAAAAAAGAGAAAAAACTTGATCTCCGGTGGATTCTAATCCACTCTGGGAAGTCTCTGGGTCACCCCTTTGGTGGTTGGAATTGTTCAGGTCTGACCAAAATCTTTTCTTTTCATAATAATTGAAGGAGATATTTGTAATAAAGGTAGAGATGGGTGGTTTCGACTAATGGTACCGCTTTTTCACGCGCTCCGGACGCGGCAACCCATTGAAAGATTTAAGTATTTTTTATTTTTTATTTTATTTTATTTTTATGAAATAGGGAATGGGCTAAGGGCTAAAGAAAACTATTTTTTATTCATTGAGTGGAGTCCACTGGGCACGGACGCATATGAACGACGCACGCGTCCATGTAATTTTTTCCGCAAATTATTGCCGGAACTTGATTTTATAGACACGAAGACACACGAATATTTGTTCCGCGACAGCCATCCATCAATGGTTGTGTGACATAGATGGGTAAAGGTAAGACATCAGCAGCTACGGCTGGGAAATTAATGGGGACAAAATTCCCGACAACTCATGCAAGTTGTGATGAGCCTCAATTCCTCTGAAGTTTCCGGCTAAGCTACTGGGACGCGTTCTTTGGTTGACAAAAAAAAAACATGTCCACCTTGTCGCACGCCACGACTTGTATGCATGTCAAAGCCCCCCCCCCGCCGCCGCTTACGTGGTTTACCCATCTTAGATTCCCAACTTTTAAGATCGGTATGCCGCCGGAGCATTGGAGCTCTTTTAGGACTTGCCAGAATCTAAAAATTGGTTTGGTTGGTCTGCAGTCCACAGTTTTAAGGTAGAGTAGTGGACCCGAGCGATGTACCGATTGGTTCTTCGTGGACTTGCAGAAACCCTATTGGTATGATCTGCAAATTGAGTTGATTAAATCAAAATCTTCAATATATAAATTGCAATCTGCAAACCAATCAAAAAATATTACTGTTGCTTGACCACAAAAATAAAATAAAAATACTGGTGACGCCGGCCAGTGCTTATAATTCTACTGGCAATTATCATTTTCTGATGTTAAAACCGTGCAATCTACACTTTTATCATGTTATGTCATTATTAAGTTTTTGTTTGTTTGTTTTTCTTTTTTTGGGGGTTTAATCCTTTATTGGGGATGGTGAAGGGCAAGATGCGAAGCCATTAGCTGAATTGGTCAGAATCACACGTGAAGTCAGTGTGTCCAATTTTTGCTGAACAGTAAGCCGATGTGGTCCGGAAGATCACAGGCTTTCATTAGCATAGAGCTAATGAACCAATATTGTTATCATCTTTTCGAGATTGGTTTGTTCTTTTTCTTAACTGCGGTCATTTTTGTCACAGAATTTTTTTTTGTTTTTGGCCTATAAAATGAGAAAATTGGAGTGGTATTTTATAATTTCACAAGAAAAAATTGTGCAATATGATAACCAATTACGCTTTTCTTTATTTTTTTTTTCAAAGTAATGGCAGACGATATCATAACTATTTTTGTGCATTCTAAATTCTCCTTTTAAATCTAGTCAAATGATTTATTTATATCAGAATTACCGACTTACAAAAAAAAAAAAATTTTACTTTCTAGTAACACTATTCTAGCAATTAAACCTTAATAAATAAGTAAATAGCAGTACAGTACAATTATTCTTTGCGAGTAATCAAATAGCCTACGGGGTAACTCCATTTCGTATATATTGTCATTGTCAGAGATAAGATAAGCTCTGACATTTGGAAGGAAAGTCGATCGACGTAACATACCTATTGTTATCGAATCGTCGTTTGTTCTCGTGCAAAACTTGTGGCCTCCTGGTCATCTGAGTATATACTGAAAAGAAACTGTAAATTTCCCTTAAAATTTTTAGAAAGCAAAAGACCTTAAACTGATCTTTAATGAAAAACAGATCAACTCCAGGACCTTGCAGACTTGCCAGTAACTTGTGGGACCTCGCTCATGAGCCCAAATCACGGCATGGACCATCCGAGCAGGGATGACTAGTAGCCCAAATCAACAAACGATTGGTGAGAAGCAGAGATAGACTCAGGGCCCCGAGTTTGAAGATTTAATTGACATTAATTAATTTTAAAAAAAAAAAAGAAAAAGAAAAAGAACGAGACGCCTCTGTCTCTCCTTTCTACCGAGGAGAAACAGAAATAAGATGAAAATCTTCACTGATTATAAAATTTAGTAAATAATAAGAAGATTATTATTAGTTATTGTGTCAAAAGTCATAAATTTAATTTTTTTATCAAAAAGTTTAATAAAATTAAGTATAGGACCAAAGAATATATATCTTTTATGATCATAGTCCCTTTAGCGGAATTGTAAAGTAACAACTTTCGCTTTCTCTCCCTCTCTCTCTTTTTTTTTTTGGACAAAAATTATAAAAAAAATAGAGAGAAAGCAAAAAAAGAGGTAGGAATTCTAATAGGAAGAGCATGTTCTTTCTGCAACAAAAACATTATTGATCATTGTCTTTTTAGGGACACTTTATTAGTTTAATAATTTAGATTTTTATTTCAAAATTTTTAAAATTTACTTTAAAAAAAAGATATAAAATTTATGAGAACATAAAAATTATTTTTATTATATAACATGAAGTATAGCAAAACTTTTAATGCAAAAAAAAAAAAAAAAACATATTATCGACCTAAAATGGGCTGGTGGCCAATATGGTTAGGCATTAAGTAAACCATTTGGGGCCCCATCCCTGGGACAACAACAATAAAAGCACTGGAACTCCATTTGAGAGAAACTTGTTAGGTGTATGTACTATCCATTCTCAGTCTTATTTGGACATGGATTGAATAATGCGTGTCTTTATGTCTAAAGCAATTGACAATAATTAGATTAATTTACGTCGACATTTGGATTTAAGCTGTGGGCAACTTATTTAAACAAAAGTTATTCTAGCTCTTGGACTCTTTCCTCTTTGTCCTCCAATGTGGGTATTTCATCGGCCACATATATATATATTATAAGAGTGATTGAGTTATATTAATATTTACAAATAACGTATGTAGAGGAGTGCGTATAATTTTTGAAAAAAAAAAAAAGTCTCATATTCTCAGGCGATTCAAAATAAAAAGAGATCTGCTCCCCAAATCAAAACAAAATAAGTTAAACTCATAAAACCCCTCGTTAGCAATTTCACTAAGCATTTACACCCAAATAAAAAAAATTAGTACTTCTAATCACTTCATACTTCGTTATTATATTCACAAAACAAAAAATTATACTCTCTCTTATTAATATTTTTATTCGTTTTTGTATTAAAAAATATAGTCACCACAACTAAGCACAACGATTATAGAATAAAAACTTAATATTTGTACTTGAATTAGATATTTTAAGTTTATTTTTAACAAAAAATACCCAAACATATTTCAACAAAAAGAAAAAGGACACGGTGGAGATTCGAATGTAAGTTAATTGCATGAAACACACATCAATCAATCAAGTTCTTATCTCGAATAATTAAACCACGTATATTTTACTGATAGTGAGAGCATTATCATCTTCGTATATATTTCCGTGGAACAAAAAGGGAACGTTATCTTTGATGTCTTATTGTCGGGTTTGGTTAAAAGGAAAAGGCAAGTTGATAACATCCATTGATTCTTCTTCCAGATGCTGACTAGGTTTCCAAGTTGTGCATGGCTATTCACTTCCTTCCTTCCTTCCTTCTACCTACAGTTCTTTCTCTATTCACATGAACTTCTGACCTAATGACATGAACTTATAGACGTGCATTGTTGAAATTAGAGTTCTGCTGTGCTGCCTACAGCAAAACCATACCTCGCCACTTTATATAGCCATTCGGGGTACGGTTCGACGACGGATCTAAATGGGGAAAGGGGGACATTCGTGCAAAACGATGCATAGCTTAATGCCCCACTTAGTCGTAAGTATTATTACTGGTTTTTCCTGGGGTTCGACTCTTTGCTTGAGAGAATTGTTTTGTATTTTTGCCAAATATTTTGCTCCCCTCTTCTCTGAAGTCGTCTCACTAAAATTTTCTTATTCCTCTGACACATTGTTCTGGATCCACCATAGGTAGAATTACGCTACATTTGTACATGACACATAGTATTTAATTGATTTGTTTAAAGACGTTACTTTTTTTTTTTGAGAAAAAATGGTTTTCAGAGTGCAGTTCAAAAAAATATTAGATTATATTCTTGCCTCCGATAATATGAAATAAAACTATGGGAAATTTTTTTTTTTATGAATTACTTATGGGAAGAATTAAAATTATTTTGAACATCATTTAGGGAAAAATGTTGCAAAGTCAAAAATCATAGTGCTCAAAGATTCCATCATTTTGTAACAATTTTCAGAGCTTTTGCTGAAATTCAAAGGTTAGGTAACCACCCTCCTTATAACCGGGATTCGAATTAACTTATTGGTGGACAAACTTTAAGCGTAACATGGCTCCCCACCACCCCCGCCCCCCCAACCACCTTTTTTTTTTTTTTCAATTTCAATTGACTCCACTGCCATCTTGAAAGGTCAACAAAACCATTTTGAATTTACAAATCCTTTCGCCCCCCTCACTCCTCCTCCCTCTCTCCCTTCCCCACCCCGCAAATTCGAAATCCGTATAAACGTTCTGTCCAAAAATGAAGAGAAAGTCATTAATCCCTCGTACTTGCTCCCCAAATTACCATTATACTCATAGCACTTACTTAGTTTTACAGTCTCTTTTTATGCAAATTAGTCAAAACTCAGCCTTTTGGCATGTAATTTATCCTAACCTGCAGGTTACTTTTGTCATAAGGTGAGTTTTCTTTTTTGCTTATCACATGATTAGAATAAATTATCAAAATCAACAGCCCTTATTGTTAGGATTTTTTTTTTCTTTGGTTTTGCTGATTTAAACAATGATTATGTATTGGTCGTGTGGTTTTGGTGGTAACGAAGGCAACAAAAAATTGTTGAAATTTACTAATTAAATTAGATTTATACACAAATTTTATATATAATTTACAAGTCAAGTATTTTAGAATTATTATCTATAAAATTTAGATTTTTAAGAATAAAATAGGTATTACAAAACATTTTTTCCTCCCATTTTTAACTCCTTTCCAATCAAAAAATTTATAATTTTCCTTTCTCACATTACCTTTTTTCAAAACATAAAGAGGATGAAAATTTTTTCATTCTTTCACTTCTCACTATTTTCGCTTTCCTTGCTTTCATTTTCCTCCCCCCTAACTTTTGGATCCAGGCATAAAGTTTAGCTTGTAATTGATTAATTAGAAATCTTCAAGATTGGTGATTTATGACTATTTTAAATTAATTCATTTTTATTTTGTTAAATTAATTAATATGAGTAGCCCATGTTATTTAAAGTGTGATCCAAAATAAAAGGCCTAATAGGTCGGTTAGGCATAATGGCAATTTGAGTCATCAGATTTAAAATCCCTCCACTCTTCCTATTAAGAATAACCGTTATAGGAATAAGAGTATTTTCTCATTTAAGATAACTATTACAGAAAGGGAGGATCCTCCTATTTAGGGTAACGGTTACAAGAAAAGAATAATGTATATATATATATATATATATGCTATTATGGACTTTTCCTGAATTCTTAATCATCAGAGAGAAAACGTAAAGAAAAGAAAAGAAAAGGAATAGTAGGAGAAAAGAGAAAAGCGTTAAAAAATGAAACGGAAAGAGAATTTCTATCTCCGCTACGGGACATCAACATAATGGACAACGGTATGTTAATTTCATTACAGTTTTATTGTAGTATTCACATAAAGAAAAATCATGCATTATAAAAATAGGAATTTCATAAAGAGAAATTTTGAAAAAAATTCTAACAATTAGTATCAGAGCGAGTGTATAAATATTGCAATTTATTTTCCTTTATCTGTTTGTATCGTACAATATTTTGATTTATTTTTGCGTATAATGTAAAACGAAACGATGACACACGCAAAAATAATTTTTTGGTCTCTTGTTGTGTACAATGGTAAATGACTGGGTATGGAGGACGGTACGCCGCCGGACCCGAACGGATCTGGGTATGGAGGATCGGCCTTGTGCTTCCGGGTAAAGCCGCCGACCCGAACGGATCTGGGTATGGCAGAACGGGGAAAGCTTTCTTCCGAGTGACGCCGGGATCAAGGTCGGTCGAGTAGGTGCGGCGGAACGGTCTCCCGGGGAATCGCGATTCCGGGTGTCGCTGCGGACCCAGATCACTTCGGAGATCCGACCCGAACGGGTTGGTTCGTCCCCACGTTCATCCGTCAGAGGCAACGTCGGGGAGAACCAATGCACGGGGGGTTGGTTGCCGACGGAGATCCCTTCGAACGACCAGATTGGGCGTGGGTCTGGACTGCGACGCCGGGTCTGGACTCTGCGCCGGTGGTCGAGCAGGGGCAACGCTCGGAGGCAGCACGTGGGCGACGCCCGCAGAACGGTGGTGCTGCCAACGGGGGTCGCTCGGCCGGAGGCAGCAAGGCGGTGGTGCTGCCACCATGCGTCCCTGGCCGGAGGCAGCAGTACAGTGACGCTGCCACCGCGGGTTGCTCGACCGGAGGGAAGTGGGTCGCTCAGCCCCACAGCACGATGACACTACCATCGTGGGTCCCTTGGTCGGAAGCAACACGTGGGTGTGCCACTTGAATATGGTGGTGCTGCGGTTCCGAATGGATACCATGAAAAAGGGATCAGTTATTGAAAAACTCTCGCGTAAAAGATAATTTAGGTCTTTGTAATTGAAGATTTTTTTTCAAATATTGAAAGCATTTGAACAGTTGATTGTGAATTTTAATTATTTATTTTTTTTATGTTAATAAAATGTTTTGAAATAAATAATTATAGTTATTAATTATGAAGTTAGGAGATCATCCAAAGATAGATCATTACTTGTAATTAATGACATTAAAGGAGATTAATTGATATACTGGGTAAACATGATTGTATATCCAAAGATAACATTCATGTTAACTCTAGTATGATTGATTGATCTATTAAAGTATATTTAAATTAGCATTATTGATTAAAGTTATGTATTTGAGGATCACCCAAAGGTGAATTTAAATACATAATTAAAGTTTGTAGTGTATCTGAATCCATTAGAGTTACTCAAAGCATTAAAGAGTAAATTGGATTATGTTTGCAGCTTCTAGTAATGTATTCGCCTTAAACAATTCAATGATCAAATTCAATGGGCTGAACTATGTAGAATGGTCTGAACATATTCAGTTTCATTTAGGTATATTGGGCTTGGACTTAGCAGTCATTTCAGATGAAAAGCCTGCAGCCATTACAGAGACCAGTACAAAATCTGACAAGTCTTTTTATGAGGCTTGGGTACGGTCCAATAGGTTGAGTTTGAATTTGATGCGGATGACAATAGCTGAAAATGTAAAGTCATCGATGCCTAAGACGGAAAATGCGAGGGAATTTCTGATGAGAATTAAGGAATACTCTTAATCAGATATAACTGATAAATCCATCATAGGAACCCTAATGAGTGAGCTGACGACCAAGAAATTTGATTGGTCACAGCCCATTCATGATCATGTGACTAGTATGGCTAATCTAGTAGCAAGGTTGAAAACAATGGGCATGGATGTGAGTGATTCATTTTTGGTTCAATTCATCATCAACTCACTGCCTCCCGAATTTGGCCAGTTTCAAGTGAATTATAACACTATTAAAGAGAAATGGAACTTTCAGGAAATTAAGGTCATGTTAGTTCAAGAGGAAGGGAGATTAAAGAAGAGGAAGGGAGATTAAAGAATATGAAGGATCACTCTATTCATCTCATCGTTCGTAATGATGCTAGTGGTAACAAGTTTAAACCACATAAGGAAAATAAGAAGAAGGATAAAGCCTCTCTAAAAGTCACTGGATGTCAGATCCAAAAGGATCAGAAATGCTTCTTCTGTGAAAAGATTGGTCACTTCAAAAAAAAAAGTGCCCAATAATACTTGGTGGTTAGACTCTGGAACTACTATTTATGTGTCACATATTATGTAGGGATTCCTTTCAGTCCAGCCCATAACAGGAACTGAGAAGTTCCTCTATATGGGAAACAGAATGAAGGTACGAATAGAAGGAATTGGGACGTACAGATTGATCTTGGACACTAAGTGTCGTCTGGATCTAGAAAAGTGTCTATATGTTCCTGAATGTGCTAGAAATTTAGTTTCTGTTGCAAAGTTGGATGAAGTGGGATTTAACCTCAAGATTGGAAATGGTGCATTTTCATTGTATAGACATTTGTACTATTATGGATCTGGTACTGTGATTGATGATTTGTACCGTTTTAATCTTGATGCAATGTATGCTGATTCCATATTTCTTGTTGAGCATAGTATAGGTAACAAACGCAATGTGTATGATGATAGTTCTGCTTTTTTATAGCATCAAAGATTGGGTCATATATCCAAAGAAAGGATATTGAGGTTGGTGAAAGGTGATGTCCTGCCTCAATTGGATTTTACTGATTGGGATGTATGTGTTGATTGTATAAAAGGGAAACAAACAAGACATACATCAAAGAACCCAGCCATAAGAAGCAGTGAGCCTTTAGAATTGATACACACTGATATTTGTGGCCCATTTGATATCCCAACATGGGGTGGTGAGAAATATTTCATCACATTTATAGATGACTACTCACGGTATTGTTACTTATATCTACTGCATGAAAGATCTCAGTCAATAAACACCGTATATGTGTTTATTGATGAAGTGGAAAGGCAGTTAGATAGAAAAGTAAAAGTGATTAAGTCAGAAAAGGGTGGTGAATATTATGGAAAGTTCAATGAAAGTGGACAATGTCCTGGTCCATTTTCGAAACTTCTTGAAAGTCGAGGCATATGTGCACAGTATACAATGCCTGGTACACCACAATAGAATGGTGTAGCAGAAAGGCGAAATCACACACTTATGGATATGGTTAGGAGCATGTTGAATTATAGTATTGTACCTTTATCCTTGTGGATGCATGCATTAAGGACTGCTGCATATCTGCTGAACAAGGTTCCTAGTAAGGCTATCCCCAAAACTCCTTACGAGTTATGGACAGGAAGGAAACCCAGTTTGAGACACCTCTATGTTTGGGGTTGTTCAGCAGAAGTAAGGATATATAATCCACATGAAGGAAAGCTTGATGCAAGAACCATAAGTGGTTATTTCATTGGCTATCCTGAAAAGTCGAAAGGGTACAGGTTCTATTGTCCTAACCATAGTACTAGAATAGTTGAGTCTGGTAATGCTCGGTTCATTGAAAGTGGTCAGTTCAGTGGGAGTGGGGAATCACGAAAGGTGGATATTAAAGAATTACAAAACGAAAGATCCACAGTGAGTACTCTTACTCAGGTTGGTATCCCCACACCCAGTGTTTCTACTCAAATTGTTGTTCCTTATGTTGCATCACAGTCACGTGACATGCAAGGACAACAAATTGATACTCGAAACACGCAAAGTGAACACATAAGAGATGAACCAAGTAACGATGTTCAATTTAGAAGTAAACAAGTGATACCACAAGAAATGACATTACGGAGGTCTACAAGACAGAAAAGGCCAGCTGTTTCGAATGATTATGTGGTTTACTCACTTGAACATGAATCAGAATTGAGCATTGATAAAGATCCAGTCTCATTTGAACAAGCCATGGAATGTAATGATTCTGAAAGGTGGTTCAATTCCATGAGGGAAAAGATGAAATCGATGGATGTAAACCAAGTCTAGGAACTAGTAGAGTTACCTGAAGGATCAAAACGAGTTGGCTGTAAGTGGGTCTTCAAGACCTAGCGAAACTCAAAAGGTAACATCGAAAGGTATAAGGCCGGACTTGTTGCCAAAGGTTTCACTCAAAGGGATGGTATTGACTATAAGGAGACTTTCTCTCCGGTCTCTAAGAAAGACTCCTTAAGAATTATTATGGCTTTGGTGGCTCATAATGATCTAGAACTTCACCAAATGGATGTAAAGACCGCTTTTCTGAATGGTGACTTAGAAGAGAAAGTGTATATGGACCAACCTGAAGGTTTCATCACCACCGGGCAAAAAAATTTGGTGTGTAAATTAAAGAAATCGATATATGAACTAAAACAAGCCTCCCGATAATGATATATTAAGTTCAATAATACCATTACGTCATACGGTTTTGTAGAGAACACCGTTGATCGGTGTATCTATATGAAGGTCAGTTGGAGCAAGTTCATTATATTAGTCCTATATGTCGATGACATTCTTTTGACTGCTAATGACATAGGTTTGTTACATGATGTAAAGAAATTTATCTCTGAAACTTTTGAAATGAAAGATATGAATGAGGCATCCTATGTGATAGGAATAGAAATATTCCATGATAGATCACAAGGATTGTTAGGATTGTCTCAGAAAGGCTATATCGATAAAGTATTAGAGAGATTTAGAATGGAAAATTGCTCAACAGGAATAGTTCCAATTCAGAAATGGGACAAGTTCAGTGAATTGCAATGTCCAAAGAATGATTTGGAACGAAAAGCGATGGAATCAATTCCCTATGCATTACTGGTTGGAAGCCTGATGTATGCGCAAACATGTACTCGGCCAAACATTAGTTTTGCTGAAGGAATGTTAGGCCGATATCAAAGTAATCCTGGAATAAATCATTGGAAAGCCGGAAAGAAAGTACTTAGGTACTTACAAGGCACCAAAGATTATATGCTTACTTATAAAAGATCAAGTCATCTTGAAGTAGTAGGCTACTTGGATTCAGATTATGATGGATGTGTAGACTTGAAGAAATCTACATTTGGTTACATGATTCTGTTAGATGGAAGAGCAGTTTCATGGAAAAGTGGGAAGCAGTTTGTCATTGCTACTTCCATTATGGAGGCTGAATTTGTAGCATGCTTTGTGGCTACTATTCATGCATTATGGTTGCGGAATTTTATCTTAAGGCTTTATTTGGTCGACAGTATAAAAAAGCCGTTAAGAATTTGTTGCGATAATTCCGCAGCAGTTTTCTTCTCTAAGAATGATAGGTATTCTAAAAGTGCGAAACATATGGATTTGAAATACCTATATGTTAAAGAAAAAGTGTAAAACCATAGAGTGTCTATTAAGCATATTGGTACTAAATCGATGATAGCGGACCATTAACTAAAGGTTTGTCACCGAAAACATTTACTGGACATGTTGATCGGATGGGCATTATGGACAGGTCCCCATTCTCTTAAAAGCCAATATTTTAGGATGCTCATATCATTGTGACACTCATGAATTCAATTAAGATTATGGTTTTGCTTGTACTTTGTTATCTCTGTTCAGTTGTATACAATTATAGTTGTGAGATAACTAATAGCATATATGGGAATGACAATTTAAAGTTTCAATGTTCCTCAGTAAGGTTATTGTGAATTACGATGATTATGTGATACATGGAAGGAATCATGTCGCTAAAAGATGTGTGACCGTCATGATCCAATCATTTTAATTCAATAAAGTATTGTGATTTGATGATCTTTAAGAATTGTGCGCGCTTATCTGTTATTAATTCATCAAGTCATAACATGGGTCAAGTGGGAGATTGTTAAATTAATTAACACGAGTGGCCTATGTTATTTAAAGTGTGACCCAAAATAAAAAGTCTAATATGATGGTCGGTTAGACATAATGGCAATTTGGGTCATCAGGTTTGAAATCCATCCACTCTTCCTATTAAAACCGTTGCAGGAAGAGGAGTATTTTCCCATTTAAGATAACTATTAGGATCCTCCTATTTAAGGTAACGATTACAGGAAAGGAATAATGTGTATATATATATATGCTATTACAGTTCTTTCCTGAACTCTTAACTATTAAAGAGAAAACGTAAAGAAAAGAAAGGGAAGAGTAGGAGAAAAGAGAGAAGCGTTCAGGAACGAAACAGAAAGAAGATTTCCATCTCTGCTACGGAACATCAACATAATGGACAACGGTATGTTGATTTCATTATAGTTTTATTACTAGTATTCGCATAAAGAAAGATTCTATATTAAAAAATAAGAATTTCATAAAGAAAAATTCTGAAAAAAATTCTAACATATTTGTCTGGCCTAACACTTCAACTTGTTGCAATAAACTAATTAAATTTATTTGGTTCAGTCATCTGTTCTTTAAACTATCAATACATCAGCAGGAGCTATTTGATGGTTGATATAACTTTATTTATACAGTTGATAATGGAGCCCATAGATTATAACTTGTATACTGTCCTTTTGCGGAAGCCACTCATTTCTCCATTATCTAGTATTAAATTCTTTTTCTGTTTTTTTTTTATTACAGCAAGCGATTATATTATTATTTCCAGCTCAATACCGAAGACTTTATAATATGCAGTACACGCTTCACAAAAAAACCTTGCACAAAAAAAATAATGAACTCGTTCAAATGTGCACAATTAATATTGACCTGAAACATAATAAAAGATCTTATGCAAAATAATAAAAATAAATAAATAAATAAATAAATCTATGCACGTAGTAAAACAATGCAGGTATCCCTTCTCTTAATAAGTGAATTCTCACATCCTTAAAACCAAGTAAGAAAATCTATCTGACGAATTATATTCTGATTTGCCATAAAATTTGTAAAATATATATATATATATATATAGTATTTTGGCGAGCTAAAAAATAAAAGAAATATCACCTGAAGATTTATTATTGATGTCATGAAATAGATACAAGATTTTAAACTCTTTCCTTCTTATTGTTCAACCATACTATTACTGTACGCAAATTACTTTTTATGATCGGCAGAATTTAATCGACCTTCGTTTGATAATCTGATATCTCAACCGTCTCCTTAATTAAAAAAAAAAAAAAAGGAAAATCGTTTCGTTTATACATGAGCCTCCCACCGCCATGTATTAAATTCTATACCTGCTTTTGATCGCAGTTGGCCGCCTCTCATTGTCTGCATTATGTTGCAATCTCACTCAAAATCTAATCAAAAAGACTAGGCGTCATAGCAGAGTAAAGCCATGGTATCAATACTTTTACTACAAGTCTACAACTTCAATGACGTCCCACCAATCATGAACAGTAGAATGTTACAACAAAGACCATACAACTAGCGAAAAGAAGGACAGGCGAGAATATGTAAGATTAATCTCCATATCTCTATACTTTTTTATTTCTTTTTTATAGAAAACCCAATTAAAAAAATTCTTTAAAAATAGATCAGAAATGATTTTTTTAATTTTGGCATTGCAAGACTTTTTCCATACAGACAATTCAATTGTGGGCAGCGCTCTTGTAATAAGTTGTATAAAATAAAATTACTTTCACTTTTCTTTTGTCATAAGCAAAGATATTTTTCCGTAAAACACTCAATTCACTTAGGGGTTGTGAGCAACTTGGTTTTTCCAAATTTAAAGCATCATTTTGATGTTTTCTTGATATATTGTTAAATTAGGAAATTAGAAAAACTGGGTTCTGGTTTCCTATTTAAAGAAATAACGTATTTGAAGCTTTCTTTTTTTATTTTTTTTTCCTGAAAAAATGGCTTTACTTTTTTAGAATTTGAACGCGCCGTTGTGTTTTCTCCTAGAATTAGACGAACTCGCCATCAAACCGTTAACTCACAGCGAATATAAAAATACAAAAAAGATAAAAGGAAAAAGATAGGAATCCATAGGTCCTCTTATGGCAGGACCCTCTAATTAAACCCATAAAAATATTGTGTACCATAATAGTCCAAAATGTTTGCTATCAGCAACGAGGAAAGATGTAATTAAAAAAAATGCCACATTATTGGATGCTCATTAGATGTTTGCAGTCAACGGCAGGGGGAAGCAGTCTTCTTCCCCCATTGCGGTTCCATTCAAATAGCAAGTCACGTACAATTCTAGAGCTCTTAAATGACAATAGATTTTATTATTATTTAAAAAAAAAAAAGAGAAGAAGACTAATTTAATAATTAATCGGCTCCGGCGTTCCAGGGGTAGAGATCTGGGATGTTTTGCTTGTGGGGGTAGCGAATTAGAAATTCAGAATGCTGCTGCACCTTACCATGTGGTTGTGGGGTTTCTACGAGTGGATTGCTGTCCTCTTTAAGTGCAGATGCATTAGGCATCAAATGGAAATGTTATGTCGTCCTAAGCATTAGATGCCTTTCACCTTTGAGTTTTGTTCCCCCAGATCCAATGTTAATAATAAACTAATAGCTAAAACTTACTCTGTCACTAATTGTGGAGCCCCAATCTTTCCTGGATGATCTGATTAGCCAAGGATTACAATCATATGACATTCAGCAATTTGATGTACAACCCTCATTTATTATAGGGTATCATATGTGTATGTATACATGTATATGTCAAAAAGAAAGAAAAGTCGATCCATTAAAGATGAGAATAAAGTAAAAGTAGATCGTCTAAGCCGATCCCCGAGAAATTCTGTATTAAAGTGGCACGCTTTTGCCTGTAAAATTCTGAAGAAGAAGAAAAAAAAAAAAAAAGTATACATATATTCTTAAAATCCCCACAAAGCACATTCAAAATTTTGAAGCTGTGATTAGCTAATTTCTCTCTCCTTTCTCTCTCAGTCTCACCCTCAAAAGCTGTAAAACAGCACACGCTGGCGGTGCTTTTGGACTTCTAAACGCACCGCTAAGCCCCACTCCCTCTCTGTATCCCATCCCATTTGTAGGGGCGCAGAAATGGCTTTTGAAATGCCAGTTATCGTTTGCTTACCTTCACCTACTCCAGTGACTTTCTCTCTTTGCAAAGAAGAAGGAAGAGTTGAACTCACCTGAATATACATATAAATACACAGCTCTTAATTTATAATATACATACATATCATGGGATATTTCTCTTGCAATGCAGAGTCGGCGATTGCCACTTGCGATCCTCACAACTGGGATCGCAAGAGAAGGAAAAACAGGCCCAGAAGAAACAAAGCCACTGCCGAGCCCACCATGATCAGGGAGTTCACTTACTCCGACATTGTAGATGCCACCAATGGTTTTTCCGTCGATAGTTTTCTCGGCAAGGGTAGCCACGGCGCCGTCTACAAGGCCACTTTCGACGACGGCAAGCTCGTCGCTGCCGTCAAAAAGACCACCTTGACCCACCAACACCACAATAATTGCACCACTTGCTCCGCCACCACCCCCGCCGAGAACGAGATTGAGATACTCTCCAGAGTCCGACACCCGCAACTGGTTAACCTAATCGGCTTCTGCGTGGACCCTAATCCTAAGGATCGAAAGCTACTTGTTGTCGAGTACATGCCAAACGGGTCCTTATACGATCTTTTGCATTCCGTTACCACCAGACCACCCGGTTGGACCAAGCGGGTCCGGTTCGCTTTGCAAGTAGCCAAAGCGGTTCAGGCCCTGCACTCCTGGAACCCGCCCGTCACCCACCGAGACATCAAATCTTCCAATGTTTTAATCGACGAGAACTGGAACGCGAGGTTGGGGGACTTTGGGCTCGCATTGAGAGGACACGTGGAGGACGTTCGCGTCAAGTGCACGCCGCCGGCGGGGACGTTAGGCTACCTCGACCCGGCCTATCTTGCGCCGGGCGACATAAGCGCCAAGAGCGATGTTTTTAGCTTCGGCATCTTGCTGTTAGAAATTATCAGCGGCAGAAACGCAATCGACGTTAACTACAGCCCTCCTTCCGTCGTCGACTGGGCGGTTCCGCTGATAAAGCGCGGCGATTTCTCCTCGATTGGCGATAGACGCGTTGGTGCTCCGGCCGACCCCAGAGTGATCAGGAATCTGGGCGTTCTGGCAGCCAGGTGCGTGAGATCCACGGCGGAGAAGCGCCCGGGGATTTCGGAAGTGGTGGAGGGATTGGAGTGCATCCGGAAGAGACTCAACGCGCGTCCGATATGGAGTCCATTAAGAATGCGCGTGAGGCGCGTGGAAGAGGCCCAATCATCGGATGCGGTGGTTGATGGAAATCTAGAGGTTGTTAGCGTTGGCAAGACGATTAGAACGGGGAGCCGGAGAAACAGGAAAGCATCGACTGTTTCGAGCGCGGAGTACGGAAGCGAGCCGATTTGTCGGTTAGGGGACCGTGTAATCAGATCGAGATCCATCGGTTCATTTGATGAAATGAAAATGGGAACCGATTTAAGACCGAAGCCGACGGCAAAAACGCCCACCGCGAAGAAGCTGAGCAAGTCAAAATCCACTGGTCGGCTTGTACACTACAGTAATAAAGGGTACCCGTTTGAGTTCGGTAAAGAAACTCGCTCTTGTCCGAAGAGGGAAAATGATGCTGCCATTGCCATGGCTGGTTTGTCGTTCATTGTCCTGGACGACAAGTCCGAGAAAGCAATGCAAGAGCAGCTCCTGGTCCCAATCTGAACATTGTACCTTGGTGACTGTATTAATTCATTATTGTACCAAATCATGTTCTTAATTGAATTCTTTTTATCATTGCCATATTAGTCCATTATAATTGTATTAATTAACAAGGGAAGTTGGGTTTTACGGCCAGATGATCTCCCATAAAAAAAAAAATCACCGTGGGTTCTATTAAATTAAAAATTAAATATTGTTTTCATTTTTAAAATTTTAATTTTTCATCCAGAGTCACTAAATTTGTAACCAATATACCAAAATATACAACGAAGAAGAAATTTTTTACAATAAGTTATAAAATGTCACATATTTTATTAATCTAGTTTCATATTTACTATTATTTTGGCAAAAAAAAAATAAAGCTTTTGAAATAAAAAATTATATTTTTTTATTTAATAAGATCTACATTTTAAATACTGCCTGGGTTTAATCTTTCTTTATGGCTATAAGCCTTTTTTTTTTTTTTTTAATCTTCTTTCTGGCTATAATCTGTGGACGAACCGAGAATTTTGAGGATCACGATATCCAGCAGCTCAGAAATTATGGCAGTCAAAAGTTAAATGCGCAGGGGTCACGGACGGTCAGGTCCATTATTTCCAAACCGTGCGAATCACATTTGGTACTCGGATTCTTGTTCGAGGTAAACTACGAAAATGATTTGGCGATGCGGACATCCTCCATGGTTCTTGTTTGGCTCATCGGTTGCTGTCATTGAAAATGATTCGTCTCCTATCGAAGGCAGTCGTTAATGTTTGAATTTTAGCGATATGCTGTTCGTTGCATCATGATCTTTAACGGTTTCTGGTAGGAGTATGCCGGCACAAATTAATGAATTGTGAAGTTCGGAGGGTTGGCTAGCTGTCCACAAAACAAGAATAGAGGCAAATGGAGGGACTCACCGACCTTAACACCCCGATGCTTGGACCAGAAAACACAAGAACGA
Organism: Ceriops tagal; assembly: GCA_021533255.1. Taxonomy (NCBI): domain Eukaryota; kingdom Viridiplantae; phylum Streptophyta; class Magnoliopsida; order Malpighiales; family Rhizophoraceae; genus Ceriops; species Ceriops tagal. The sequence continues at coordinate 2,935,174 of CM038597.1, read as the reverse complement.
TTGAAATAGAAAAATGAGGAGTTTCCATTTGTTGTCAAATTTTCTAAGAAGGATTGCTCGATTTCTCCATGGATCTGAATTTTAATAGTTCCCTTTGAAGAATGTTTTTCACTTTCTTCTTCTTCTTTTTTTTATTTTTTTCAATCGTTGAGGAGACTTAACGCTAAATTACAAGAAAATTAGAAGGACTATCCAGGGAAGTATTAAAATTCAAATCCATGGAGAAATTGAGCAATTCTTCTTAGGGAATTTGACAACAAATGGAAACTCAGGTAAGTGATGAAGCAAGACTGACTATCCAGTCAATCAAGCAATTATCTTCTTGCAAGACGTGAGATATAACACCGCCTGCAGATAAATGGAGAAAGATTTTTTTTTTTTTTTTCTCACCTTAGAGGACCCTATCATTTATGGGGGCCAATATCCAATTAGAGAGTCTTTAACAAGATATGACTGGTTAGGAGCCGTGCTGGTCTTGACTTGTTCAAGTGGTACAACAAAATCAGTGTGGTTTTCCATCAACTTATAAATGATTTGATGTAAGCTAGATGTAGTAGATGCATCCACCGAATGTTACGTTTTCTCATTCGCTTTGCTTCCCTGATTTCCTCGCAGGAGAAATTTGCACCTTAGAGAGCCCAAAATCATACCCCCTTTGTTGATCTGCCAACAAGCGCATTAACTGTGCCGGCATCCCCATTAAATAATCCCTCAGATTTCTTACTGAATAAATGATTTTGACTTTAGATGCGTTCCTACCTCACACTCGCAAGTTCTTGTCTTGGATCAGTATCTTAAAAACGAAGATGTACAGGTAGATTTGGTTTTACATATGAACACGAAGCATCACATTCGAGAAATTTCCAATGGCTTCCCGCAGCATGCTTGTGGCTAAACAACACCGCTCCAGGTAGAAATTTCGAATCGTTTCCAGGTCCACGGCACACCATCTTTTTTTTTTATTATTTTTTTTTGGGTCACTCCGGCCTTTTTCTTCGATCAGGACCTATGCAATTCAAATGACACCATTGTGATTTTGGGGGCGGCCCCCCCGCGGCAGTTCATCAAGCACATGCTCAGGGCTTTTCGATTATGATTACACAATAGATCATCACCCCTGACTTCTTGCTTCATGGATTGAATAGTTTGTTGTTGATTTTTTTTTTTTTGATTGGCTCAATAAAAGTCACCAAACCGTCAGTCGGGTGGCCAACTTGCTGGTGGAACTGAACAACACACATGTTCAGGTGGACCTATTACTGGTGGTGGAACTGTTTCAATACGAAATGAATGAAATGAGGGAGAAACACGCGTACCCTGCGCATTAAATTCAAATGTTCATATCCTTTTCCTTTTTAAAAAAAAAAAAAATTTCGAACATTCAGATGATCATAATAACTACAAGCTGTTAGATTCTTTGGAACGACCATTGAAATTCGCCATTCCATCCCAGTTGCCCGGGCTTCTCTAATCCAGTCTCATGTCAATTTTTTTATTTTATTGGTTAAGAATTATATCATCATAAATTAATCTAGATGTTAAAAGAGAATTCACGAAAAAACGAAATGTAACCTCGATTAGTCTAAGTGGATTTTGAGTTTAATTAATAACATAACCTCAATCTTCGGCCTTCGGGTCTACGAGATACAGCGAATTTGAAGTTTAACCTATAATGCTCCACTCACGTTTTCGAATGGAAAAGTCATGCCGGCATGGCTGAGAATAGGGCGGCTGTTTGACACTCATGCGACTAGTGTCCAACAAAGGCTCATCTATGAAACGCATCGCAGGTCCCAAACAAACAGGCTTATTCATGGGCTGGGCGGATCTAGTTCAATGTGAAGCACCGTCCTTTCACGGAACCAACAATGTTCCAATATATTAGAAAAACAGCAACGGTAAATGGATACCACAGTCCGACGACCATCACCAGAAATTTCTAGGGGTTCCCAAGCATCATCATTAAACTTTTTATTTTAGGGCCGTATGCAGAAACACCCAAATCATGTACAACAGTAGCCATATTTGGGCGGACACAAGAGAGAAACTTTTGGTTTCACTTCACGGGCCACTTCTGGTGATGTCTGAAAAGTTCACGTATTGACTTGGACTGGATCGCAACTTAACATAAACCAAGTGGTCCAACCTAATTCCACTATACTCACAAAATATCCACGATTTGATCAACTTAACATAATGAAATTTCTTTAATTAAGGTAAACTAGCAATTTCAAAGAACTTTGTGTATCTGTTCTGCTTTAATGGCTGAGTTGTGGGGTCTGCCGGGTGGTCTTGAACTTGTTTGGCAATGTTGAAGTCCGATTCCAAAGTTGCCATTGAGTGTTTAGAGAGGGGCGGGCCAGATATCCATGATTCTGGAAAGTGTTCGTATTGCCAAATATTGTTAATTAAAGAAAAATTTTGCCAATTATAATTCGAACTTTACGACTTTTACACATTCCACACAATTGGACAACAAAATTGGTATTTTTCTCATGATAATTTTTTTTTTCCTAATTTTTGAGGTAGGGGTATAAGTATTTTTCAAGTAGGTGCAATTTTCGTAATAAATAAATAAATAAGTCACAAGCTTTTCTTTCATTCTTTCTTTTTCACAAAAATTATAGGTGGATAATGGCCCCTTGTACGCTTGAATCAACCATTTCAATTTTTCATGTTTTTGTTTTTTGGTGCAACCATAAATTAAGCTTCAAAATATGTAATTGTTTTTTGTATTTAAGAAATTTTATGACATATCTCACAAGCAATCCATCCCATCAAAATTAGCATAAACTAGACTGAGAGAGCACTCAAACACGCCACGATATAAATAAAGATGCATGTTATTTCCCACTCCTCACAAATCCATCCTATGGAGGGATTCCTAGGACAACAGGGTAGTTACATGCCGCCAATCCCTTCAAAAAGCACAACATGCTATCCCCAGTCACTGAAGTGACTGACAACCATCAGGCGAAAGCTTAGTTATTAACCGTCAAATGCAATTCGTAAGTAACTAAGACGCACGATAAGAATCAATAATGCTTTGCAATATCTCATTTGTCATGAATCATGACAATGTCAATACTCACGCATCACAGGCTACTCCATATGAATCAAATATGGGACTGCTTAATACAAAGGCAATTTAAGCCAATCAACGTCCAATTACAAGACGTTTCAATATACAAAATTATTCTCTCAACTTAAACTTGAGTAATTTTATCATTATACGAGTGCGTTAACACAAAAGGCGGTAAGCTTTTTCTTTTTTGGGGGAAGAGGACAAAGCCACAAACCGAAGACAATGATTATTATATTTATAAATCGATCTTGATTAAGCCTAAGGGTTCGGTTTTGGTTTGTACTTTAGTTTTGGACTTATGCATGTTATCTAATACCACCTGTTAAATGAAATTAGATCCTAAAGTTGACGATTGTACCACACCCAAGGACATAAACCCTTGGTCCCCCGGGGGGTGGGATCTGAGCTTTAAGGGGAAAAAAAAATTTGGGAATTGGTTGGGCTCTGTAGAGAACTGCGTAACGTTGTGGATCATAGAATTGCAAAAGGGGAATGCCAATATTTAGGCGAAGAAATGAAAGCTTTATACGAGAAGAAAGAGGGGTTGGAGGGTGGGGTTGGCGATGGAACAGAAAAAAGGCTGCAAAATCAGCACGGAAATGGAAATCAATATCAGACATAGACCCTATTCTTACACACTCCCACTGCTTTTCACCGTCTTGTCACCGTCCCTGTCCCACCACCACACCCCACTTCTTTTTCACCCCATTTCTTCAATTCGGAGGACGGTGGGACTAAGATGATGATTTATAATTATGAACCTGAAAACGGAACGGAAAATCAGAGAATGACCGTCACAACGCACGTGGCCTCCAGCGTTTTAACATAAGCTCCCACAGACTCGCTCTCTCTCTCTCTCTCCCTCTCTCTCTCTATATATATATATATATACACACACATCAATATACATCACTCTGTCTGAAAATGCAAACCCGGAAAATTAGCAAAAAAAGAAGAAAGAAAAGGAAAGAAAGAAAAGCAGAAGAAAGAGAGAGAGGGAGAGAGAGGAGGGTAGAGGCGCAGTGAGTTGGTTTCCCGCTTGCTGACAAGAGAGTGACAGGAGGAGTACGGAGTCAGCGCGTCGCGTCAGATATACCGGGATTCGCTTCCGCTTTGGATGGCTATCACATGACTCTGTCACCTTTCTATCTCTCTCTACCCCCACTCTGATCTCTTTCACTCTCAGTGCTAACCAATTATGTCACGGTGGCTGTGATGGTATAATCATCAAAACCTTTTTTTTTTTTTTGGTTGATATGAAATCATATAATGTTTATATATTTAGCTAGAAAATTATCCAACTTGGAATATATTTACAATATTTATTATTCTATAATGCAATTTTGTTAGATGCCATGTATACAAGTGTGTCAAGATTTAGTTCTCTATGGGGCGTCTTTCTTTGTATTATTATTATTATTATTTATCTTTTTGGACTCATTCTTGTTTTAGGATTAAACTTTCAAAAAAAAAAACCTAAATTTTGGAAAAATTTTATTGGATGCTGTTTTTCATTTTTTAGAATATTTAAATCAATCATAAAGTTTTAAATTTTATTTTATATGAGTAATCTTTTAATAAGATTAATTAGATTATTAAATATATAGCTTAATTTTATGATACCCTATCAAAATACACCATAAAAATATACATAATGAATATACAACTAATGAAGGAAAATTTTTATTGGCTTCTTTTAGCTATGAATCGGTTTTGAGAAAAACCTTGTAAATGTTCTTTTGTGGCACGATAAAAATATTTAATAATAAAATTCTTGTAGAAGTCACACGTACACTGCGGCTATAAAAGATAACAAAATCTTTCCCACCGTTTTGAAGGTGTCCTAAGTTTGAAGTTCCGTTTATCGTGCTCATTGTTCAGAGTTGAAAATTCTTCTTCGTCACCCCTACTGTGGTCGGTAAAAAAAAAAAAAAATTGCTGATGCACAAAATTTGTCTGATAAAATTGTCAAAATCTTGTCAGACTAAGGGAGTTCAGGTCTATCAAGGAACAGGGTGCGGTAAGGCCTCTCCAGCTAGAAGATGTGAAGGATAAAAAGGAAAAGCTTCTCTACCGAGGGGATAAAAAAAAAAAAGATTTGAAAATATAAACTCCGATTCTCAAGTTATGTTGATATGGGTTTTGGAAATGGGTGTTCTTCGTGCATTATTGTTACGTTAAAATTTCAATTATAAAGTGATTGAAACCGTTGGGAAGCTATCAACAACATTTAAAACATAAAGTTCTCCGATCAATTGTGATATTCTGCTCTCAATCAATTGTAACGTTTTCAATCTTTCCTTCAGAGTGTCAGGTAGCCCCAACTGGTTGAGCTAGAAGCCCCCCTAGCTCGTCATGAACCACTGAATCCAATGGGATGCCTCCCGGAACCTATTTGCAAAGCTATGGAAATATAGGCTAAGTCTCATAAGTGCAAGCAAATCATCTTTATATATATATATAATATATATATATATATACACACACTAATTCTACGACAAATGGTTAGCAAGTGACACATTTGTCTTACTTTTTTTACTCATTTTTGTCTCATTCCAAGATTTATGCCACTTTTTATAATTTTAAAAAACAAGTTGCTTTGCTTAACCCTTAGGAAGGCACAAAGGGCCATAAGCACGTGTTTCTAAAAAAGAACCAATCAGATTGCTTCATTTTTATTAATTTATCACATAATTGGTTTTAACTGTCATCTTAGTGTGTGACTTTCGTTGCTACCTAAGCATGAGCCACGTAGTAATTTATCCAACATTTCTCCTCTTTTTTTTTTTTTTAATTTCAATTATGAATCAAAATTTGCAATTTCATACATTGATTTATGACTTAACTCACTTTAACAAAATATAATATTTATTAATTACAAAAACCTAACAGCCATTCTTTTGAAAACTAAAAGGACATTGATTTATATTCTTTCATCATCTAAATAAGCTCAACTTTTAATTCAACAATAAAATTTCCCTGCATATCATTTGCCTAACTACTACTATTCTTTAAGAAACTGAAAAACACTCAATTTTTAGTGGATTATATTATTGCCAAGTCTGTTTAACAATTAATGATTATATAATCTACGCATTCTTACAATATGGTTGACAAAAGGAAAAAAGTGGGATAAAACTAGGAAGGAGTTTATCAAGTGCTTCAAGTTGTTGGAATCGCAATTTGGAGACAAGCTCTATTTTGGAGTAGGTGGAGGGGGCGTCTAGTTTTTTAGAAGTTGTGTTTATCCCGTTCTTTACTTGGTTCAGTGTAAATGACAGATTGGCGAAGTGAACATGGAGAATAAGCATCAAAAGTTGAAGAAATGAATCAAGAGGTGAAAATTCAAGTTAACCAATTTTTTTAAAGTTTTGAGACAATCATCAATTTTATAATTATTGGTATACATCACTGCCTTTTCCTCTTAATTTTTTCTTTTTCGTTAATTTGTATTTTGAGTACTAATCAATTGCAATTTCAGTTTTGCAAAAGAGAGTAGAAAGAAAGTTGGGTCTTTGATATTTTGGAGGGACTAAGCCGCTAACAAGACACATGAAACAAAGAATCTTCTTGAGAGAATTGGTGCAATCATCTCAGGCTACACCATAATAGGAGTAATCATCTCTTTTTACCATTTTTTTTTTAAATTTTTTGAAACCAAAAAAGAACATGTATTGTCCATGACACAACTAGGATTTAGATTGGGAATAAATAAAAAACATTAATTAATTTTGTCCATGTAAACCACCCCGTATCTTGTGGAATTGTTGCTAAGAAATCTACAATTCATCTATTTTGTGAGAGTGCTTTTAGGCCCCGTTTGTTTAAGATGTTTGGAATATATGAGCTCTCCCAACTTCTCTCATCTGCCATTTAGCGTTTTTAGGTAATTCTTTTTCATGTAACATTTTGTTAAAATTTAATACATCATCTTTTTTTTTGTCTTATTTAATAATTTATATTTTAAATTCAATTAATTATTAAATATAACATTAAAATTGTATGATTTTTTATATTTAAATTATGATCTTCACGTTTTTAAATGAAAATTTCTTATGCCAGTATTAAAAAAAAACTAGTTATATATGTAAATAACCGTAAAATTAAATTAATAGTTGAGATTATTTGCTTTATTTTACCTATAATTTATATGCTGTCTTTTCATTAAATGAATTAAATTATAATCGCATGCGATTAGTACTTCTTCAAAATTTTTTAACATCCTTTTACTCATCTAATTAGAAATTCATTACATCAATCTTTGTTACTTTCAAATTAACAAGAAATTCGATATCGAACGTTATTGTAGACCAACTATTTAAGACTTATTTTATATTGTTGGAGCGTGGGAACGGATACGGCATAAAGTCTGCAAGATTCTAACATCTCCACTAACAGCTTTTCGGTCCATATTTACTGTTTTATCCCTTAAATTTTGGCTTTTTTTTTTAATCCTCGCGCTCACCGCACACCCGCACACTTGCACGATGCACCAGCACGCCCCCTTCTTTTCCCTCCACATAAACAAAGAAAGGAAAGAATCTTGAATCACGATATAAACAATATAAACAAGAGAGAAAAAAAAAAAAGAAGAAAGAAAGAAAGAAAGGGATGTTGTACTTGATTAATTAGTCGTTGTTTTTGCATGGATCTAAATATGAATCTAACACTTCCTATGTGGGACAAATTGTAAAATTATAAAAATTATAAAATGGTCATAATAACGATACAAATCTAAACACACATAAGGAACTTGCCTTCAATTTTCTTTTACATTTCATCAACAACAGTCATCACTAATTGCCAATCCAAACATTCCATTTAATCTAAAGATTTTATTGTCCAGTACTATCAACAAGGGCACCTTATCCCCTAATTCCCTCCATGTTGACCCTTCCAATGATAATCTTTTAACCGCGGGCATACACATAACATAATGGTAGCTTACGGTGATCTAGAATGAGTAGGCTTGTAACCACATGGATTTGCTCGAGTGCTACTTGACCAAAAGTCGAGTGTTTCAATTTCTCCGGGCTAAATGTCTTTCTGAAAGAAAAATAAAAAGAAAGGAATGAGTAGCTTTGTTGTTAGTGTACGTAGAGGTCTGGACACAAGCCCATCAGACAGGACAGGTGTCAAGTTGATGTTCGTCCCATTTTTCCAAACATTTCCTCATTACGTCACTTTTTTTTGTTTTTTGACATGACCTACACGCTAACCCCTCTCTTTGTGTGCGTCTCTCTCTCTCTCTCTCTCTGGCCTATCTGTCATACGCGTTTTTAAGAGTAAATTTCCAGTCTTTCTTTTCACTTTTACTGCAATATTTCTCAGCAGAAATTGGAAAAGAACCAGACAACAGTGCACCCAACAATCGCACACAAGCCTGTAACTTATTCACTTCACTTCACCGCACATTTCTTTCTCTCTCTCTGTTTTTTTTTTCTTTTGTCTAAGGAGGGAAATAAAAAAGAAAGTGAAAATTTGTAAATGAACCCTCTATAACGGGTAATTTTTGGGTTTATGGGTTGCAAACAAAAGAGAAAAATGGAAAGCATACGAAAGGCTTTCGAGTAAGACACCTCATTTTTGCGCAGTCCGGGTATTGACGGCCACAACCTTCTTAATCTCTTATCTTCTCTTTTTATGAGATAATAAAAATATTTATTTTTTTATCTTTTTTTTTTCCTGGGGTATTTTGGATTTCTTGGTAATACGCTAATAATTATTCTCTATATATAAACGAGGGCTTTTTATCACTGTTTTCACTGGTTATAGTGGCGGATCTGCTAAAAGAAACCGGCCATGTAGATTCTCTCTATCGAGGAAAAGTCGGGTGGAGATTGGAGAGGAAAAGAGGAAGCTCAGAAGGAGAAAAAAAGAATGGATTTTGACGAGCACGAAGACCAAGAAGAAGAAATGGGCATCGAGGTGCCACCGAGTTATGATTCAATTAGCAACTTGGGTCGGCCGAGAATGGGGGGAGAAGGTGCGTCAACGGCAACGCCAACGAGTGCTAGAAAACCCGTGAGATACAGAGAGTGCCTCAAGAACCACGCTGTCAGCATCGGCGGGCATGCGGTAGACGGTTGCGGAGAATTCATCGCGGCAGGCGACGAGGGCACCTTGGATGCACTTAAATGCGCCGCGTGCAACTGTCACCGGAATTTCCACCGCAAGGAGACGGACGGAGGAGGTGATGGAATATGTCATCAGCAGCACCACCACCACCATCCACAATTCCCTCCATACTATCGTGCGCCACCTCCTACTGGGTATTTTCACCTGCCGCCGCCGCCTCCGCAGCAGAACAGACCTTTGGCCCTGCCTGGGGCATCTGGCGGGGGTGGAACTCCCGGAGGATCTGGTGGCCCAGGCGGTGGATACATGAGAGAAGAGGAGGACGTGTCTAATCCTAGTAGTAGTGGTGGCGGTGGTGGTGGCGGTGGCGGTGGCGGCGCTAGTGGGGGTTCAAAGAAGAGGTTTAGGACCAAGTTTACGCAGGAGCAGAAAGATAGGATGTTGGAGTTTGCTGAGAAGCTTGGTTGGAGGATCCAGAAGCACGACGAGGCTACTGTGGAGCAGTTTTGTGCGGAGAACGGGGTTAAACGGCATGTGCTCAAGGTCTGGATGCACAACAACAAGCACACTCTTGGTAAGAAACCCTAAATCTTTAGGCCACCCAGAAAGCAGAAAAAAGGACCAATATTAATATTAATTTGGATCCACTTCCATCGTCGAGCCATTGCCAGAGATAATCAAGGAGACATCACATTGCATATTTGAGAAGTTGGAAATGCAAATCTCAAATTTGGAATTTCGAATTGTCGATTCATTAGGGTATTGAGATTAGGGTTCTCAGTGTTTTCCTCTTCTTCTTCTTTGTGTTTTTTTTTTTCTTAGATTTTCTTTTTGTTCTAGATGAATTAAACTTTTGTTTAATTTTTCTCCTTTTCAGTGCTGAATGTAGGATGAATGATGATGATGACTCCTTTGTTTCTGAAAACATTGATGCTGACGGGCCATTGCTCAAGTCAACGCATCTCCTAACTATGCATTTTCTAGTTTATTTCTTCAACATCAAAAAAAGGAAAACTAAATAAAAAACCGCAGCGCGTTAAGAAACTGGTTCAAATTTAAGTGGATTACCTGGCGCTTTTCTTAAATTTTTATTACTTGTTATAGATTGGAACTGCAGGAACTCAAGTAGGAAACATCCGGTGGCATTGATTGAATCTCTGCATTTCAAAGTCAGTCAGTTTGGCTGTCTCTAGCTAGCTAGCTAGTTAATACTTGCTAGGTTAGCACCATGTGATGATGACGATGATCATCACAATGATGGTAATAAGGATCGATAAGGAGAATTATGGGTCGAATCAAACATGTTAGCGTGCAATACTGTAGTGTTTTGTGTCCATTTACAACCGTCAACTTCTCCTTTTCTCTCATCCTCACCGCCATAACTTTACCCCCCGCCTCTCTCTCTCTCTCTCTCTCTCGATCTCTCTCTCGTTTTCTGTGACTTCATGCTGAATAAACCTCCAAAGCACCGAAAAAGAGTGTGGACAAATGTGCTCAATTGGAGAGGAAGGGTGGACCAGAAATGGAGGAAGTTCTTTGTTAGTACAAAAATTTGCATCCCATCTCTCTTTTCCTTCCTGATACCTCGTCCTCCATTAATTGCTCTCTCTTTTCTCTCTCTCTCAGACCATTCTCTCTAAAACGTTCTACTTTTTCTTTTTTCCTTTTTTTTTTGTCTTCATCTTTCTCTAGTTCTTTTCTGCAATAATTGTTGAGTTTTTCAATGTGCTGGTAAACCAAAACAAAGCTCGGAGTGGTGATTAACGTAGCAGTGACGGACAGTCTTTACCAGTTTTATGGCAGATTTGCAGACCTTGTGATTGTCATTTACTCCATGCACATGGAGAAGAAGTTCAAACTTCGGCACATTTTGTTACAGGCTTTCTTGCTTTCTGTTGTTTTCTGGGGGGTTATGGGCGGTGCACAGCGGTGAAATGAATTATGGAAGCAAATCCCTAAGTTCTGCTCGAGTTTTAATTACAAATTGAAACATAATTGCAAGCACTGAAAAATTAAAGTTAATTAAGAACCTAATCAATTAATTAGCTATAGACACTCTCACATAAGAATGGTTATATCGGATATTGTGAATATATATATATATATATAAAGATGGTAGAGTACTTAGTGGGAAAATTGAAGTGGGAATTAAGGATGCCAAGGGCAGACCCATCCATGCAATGGGCAAGCAAGAAGATGTTGGAGAAAGCCAAGTAAAGTAAAGACGAAGAGGCCTAGCGCAGTAACGCCAGGGGGCATTGGCAGCTGTCGATCGGAAAAAAAAAAAAGAAAAATGATCTCTAAAGTTTGGTCTCATTTCATGTTTACTGCTTTTGTCTTGTGCCGTTGAAAGATGGATGTGGGGACTCTGTCCCGAAGAAAGAAAACGGAACAATAATAAATGCACTGACATTACAGCTAATGTGGGTTACGTCCTGGTGGTTGTCTCTATAACTCCTAACCACAGTGTATCAAGACTGCAATCCAACACCTCCTTTTCATTGTTTCTCTAGATTGCATCATCATTTGCACCCGAAATAAACTCATTCTCACCCACTCGCAAGGCCTCCCTATGCAAATGGTATTACTACTACTACTACTGCTAATAATAATAATATGTGTCAAGTATAAAATAAAAATCGTATCAATAGGCAAGATTCTCCTATTACGAAAACTAAAAATTAAATATATATAATCTTATTTTTTTGTTAAAAAAAAATGATAGGGCAAGGAAATTGACTTAATGCAATGGCTATTTTCGGTTTTGATGGATCACCCAACACGCATAAAGAACTCACTTATTTCTCTCTAATATGGCAATTTTTGGTTTTCCCATTCAATTTTTCTTTTTCTTTTGGTATGATATATATTCAGTTGGTATTCATCCTTGTCATAAATGGATGAGAATGTTTGGGGGAAAAAAAAATCCATCGGCGGGTGCTCAATTTTCTTAATTAATTGAGTTGTAGTAAATTAAAAGATAGTTTCGTATTGAAGCTTTAATCAATTCGCAATTTTCATGATTCACGAACTGTTATTTAGTCGAAGCAAGATGTGGAAACCATACGAATAGACGCAAAGTCATAACAAATTTTATTATCAAATGACATAAATTATTGGAAAGAGGGTTTTTATTTATTTGTGTGAATTTGAGAGCAAAAAGCGAACTCTCCAAATCCTTTTTTTTTTCTTTTTTTTTTGGGAAAAATATTAAAGGTCAATTAATATTGAGTTTACAAACCGTAGCTTATCATTTAAGCGGCATATTCTATCAGCACATGTTTAATGGCCGAAAAATTTATCTGGCTAGACTATTATTTTTTTTTTTAAAAAAAAAAAAGGAATAAATTAGTAGTTACCATCTGAGCCGTTCGAATTTGGATAAATTACTAGGAACTGTTATGAAAGGCTATCAACGCCACAAATATCATGATATATTCATGTTTTATAATAAACTCAACCATGAAATGTAGGCAAATTTTGGCGCTTTGGCGTTTATGCTTCCAAATAGCAAATACTCAAGTAATAAATGCCTTCATGCATGTATGAGTAACTTTTAAAAAAAAAAAAAAAATTACATCTCCTGATGATTTTTTATTTTTTTCTTCTTCTTCTTCATAGACTTCCTAAATATTTATTTTGGTTTCAACACGATTGCGTTTACCTTAATGGAGGTGAGGCATGGCCCGCAGACCAAGCCAGGCCATTAAGGGTTTCTTGGTTGTTTTCTTTTTAATAGGTGAACTATTCCCTTGTTTTGTTTTCACGTTATGTTGTCGTTGTTAACAGTTTTCTTTATAGCTCCTCATGGTTAAGTTGACTAATTTTTTTTTATAAAAATAAGAAAATAAAAATCACCAGATGAAGTAGGGCTCAACAGTCCCAGTAACACCATAATCATAGGCTATAATTATGCAGACTGATAGTATACAAGAACAAGGCCTTGAGGGCATTTGGGTTCAAATCTTATCTTTTTCAAATTCTCACAAAATGTAGGTTTAATTGCAATGCACAGAAAAATAATTTATATCTTCACTTACCTTTTTATCCACTCTGAGGAAGTTACTTACCTTTCTTTCGATATGCACAATTTGGCAACGACTTAACATTCCTCTAAATTTCATCAAATTCTTTCCTTTGTTAGGACGGATGAGATTAGCAAACGGGATTAATTTTTGAAAGTTGCTTTCACATGCTCAAATTGGAGCTTAGAGACCACTCCAATGGAAAACAAAACGCGAAAACGAGGGACATGAAACATTAAGCTCCCGAAATATAAGATTCATAGGATGAACTTGTACGAAAATTTAAAAAGCGCCCAAGATCTCATAAATTCCAACAGTCGAAAAAACAAATCAATCAAACTCCAAATTTCAGTTCACTTTAGGGTCGAAAGGGTGGCCCACTGCAAAATACTTAGATGTGTTATCGGCCACTAAATCCAATCGCGTTGTGTTCCCCCTTCTCGGATTGCCAGCTGGGATGCAGACAGACAGGTAAGCTGTCCAGGACTGGGCCAATTCAAACCTCTTATGCTAGATATTCCGACAAGTAGGCCTGCCCAACCAGGTCTCATCTTATCACGTCTTCAACCGGGCCCCGGGGGGCCCAGATATACCAGTTAGGCTGGCTAGCCCCCTTGCCTTGTTTCCAGAGTCCCCATGCAAATGAAGCGAAGAAATTCACTTTCTCCAACACATCGCAAGTGGTTTTTCTTTTATTGTTTTTTTTTTTTTCCCTAAAGAAAATTCAGCCATGATCCTTTTAACTTTTATATTCCATTACATCATACACGACTTAACGGACGGTGTATTGTTAGCTTATCTTGTTACCAAATATATGGCTTGTGTCCATGAAAAAAAAAAGCTTTTTTCTTTTAATCCACGTTGTATCTAATAAAATAGGTAAATGACCATTGGTGAGATGCATCAATTTTTACCTGGAATTCAAACCAGTTATTGTATAAAAAGGGTTTGTATAGTTTTACGAAATAGGAAAAAAAACTGTTTATACTAATAAAAAATATAAAAATGACTTAAAATATAGTTGTTTATATATTAAAAAAAAAAGAATTTAGTGATCTAATCTAGTTATTGTACCTAACAGTTCTTAAATTCACACTACTAAATTGGTACGATGAATTTTATCCTATTTAGTTAAACTATCAACTAATTATATTTTTAAAATTAAAAAATAAAAAAAATTGATTATTAATTTGGTTGTTAATATCGTGAAATATTAATAAAACTTTTTAAGGTCTTCTTTTCTTGGTAATTCATGCAACTATAGTGCAAGAGTTACTTTTTATGATTAATGAAACCTCTTTCACCATATTTTGTTAACTCTACAAAATTGATTGTCTTTTTGAAAAATAGTTAAATCTTAATAATTAAACACTATCTTTGAGGCATAAGTTTTAATTTTAAAAAAAATATGAGATTTATTAGAAAGAAAATAATTATTCTCATTGTATAACTCATGGCTTAAGGTAACAAGGCTCGTGTAACCGAATGTAAATAGTAATATCATAGATAATTACAATCACAATAACCATAACAACCTTGCATGTATAATACAGTTTGATTTTGTATAAAAAAAAAATTACGATGAATGAGTTTGGATGGCAGAGGAATGTTACATGAACTTGGCAACAAATATAGAATGTAATATTCCATTAATTCCCTCACGTAAGATTTCACATCATGAGAAATTGTTGGCTCCGTGCACATCGCGAGTTGGGTTGCAGTAATGCTCCTTAAAGGTTTTTTCACTGCACTATCATAGTATACGAAGCCCATGAACCAGAACTCATGGTTGTCGACGGAGATTATTTGGATGTATTTTTCAGCTGGATTGACTGCCTTCACCTGATGTAATGGAATAAGAACCTTGGCACATGTAGGAACAAAAGAACAATGTAAGTAGCCAAAATATGGTGATGTCAATAAATGTAAAAAATGCCACCGCAAAACACAAACAGTGAGAGAAAGATGGGAAAGCTCTGACCAGGAGGAGAGGAAGAAGAAAGGCCTAAAGGGTATAAGGGAAGGATGATTTCATACTTCGTCATGCATAGAACAGTTGAAAAGGAACCTTAGTTTAGCAAGTTCTCCTTCCATAAGATTTTATTTAGAGCAATGACAATGATTTAGAGCTAACAAAGTATTAAGGAAAGAATGAATCTCATTATAAAGAGGTTTCTGTACCCTAAAACCTTAAGCTAGATCTGTCCGTTTGATTGTTAACAAGACCCAAGGCACGACCGTAGCGGTGAGTGCTCCAACTGATGGGTTAAACTATATATAGGCTTAGCATCGAATCCCAAGTCAACAAGCATGAATGGGCACTCCACAGAGCAGGATTTTCCCCAACATATCTCAAGCAAAGTATTCAATCATCAACACACTACTACTTTATGCCTCAAACGGTGAACTGCTTCACTCCAGTTATTTTATTCCTTTATTTAAGGTAAAGATGTTGCCTCATTCTTTTCAAAAGTACTTGCCTGATCTACTCATCAAACCCCTCACCTCGCTAATTCCCTGTAAAGTTACCAACACCACCAAAATATTTATTTCTGTTACTAATGCTCACCAAGAGATCCCATGTTCAGGAAAAGACATCAGCATATTTGCTTTTGCCTTGAGGTACAAAAAGATGGTGAGGAGAAATCACAGGACTTCGACACAGATGATCTTGTGACAATTGAACTATCCACTCTACCAATTTGACATTGTAGAGTCCTTCGCACAAAAAAATAAAAAATAAAAAGGTCCTTTGGTAGAGTGCTGCTAAAACAACGTTCCTCCAAGTTCATGAGCAAAAGAGCAAATGCTATCTGAGCATGCCTACTTCTGAACATATCTATATATTGTCACCTCATTTCAAGTATTGGGTTCCTAGCCCAGACAAAGAATGACAAACATCTGAAAATTTTGACAGACATGATCTGCATACCTTATAATAGCTCCACCGAGTTTGATCACCAACTTTGTATGACAGAGGGCTGTCGTTACAAAATGCAAGCTTTGCTGTCGAAAAATACAATACTCCCATAACCGGACCAGCAGAAATGGATAGGTAGCATGCATGTGTTTTCACAAGCTTCTCCTGGGGAACGGTCTCAAAAGTTTGTGGGAAGATCTTCTCATAACCAACGTCTGCAAGAACCTTAGTTTCTTGAGCAATTCTTCCCACAGCAGCATCAGCAAAACAAGAACCAGTTTTCACTAGCCAAACACAAAGAATAAAAGGAAAGGCTTGGAAATTATAAATAAAAAAATAAATCAATTTTAATTTTTGGTAATTAAAATCATCATCAGTGTAGAAATTATTACTTCCACCAGATTATAAATCCAATTAGCCATTAAAAAGGTAAAGGATCACAATTCACGAGTGCAGAGAAGGGGAAGCATAGATGTCATAGTCCTAGCCCCCTTGCTAGTCATTAAGAAATTGAATGAAGAGGCAGAAGACATAACTTCAACACTTAAATATCGCATAAAGTAATGCTAGTCAAAAAACATAAGACGTCGAGCCAGAAAGATCAGAAATTGCTCGATGAAACAATAGTCGCCCGTTAGCCATGACGCACAAAAACAAGCATACTCTCCCTATAGTCTGTGCCGGGATACAATGGACCATTGATTTCTCACTCTCAGTGAAGGCAATTATGATATGGAAACTATCATTTTTTTTTAGAAAGCATATTTTAAGCTTAAACACCAAAATAAAAAAGACAGAAAGAATCAAAACACGAAATGTACAAAAGACCTACAGTGTTGCCACACGTACCCAGCAAGATCCTCGGCCTTGTTGGTAGCCACCGCTGCCATTTTTCCCCATTTCTCTAAAACGTCCTTCACCACCTCCATCTTTATCTACTCAAAAATCAAAAACCCACCTTCCAAAATATAAGTAAAAAATTGTCAAGTCAATTGAATCCAAATCAATTCTAGTAAAAACAGAGACGCCTCAAGTATCAAGCGTGCGGTCAGGGATGAACTCACTTTTGGTGGAGGGAGCTGGAGAGAAGTAGAGATTGGACTCCGGTGGCATGGCAGCGGCGGCCCTTCCGGGGATCGGTGCCGGGACCTGGTGGATCGGAGGAGCGACGTCTTCTGGTTCGAGCTTCGAATAGGGAGCGTAGTAGTCCGAGGTATGAGGGCTCTGGTTTTCTTTCTCGTGCGAATCGTCTTCAGATGATTGCTATTTTGTAGTTGCAGTTGTTGTCGCCGCGTTGGATTGATCGACCTCGACGTGCTAGTGCTGCTGACTTCGATTCTCGTTTTGTTTTCGTTTTCCTTCTTCGCCAAGTATTTGTTTTTTAAGGCAAAGAGAAGACAAAAAGACCCGAGGACTCGACGTTTGAACGTACTAAATTCAAAATCAATATAAGTTTCCTGTCTTTATGTTTTGAGATTTAAGTTTAACAAATCTAAAATGTGATCGACGGTCACAATTACCGCCGGAAAACATTTACCCGTGATGGATTTTCTGGAGTATTCTTTTGGCAATCTTTTCCTTTAAAAAAAACAAAACAGAAACAAGTTACAATATGTTAGTCACCACATTATTGACACTATCGATATAAATTTTTATTTATTAAAAATTTAAATTTAAATTAATACAAAAAGAAGTGCATCACACTCCTCCCCCCTGATAGTATTCTTTAGGGAATCGAAAGCTTTGAAAATTTGAAACTGAAATGTGACATTCTTGATCGATATCGATTTAGAAGATAGGCCGAGATGAAGCCCCAAAGTTAGCGGCCACAAGAACGGTCGACAAGCTCAATGCCGTGGTAGAAGATAGGCCCAAGGATGTAGTTTAAACAAGAGGAGGGCTCGAGATGGGTTGGGGTGCCAACCTATCTAAGCCTCAACTTGTGAAAGGAGTTCTACTCGAGCCACGATTACTTGTAGCTTCACTACTATTTATTTTCTGTGTTGTAATAATTGATAATTTTGAAGTGCTTCCGGCAGTTCGTCAAATGGGAGTCGAAGAAGTTTCACCCCCATCACCAACCAGGTATATGGTTTGCAAGGGAGGTTCCAAAGATGAAAATGAAGCGTTCAATTATTGCATGCATACAGGGAGATTGACATGGTATGAAGGTAACGATTAGCTTTCTCAATATGCCTTTATCCATAAATATGAGCATTCATAGTCTGCCGTAGTCTCCGAATGGATATTAAATGCTGACCAGTGAGATAAATTTAAGTCACAGTTATGTTATTACCAACAGATAACAGCTCTAATGCAAGCAAGCTCATCGGCCATAATCATCAAGAATTGGTCTTGAAGAACTTGCATCCTAGTATGATTTCCACTGTCATATTTTCCGGTCTTACACCTCCACTTCATATGTACCTATCTGTAAAGTTTGAAGATAGAGATTTCTTCCAAAATTTTCCACATTTTATAGGAAGGTTGACAGTGATTTTTTTGTCCCCTTGATTGTCTCTTGGCAGACGGCTCCTATTTGTTATTGTCATATGTAGCTCTTAAAAAAAAGGGGCGGGGGGGAAAAAGGGCTATGTGCACTCGAAAGAATGGCCTAAAGCTACAAGCTTTTCCAGGGTATTCTTGTTCAGCTTTTAATCTTTGCTCTTCTTCTGCAAATCCTAGTAGCATAGTGGAAACCAGGCCAAAAAAGAGAAGGGTCTCCTTGTCATAGACAAGGTACACCCTATTTTGTTGGAATCAGATTGGCTTCCAAGAGAACTTCACAATTAAATATTCAGACAAAGCATCAAGTACTGGAAAGGTGTCTCACAAGTTTTGCATAATTCCTGTATTCAATGTAATGTCATGCTTATATTTTTTTTCGAAGGAAATGTCACTCGTGCTTATTTATCCCAGGAAAGGAAACAAGTAATCAAGGCCATGCTCCTTGTTGGATTCAATCACAATTCATATTCTCTATGTTTGTGCGAGGGAATTCCATGATAAAAATCACTTTCACAGCAATAACGATCCATCCACCTTGAATCTCATATCTTTTTCTCTTTTACAATGTGGCTGCTGATAATTCTTCTTCAACTCTTAAAATGAAAAAAAGGACACCAAATTGCTTAGATACAATTCGTCGATTGGAATCCATTTATCAGTGGAACAAAACAAAGCACAAAAAACAAGGATCGCAACCAGATTCGAAGGACGAGTCGGTTGGCTGAGCACCTCATTTTTCCTGGATAACGACTTCTCTGTCGCAATTTCTAGCCATAAAAGTTTTTGCTCACGAAACCTTCCAGGGTTTTCTTGTCGCTATAATATGAAATGGGAACAATTATGTTGACACACCTTTTGTTAAATGCATGCATTATACACCATTAATAAAAAAACATACAAAAATAAAAATTTATAGTAAAAAAATAATATTTGGTTATTATACATGATAGTGAGTGCTATTATTTATTAATAAAAAATTAATTTATTAAATGTATATAATGAGTCCAGCAAAGTATGGCGAATCTAGTAAGTATTTTCCCTTTTTTAATTAATTGTTTCTCGCTATCACAAAAAAAGAAAATCACGTATGGTTTTACCAAGTAGCAATCCCCCCCTAAGACGACTTTGAGGAGATTTTTTAATTTGATTTTTCTAAAAAATAGTTATGTTGACTAAATATTATATGTAATAACAAAATTTTAATTATGAATTAATTTTAAAAAATGTGATTTAAGATAATAAATTTGTTATATTTATATAAAAAAAATAAATACAGTATTCACCCAACTTCGAATACTAAACTGTCTTGACGTTGCAAGTTACATACATCTCTTTCCGAACCAAAAAATATCCAAGCATGTCGGTCAAGTTCATGTGTTTGAATTATATATGTAGTTTTTTTTTTTTTTTGGACTTCATCATCGAATGACTTGATTTTTTAACCCCGTTTTTCCCACTGTTTTAATTAAATTTAGGACATGGGTTATTATATAGACAAAGTCTTTAAAATAGTCAACCACAAGCTAGTATTAAATCATTTGTCTATAATATTTTTCCTGATATTATAACTGTGTTTATAATTTGTGTACTAAATATCCTAAAGTAAAATCCTCGTCGTGCAAGTGAAACAACATACAAATTTCCAGAACCACAAGAGTTGTTCCGTTTCCCGAAAATCTGATAATTATACACCCTTCCTTCCAATATTATTTCTTTCCCACATGTGAAGTGTTCTCTCTCTAGTTGTTCAAAGAGTTTTTATTGTTTTAGATTAATTACATGTCATTTATGGTGCGAATCCAATACATTTTTTTTTTTTTTTTGAGTAAGAATGTGAGACACTACCCTACATTTCTATTTCTATAGGTAAAAGACAAAAAATAAATAAGGGAAAAAAAACGTTATAACATAAGAATCATTTAGATGCAAAGATTAGTAGAAACTAGAAAGTAACTACATAAGTACACGACATATAGGGAAGTGGGTTTAATAGTAGCAATCCACGGACAACAAGCAAGTGCCTGATTTAGAGTAATTTTGCATCAAAATATAAGAGTGTGTGTGTGTGTGTGTGTGTGAGTTTTGGGATTGGACCAACCGCAGCAAACACCAAAAGAAAATTGGATAGCTCTTTTTTTTTTTTTTTTTTTTTGGAACAAGGATAACTCAATTTCATCATATATATATATTCCTTTCAATGTTATTATTACTCTATTTTATTTAATTTTTATATATTCCTTTTTTATTTTTTCCGCGGTCCTACAAACAAGAGACGGAAAATAAGTAAGTGGGGTTTTTTTAATTTATTTTGACAAACAAGAAAAAAAAAAAAAAAAAAAAAGTGGTCGGACTCGGGCTTAGGGATTAGCTGTGGGCTTATGCAAAATCCTTAAATATGATAGCACTAGTCGCGCGATTACTCGGCGCGTAAAAAACACGCACCTGAATGCGCCACATCGGCCGTGTCAGCCATTCGCTCGATCGCGAAACGACTGTTTACTCCTTTCTGATTGGATCGTGCTTTTACAATGTGATGCAATATGTGATATGACAAGGAGAAATAATTAGCTCCTAGTTAATGCGCAATGATTTAAAGGAGTTACGAAATAATCATCAATTCTAAGTATATTGTGTAAAATCATATGATATTTTTCCAATTTAATCAAACTTTAGGAAGTGAAGAAAAACCCAAAAAAAAAAACAAAAGAAAAGTTGAAAAGTGAGTACAAAATTACTAATAACACGCATATCTTAAATGATTGAGCATTTAGCCTAATGGATTTGATTTGGGAAAACACCTGTGGTACTTTTCTTTTTCTTTTTTTCTTTTTTCAAAGTTACCCAAATGAAGAACCTTTTTCAATGGCCAAAAACGTTTGCACGATTTTCACCTTCCAGAAGCACAAATTTTTTTAATTCTCAAATTCTTTTTGGGTGGAATACTATTTAACAATGGTCATCCTAGTGAAATATTTGGTTTCTGCTAAAATATGACACCTATTTACTGCAAATTATCATGTTATTCTCTCTCTCTCTCTCTCTTTTTTTCAACATATCATTTAACAATGTCTATATCATTATTACTTAGTAGTTCTAGTGTTGGAGTTTACGATATTGAAAGTTAAAACTTATTTTTACATATTTTGAAAAATAATTCTCCACACTGTTATTGCTATGATTGTTATTACTTTTTTTCATGGTATTTCAAGAAGTATCTTCACATCTACACACACACACACACACACACACGCACAACAAAGGATCAGCACGCAACAGTCTTCTCTTACTTTTTTTTAGCCTATTTTGGAAAGTTTTCAAAATAAATTTGTCTTATTTCCATATCGTCTTTTATGAATGAATGGGAACAGCCACTTCTTTATTGAAGTCTTTTAATCCTATTAGATTCTTCAACTTCCATAATCATTCAATTCTTAAGTCACCAATTGTTGCAAGTAACTGCCATCCAGAGAAGCTAAAGAGTTGAGTTCACATAAACTAAAAAAATGAATCCCTGCTGTTTCCCATTCTTCATTTGCAAGGCCAAATATGCTCGAGGTTAGTACAACATTTGATCTCCTCCCACGATGTTTAAGCTCTTTTTACATATTCATTCATATTATTATTATTTTGAGTGTGTTGAATCTTGTAATATTTACTTATATTTTCACTAAAATGTCTTCGTTCTTTCATTTTTTTTTAAATTTTATTCATTATTTTTTCATAATTAACAAACTTTTTATCGTGTATTTGTAGGTTACAAAAGATAAGAAAATTAAATGGATGAGATTAAGTTAATGGTTCTTTTGAATGTGGTCTTTGGACTTGCTTAGAAAAAAAAAAATAAAAATATGGCCATTGGATAATTTAGTAATATTATATATCAATCAAATTTTGGATTTTAGTTTTGATATAAAGATTATTTGTATGTAGAAGTTCAGTATTCATCTTTGGACAACTATAAATGATTTTTAGAAAAATTTCGTAGCTTAGGAAAATATTAAGTTTTGTATTTCAATAAATGAGAAGAACACCATTTAGGTTTTTTTTTGTCCCTTTTTGTTTGCATGATCAACCTCCTTCAATATGATATAAATTCTTAGTATCAATTTTAATCCCAAGTGAATATGTTACCGAGAAAACTAAATTTTTTTTATTAAGGAATTAAAAAAAACTTAAAAAGCTACTTTGACAAGGAATATATAGAATATTAGTAAATGTTTATCACAATAATGAAGTAAAAATTTTAGAAGATAGGTTTACACGTTTTATTAATGTTTCTCACTAATACTTATAAATCGCACTCTCTCTCTCTCTCTCTCTCTTGTTCTTTTTTTTTTTTTAAATTGATTTAGCAAACTAAGTTTCCAAAACAAAATAATAAGGTAAAAAAATAATTCATGCTAGGCGTAATACAGATTAATAAAAGCTAGTTTGAATTAAAAAAGATCACGGCAATTAATTTCGTGGATTTCATTATCTTAACTAAATGCATAGAAAAACAGTCATTTGACTGGCGATAGTGACTTCACGTAAGTATGCCATTGGGAGGCTTACAAGTCAAACTCATTATGATTCCGTAACAAACGAGTCCACACAACAAAAGTTTTTTTTCTTTTTTTATTTTTTTATTTTTTTTGTCAAATTACATAAACCGAGAGAGGCACTTTTGCAGAAAACGTGAAGTGTCCTGGGGTTATTGCACAAAACCAAAAACATTTACACCCAAATCCTTTTGAGATACTCTACTTATTGGGAGGTTAGACTTTTTATTTTATAGTTATGAAAATTTAATTTTTCTTAATAAATTATATGTATAAGCGCTAAAAAATTATAAAAAAAACTACTGTAATAGAAAGAAAAAAAAAAGTCTGATGGTTGGACAAAGATAAATAATTAAAAGACGAAAACAAAGCATGTAATAAAAATAAGAAAAAAAAAACCCCAAATAATGGATGAGAAGTGTGGAGAGTGGCATTGGATATTTGAGATGGAGGAGAGAGAGAGAGAGAGAGAGAGAGAGAGAGGCATAAGAAAATGCCAGTGCTCTCAACCTCAGTCTTTCTGAACCTCTTGTCACCAAATTATTCTAAAACCCAAACTCTTCTCTTTGTCTCTAAAGGCCTTAGCTTTATTTTCATGATCCAAAAAAATCTTATATTCATTTAACCCCTCCAATCAAAAAAAAGGGGAAAGAAAGAAGAAAAAAAAAAAAAAAGGGAAAGAAAGAAAAAGAACTCATATCCAATCTAGTTTTTATGATTCGCAACAAGAAGCTCAGATCAGAGAGCGACCCTCAAACCCAAGATTTCTCCAGGGAGGATCGGGCTGAAATGTCCGAGGACGACGACCGATCTCCGACCCCGTCCGATTCAATTGCAAATGATTCGTGTTCTGGAAAGATCCCAACTTGCAATTCCGGGTCGGGGTCGGGAACCAGCTCTGTCGTCCCTGAACAGCAAGCTACGTACGCGGACCAGGTCCTGGAGAACGTTCTCGAGAACGTGCTCTGTTTCTTGACGTCCAGGAGGGACCGGAGTGCGGCTTCATTGGTGTGCAGGTCGTGGTACCGCGTGGAGGCGCTGACCCGGGCCGAACTCTTCATCGGCAATTGCTACGCCATCTCTCCCCGCCTCGCCACGGCCCGGTTCACCCGAATCCGGTCCGTGACCCTGAAAGGGAAGCCCCGTTTCGCCGATTTCAATCTGATGCCGCCCAATTGGGGGGCCCACTTCGCGCTGTGGGTCTCTGCTTTAGCTAAGGCTTACCCTTGGCTCGAGAAGCTTCACCTGAAGCGCATGTCCGTGACCGACGATGATCTCGCGCTTGTTGCCGAGTCCTTTTCGGGGTTTAAAGAGATTGTTCTTGTGTGCTGTGATGGGTTCGGTACTGGTGGACTTGCTGTGGTTGCTGGCAGGTGCAGGTAATAGCTAGTTAGATCTTATCATGGTGAGATTTTTTTCTTTTTTTTCGTCGATGGTCGTCGCTATGTGGTGTTGATTTAGCATAATGCTTTACTAAGTTCTGTAAGTGAATTAAAACAGACTTAGCGGTATCACTTTCTGGGTTTCTGTTTTTCAAAAAGCAAGCTTTAGATCTGTATCCATTGTAAAAAGGTCAAAGTTGGATGCTTTGATGGAGCTGGGACTTTTGATGCTTTTTGTGATTTGTATTATTATTTGTTAAACTTTGAAACCAATGCAAACCTACATATTGCTGTCTTGAAACGCCCGGATTTGCTCTACTTATTAGGTTCTTGCAATGAGAAAAGCTGCTTGATTGATGAACTTACAGTGTTTTCTGGTCTGCTATGTCCAATATACAGACAATTGAGAGTGCTTGATCTGATTGAATCTGAGGTATCGGACGATGAAGTCGATTGGATATCATGCTTTCCGGAGGGTGAGACGTGCCTTGAATCTCTGATTTTTGATTGTGTTGAATGCCACATTAATTATGATGCATTGGAGAGGTTGGTCGCAAGGTCCCCTTCCTTGAAGAAACTTAGGTCAAATCGGTTTGTATCAATTGGGCAATTGTACCGCCTGATGGTCCGAGCTCCGCAGCTTACACATCTAGGGACGGGCTCATTCGGCCCATCAGAGGATGCAGGTCAAGTAGAACAGGAACCTGATTACATTTCTGCATTTGCTGCTTGCAAATCTTTAGTTTGCCTATCTGGGTTTAGGGACATCGCAGCAGATTATTTGCCAGCAATATACCCAGTTTGCGCCAATCTCACTTCTCTAAACTTTAGTTATGCAAATATAAGTCCAGAACAGCTCAAACCCATTATAAGCAATTGTCACAAACTGCAGATTCTCTGGGTATGTCTTCTTTCATTTTGTATTTTGTGGATGACATGGGCAAATGTTTTTGAAGCCGATTTTAATTTTTATTCCCCAGGTCCTTGATTCAATATGTGACGAAGGACTTCAGGCTGTGGCTTCAACATGCAAAGAGCTCCGAGAGCTTCGAGTTTTCCCTATTGATGCACGGGAGGATTCTGAGGTCCCTGTCTCTGATGTGGGCCTCCTAGCAATTTCAAAGGGTTGTAAAAAGCTTCAATCTATATTGTTTTTTTGTCAGAGGATGACAAATGCAGCTGTTATTGCAATGTCAAAGAATTGCCCAGATCTTAAGGTATTTCGTCTCTGTATAATGGGGCGTCGCATGCCTGATTATGTTACTGGAGATCCCATGGATGAAGGATTTGGAGCTATTGTCATGAATTGTAAGAAGCTAACTAGGCTTGCTATCTCAGGTTTATTGACTGATAAAGCTTTTGATTACATTGGAAGATATGGGAAAATGGTAAGAACCCTTTCAGTTGCTTTTGCTGGAGAGAGTGACATAGCCCTAAAGCATGTGCTTGAGGGGTGCTTTAGTCTGCAGAAGCTGGAAATTAGAGATAGTCCATTTGGAGATGCAGCTCTGCTTTCTGGCTTGCACCACTATTACAACATGAGATTTCTTTGGATGTCTTCTTGTAAGTTATCTCGTCATGGTTGCCAAGAGATTGCTCGAGCATTACCGCGACTGGTGGTGGAAGTTATTAAACATGAAGATGACGAGTACATGGATGAATATGTTGAGACACTATACATGTATAGGTCTCTTGAAGGGCCAAGAGATGATGTCCCAGGATTTGTTTCCATCTTGTAGAAGTATTTTTTTTAAGCTGGAAGAAGTTGTATCGGCTTTCCCTACCGGCTACCGGGCAAGTGACATTCTTTTGCAGGAAATTAAAATCTGGCGGGTATCTTTTATATTACCTGCAAGATCCCTGTAATCCTTATCAGAGAATGTTGAACGAACTACCTGTGCCCTTATCTTGTACTGTTGCAGATGGCATTAAAGCAAAAGCTATAAAGGAGCCCATTTCTTCTTTGCTTTGTTCTTCAAAATAAGTCGGTCAAGGATGGGTGATGCAGAATATTCGACACTGTAAGGTATTTGGACCATTGGATCTTGTTGTAACAGTATGCTTCTAATTTTATGTTCTTTCTGTTTTTTATATTCATTTGTTAAAAAAAACGAGGAGGCTGCCAGAGAAAAGGGATGAGACCTCGAGGTGCAGAGCACTCGTTCAGTAGAGCTATTGCTTATCCTTTGACATGAACAAATGGAGATGAGTTGGAGAGTTGGAGGATTGGAAACGTTTAGTTACGGGTCTATTCTTTCATTGTTCTTGCGACCAACGAGGATGAATGCAAATACATCTATCCACTGCTCGCTGAGGTTAATCTGTCTGATTTTGATTCACATGGTAGCTAGACTTAAAAAGGCTGTAGCTGGTGAGAACTAAATGCTCAAAGGCTGATGAATCTCTCCCACTCTCTCTTAATGTTTGTTTTTCTCTAACGCGTTGTTCTAGAATTTATTATTGTTGTTGTTAGTCAATGTGAGATGGTAAATAAATGCTGCGTATGCATATGCAAGGACCATATATTATGTATATATAAGTTAAGCCTGTTCTGTCTTTTGCTTTTCTTTGGAAATGTTGAATGATCAAATGACATTGAGGTCCATTAATTATCTGTGCAAGATGTTGTACAATTACACGTTGCACCACCCCCTCCTGGACGACCTCCTTGACGACTGTTGGGAGGGGATCCATTTCTTTCCCAGGGCTATGGAATATGGATAGCTTTTTGAGTTTTTTTCATTGGTTACAAGGGAGGCTAAAAATGAAAAAATAAAAAAGAAAGGAAATAACAGATTCACCAAGGATCAGATGCAAAATTAAAAATGTTCACTAAAAGTGTCTTGGCCAGACGTGTTCGTAATAAGAAATGTTAATGACTTTGATCGTTTTACATTTCTTCCCAAGGATGTGCCTGGGATTATCTGTGGCTCAGGGAACCGTTAATTGGTGCAAAAAGTAAACTAAAGCTGCTTCTAGCTTCATTGACTGCTTAATTGCACCCTTTTGTACGGTCTTGCTTCTATCATGTTCACCGGCTTTTTCTTTGACTCGGGGTGGGGCCAAATTTTGGGTGACTTGTCACACCCCTGCGTTTGCGTTACAAAGGAGCCAACTCCACCACCGATGCTCTCTCAATTATTAAGACGTGGGAGATTAACCTATCTGCCTTATTTGTCTGTATTCTTCCTGGCAAGCTTACCATCAAAGTGGAATCTGACTGTGCAATTGAAAGGTGATGGGAAGCAGACCGAGACTTTCCAAATCATACGTGTTTTATTCTTCTTTCCATCAGCCCTGACCCCAGTGGGCACCTCTCTTTCTCAATCTTGAACCATGATTTTCACCTGGGGTGTAACAGTGGCTTACCAAGAAGGCAGTTTATCAATTGCTAAGAAGAAGGAAATGCGTGTAATTGTGTGTGTGTGTGTGTGTGTGTGGTGGGTTCAACCTGCCTGGCTCAGGAGTCAGCTTATCCATATTGCTTTGCAAATAGTGCCCTTATGACCACTGCCAAAGAAGGGCAGCCACTGCTTTTTGATGACATATCTTCGCTGTTCGCGTTCTGTTTCTGAGCAATGCTACCTTGTCCTAAAAATAGAAAAGGTGGAAGAAAATAACAGATAATGACCTTATTCAAGGCCCAGGAAAATTTTGGCCCCATATACGTCAAGTCCACCCTCTCCGATGGACGTATCTTACCTGCTAGACACACCTTGTCTTGCCATCATTTGATAGATATGGAGACTTTTACTTAATTGAATGGCCATGATTGATCAAGCAAATCAAATCCCATTTTAACTTTGCACATGCATTGCACTGTTGGCCTAATCAGGTACATCATTATAATAAGTTAAAATGGCGAAGTTTGAGCTTCGTAGGCACTGATTGGTAAATGCCCATCTCAGAGATACGCCCCACCACCAGACCAATGAGTATGTGGGCCACGTGTACGGTATGGAAGATGGAATACATTAATGGGTTCGCTTGAGACATTACGAAAAGATAACAAACTTATTGGTATCTTATAATCATGCATTTATATTTAATGATATCATCAGAGACAGGGGAAGCTAACGTACAAAGTAATAAGCAACCAAAACCCAACTAAATATTGGCAGGTGATCACTCCACCTGTGGGTGGGTGATGATAGACTGCTGCTTGTGGAAAAAGTCGGTGAAGAACAACCCCCCCCCCCCCAAAAAAAAAGAAAAATAAAAGAGTTTGGATTTTTTCAACTTTTGTCTGTTAACCACATTCATGGCTGAACTAAGCACGAGGTCAACCAACCACTAAAGTATGCTCTCTTGCGTTGCTCCACTTGCTCAATTTTCCTCAAGTATACATGTCGTTTTTTATTTTTTTTGGAAAATAATAATAATAATAATAATTGCAACCCTTCCTTTCTGTGCTAACGATTGATCCTGCCCTGATTTACCGACTGTGCCTTTGTCTTGTTTTATTTGGAAAAATGCTTTGCATATTCTTAACATAGAACAAGAAATTCACTAGTATTATATCTATATGGGGCTATTAGCAGGTCCATAAGATGGCAAATTATAAAATAAGAGAAATTTTTAAAAACAATTTTAAAGTCTTGAGTTTTCGATTACGTATTACTATTCCGTCATAAATCGAGTATTATTTAACCTCTGTACATAACATTCGCTTATGTAATTTTGTTCCTTTTATTTTATTTTATTTGGCAGTTTCTTTTCAAGGCAATGATTGGATGATAACTAGGGACATTTTTTTCTTGGAATATTTGATTTTTTTTTTCTTTTTTTGTCAGTTTTCAATTGTCTTGTTACAATAGCTAAAACGTTTCGGTTGGTCACTCTGGCATCACACAATTTGGAACCGGAAAGGGAACGTAACCTAGAATCTCTATTAAAGACACGAAACATGGGATGCTTAATGCTTGATTAGAGAGGTTTTTATCTAACTCAGATCGTAAGCCAAGAAACTGACTACCTAACCCAACACATACAAACGAAGACGCAAACCTAATCCTTTTGACTTCCCTCTCTGATGCCAACGCGTGTGGTTTTTTTTTTTTTTTTTAATAAATCTTTTTAATTTCTTTTTTAGTTTTTTAAAATTTATTTCTTTGTTCATTGAATTTGCCCGATAAAACATGATAGAAGGGCAGCATCTTCGGATTCAAAACCTCAATTACCTCGCTTGGTTTGCCTTAAAATTTTCCTCCTTTTGGATCAAAAACGTCAAAATAAAATCTGCCACTTTGATTTTTGCACCATTGCATTTAATTGCCACAAGTTCAAGGTCAGACTCATGAACTTCAAAGAGCAGCTTGGCATCATGCCAGACGTCAAAGGCCAAAAATATTTTGTTTGACAAATGAAGATGCTCTCTCTTCCACCCACCCCCCCCACCCCTCCAACATCGTGTTCCATGCAGGCACGCAAGCACACAAACCCAGAGTATTATTACTCCGGTACCATATGTTGTTGATTTTGAGGTCAAAAGGGGGACACATAAAGATCGAAGCGGGAATAAATTGGTGGTTGTTGAGGGTCGAGACTTGTTATGATGTCAAGACAACTCCATCTTTAGGCTTTTATAATTTATTTCTCGAGTATTGAGATCCATGATATCTTTATTATCAATAAAGGGAGTGGCACATTGATAGTGAATCGGTTGATAGAATTTTCATTTGTATTTATTGAACGTAGACATGGTTTTAGAGAGCGGCCTAATTTTCAAAAGAGGCAAGAGTGTTTACCACGACCGCATCTGGTGCAATTTGTAAATCTTTTGATTGCAGGAAGCTGTTTAAAAGCAAAATCTGACAAGTCATTGTTTGTGCATTTGATAGGTTCTGCTTGATTCAAGATTTGATCTCACCAAGAATCCAAACGGTCACTGTAACTCTTACAACAGCTATTTATTAAAAATAATAATAATAATAAAAGAATCTCTTATTGGATTCACCCATACTACATTCATGGTGGAGTTGATGCGATTTGTGCATTTCTTGCTCTGAAAATATTGTTGCACGTAATTGTCATTACCTTACCAATTTAACCCAGTAAAAAGTTCTCAAATTATCATGAGGAATATTGGTTCTCCTTCTAATAAGAAGAATGTTACCTAGATGCATTGAGAAAGATAGGTGTAGCTTTGTCTGCTTTAGCAAAATTTCCTGTCAACTAAGGAGGATGTCCCCTATGGCCTTTCCACACTTGGAAGATACGTGGGGGGTCGGGTTGTGCGGGGGGGGGGGGTCCTCATCCTTTTTCTTGAACTTTTATCTATTGGATTGATAGGGACACCATAATATTTTTCTTGAAGAAAGATGGAAACCCACTTTGAATTTGTATCGTGCTCTTTTGTCCATTCAAAAAGGCACTGATTATTGAAAATGGTGTTCAAAGCAGTCCAACGGATCTTCCTCTGAGCTATATCCCCTACCCCCCAAACCGAAGAAAAAGTGTTTTTTTTTTGTGGAATATATATTTTTTTGGTGGAATGACTTTCTGTACTTGCGATACAGAGAAAAACAAATGAACCTAATTTATATTTGCTTTCGATTGGTTAACTTCGACAATTTATCGAAAAGAATAGTATGCCAAACTTTTCCTTATAATCTCGTGTACGACACAACTCTTGTATCGTTTTTGATTCTTAGGAGACTTGTTTGGACACGATATCGGTGGAGGGTTCGGCACGCCGACGACCATATGCATAAAGGCAGAAGCATACTTAGCAAACTCCTTTCCGTTGGAGAATTCTCTAGGCAATCCCAGCCTGATCTGGAGGTGGCCACTTGCTGGTCAGCTCTTCTCAACAGTGAATGTTCTCTGGGGACGGCCTTCTAAATAAAGGGCCAATAGGCCCCTCAATAAACGAACTAATTACGTTGGTGTTTGGAGATCTGGACGTTGGGGTGACGGGTAAGGACACCAAACCTACAATTTCTTGGAACACTACATCTGTTATCGCGAGTTCTTATTACACACACCCCCCCCCAAAAAAAAAGAAAAAGGAAAATAGGCTAAATGAAAATGAAATAGATATTGATTGATTTATTATGAACACTACGTAAACTGAAAGATGTACTTATTGCAACTCACGACCATAATCAATCAATAACCATTTTATATCTATTTCACAAGATAAAATTCTTCTTATTAACATTACACCACACCCCTGCCAATCTCCATTGAAAAAAAAAAAAAAAAAAGTGGTGTGCCCAGCCACAATTGCGCCAAGGTGGCCTTTCAAGCCAACAAAAAATAAAATAAAAAAAAAACCCCGAAGAAGTTGAACGTCAGAGTTCAGCATCAGCTGGTCAAAAGAATCTTGAAAAGAGATGCACTTTGAATTTCTTCTCTTTCATGGTGGAGCCCAGTTTGGCCGGGATAGGTGTCAATCTCAAACCGATATACCAAGGTCAAGGACACTGAGCCTTACACAGTTCAGGAATGAAGCCCTAAAAAAATTGTCTATTGAATGCCATGATTTATCAAGCTGGTAGCCTAGAAGCTTTAGGTGCATACTCACGGCAAGTGGTTCAAATCCTCTCCCATTTCATCATCCTCGAAAAAGAGGGGCCTAAACTTTTGCTTTTTTATCTGTCTATATGCAAAGAAAGGGTAGGGTGGGGTGGGGATTGACGAAAGATTCCAAAGTTGAAAGATGACCATCGAATGAACAAGTTGCGACTTGCACGTCAGAGCATCCCATCAATCAACAATTACTGGCATCGACACGCGGCAATCAACGGTGTTCATCATCGCCCAGGGAGTTGCAACACAAGGCCAGAAAGTCTAAGAAATCCACTAACACGATTAACTCCCAAATCTTAAAACCTAGGAACCCCTGACCGCCCAATAATCCAGAATGGCAAATATCATAAATAATAAATGGCGTTAAGCGAGAAAATACTTCACAAGGATCTCTCTCTCTCTCTCTCTCTCCCTCTTTTTTTTTTTTTTTTTAAATGAACCGTGCATGCAAAATAAAGGGCTGTAACTTACCTTGTAAAAGAAAATTGAAAGTGACTAACGTCCCCATGAGCCTTGTATTGGATTTTATCATACAAGATAAGGCCTGCACCATGCAGCCCACTATTATCCTATGGCAAGCATTTATGGTTCTCGTTCATAATCAGAGTTCCCATTAAACCGCATTACAGTCCTCACAATCCACCGGGCGTCATGCACCAACTTTCACCCAACAGAATTAAGATCCACAATCCCATCCACGTGTTTATGCTTCCTCCCCAGACTACAATTACCACTCTCATGTACAAATTTTCAGCATGCCACCAATAATATGAAACACTGGTTCGTGTGGGAAAAAGGAGAAACACCAGAAGCAATTTGTTCTCTTTTTGTTTTGGGAGTTCCCCATTGTTCATGGACTTCACAACGAGGAAGTTGAAACTACTAGTCAGGGAGCCAACCTCACAGTTCTCCACCGGTGTTTCCCATTGATTTGCTGAGGGATGTATTGCAGCCTGTAAAAGAAGAAGCAAACATTCATCAGTGATGTGGCCAACTACCAAGAGAAAGCACATTTTTTCTGAAATCTCATACTGCTTATAGATGACCATGGCCAGTCTTCCATTTCAGAAAACATGAAACAGAAATGTGTGAAAAACAACATTTTCACGAGTTCCAAAATCTCAGGCATGTCCTCAGTCAATTCTCTTCGGATAGCCTAGTGAAGCAAGCATCTAGGTTATTCCTTAATCTGGATGCATCAGACAACAGGCAACAAAATGGGGAAATTATTTTCTTATAATTGCAGCCCAGTGTGGGTCCAAGGCATGTGGGCTTTGGCCCAAAATATGCATCATATTGGATTGGCTACCTCAAAGCCAATACCCATGTAGGAACAACCTCAAACTTGGTCTTAAACATAAATCGACTGTCTATACAGACAGCAGAGTCACAAGATTAAAGAGATGAGAGGATTTATTTGAGGTTTTGTGCACATCAACAGGCTGCAGAACCAGATAAAAATGAATTGGAACTCAGTCTCAATACCATACCCAATCCATATTCAACATAACCTAAGTAAGTTCCAAAAGCCACAGCATATTAATATGCCATTTGTGTAGCAAAGTAACCGAAACAATCCCATTCAAATTTTCACTGATAACATGATATTAAAACAATAGGACAGGAGTGCAAATAACCTATCATGCAGGCGAGACTGCTGTCCTTGCCAGAATTCAAAAAGTTCTGGTTTGAGCCTGTAACCTCCCCAATTTGTAGGCTTTGGAATCAGACTTCTGCACTTAGAAGAAATCATGTGTTATAGTTAAAAAATACACATGTAAAAGTAGACCATCTGACTGAGAGGAAATGTAAAGGTACAGCTTACCCATCAGAGAATTTTTCCTCTAATTCTTTGAATTTTTCATGTAAGACATGCCTTCCAGAAATTACAGAACTCTGGATGGAGCTCCCCCACCACCCCCCGACAAAAAAAAAAAATGAAGCATATGGAAACAATTTGTTTGATATGTTTGATAGAACTTAAAAAATCAAAAGTAGCAGGAACCTGTTGGCTAACTATCGCTCCAATTTGACTTCCTCGAGGACGACTCTGGAAATAATGCTCAGATTCCTCGGCAGAAACTTTCTGCACAGATCCTTGCACCCTAACCTAAAAAATTAAGATAAGGTACATGCACCAGAAAAATACAAAAGTACAAAAGTTGTCATTAATTGTTAACATTTCTGCTAGCTCCTATTTGATGTTCAATTATCTAGTTACATATAAACAGAGAAGACATCTTTGCTCTGCGCTGCTTTTGTACCCCACCAGGCAATGTTACTATGATTTCTTCAACAAAGCCATCAACATAAAAATTGCGTAAATGCACATCATACATTGTCCAGATTTTCCAATGGATGCTAGCAAAACCACAATCTGAAAGAGTTGATTTTAAAACCATTGTCAGTCAATCTTATCCATTGTTAAATTAAATGCCTGCTTAAGTTATTTGCCAAAATGAAGTTCCCGGCTCAATTTCAACAAAGAGTGATTGGAACCTGTACACAGTCACAGCTGGAAAATGAAAACAAAGGTAAATGTTTAGGTGAGGGCACGAAGCATGCACTACCTGTCGGTTAAGGCCTTCCCAATAGAAAAGAAGTGAAGCTTGAGGATTTTCAGATAATTCATGAGCCTTTTGACTTTCATAGTTGGTATACCTACAATGGGTAAAAAATTCAGTAGGGCCAAATAACAGAAGCAGTTACAATAAAAGGGAACCAATCTCATTGTTGAAATGACAATAGGATAAGTAGACTAACCAGACAAACCCATCATGATCAACCCCTTTTAATAATACTATTCTTGATGAGCTGTATGGGAAAACAACATAATAAATGATTGAATCATTGACTAGTCCATGAAATCTGAACAGAAAAGTCAAACAAACAAGAATGCAGTAAAGTTGCTGATATGGACCATATACTCATTTCTTGTTCTTTAGACTCTGATGATGACAGAGAAAAGATATACTTAGAAGGTATCATTCATAACAGCCTTAATTTTGGCCCACTGGGGGGAAGGGCAGTAGGCTGTGCATGCACAATAAGGGGGGAACCCTTCCCTTTTGATATCTCTCCCATCTGAAGTTTAAGAAAGATTCAATCTTAGGTACCATGGGACAATACCAAGAGATCTTACCAACTAAACTAGATGAGGTCCACAAGGTACTAAACTATTTGAAAGGATGCAATAACAATTTTTTTTTCAGCCAATAGATAACAAAATGTAAGAAACTTACGGTTTACCATCCTTCCCAACAGTTGACAAGCCCATAGCATTTGGTTCCCTTAGTCCTGCAGCCACTGCTTCGTCAAACCATTTGCGGAACTGCAAGATAAGAGATAGCTTATACTTTTACAGTAGTTTCGTTAGCAATATGCTTGAGACATGGAACACGAAAGAGCATTCTAGTGCATGAGATTTCCATGTTGCAAGGGCCTGAACTCGTGCCTTCTAGGTCATAACTGAGCAATTATTGATCACAAGACTCAACTTAGTCATTGAGAGAATTGGCAACCCTTCCCAGCTCCAACATGGTTGCCACCATCCACCCAGCCAGAGAGGCAGGGGGAGGGGGGAGTGCAAGTGCATAGAGAGAGAGAGAGAGAGAGAGAGAGAGAGTTCAGTAGTGCTCTTTGTCTCCTCTAAGGGAATGAATCAGTATGAACAGCTAGAACTGCAAGTAAATACCTGGTCGATGGGATCGGCCGCCACCTGCTTCTCAAGGAATTCTGGTGAAATGTAGTTCTCTCTCAGAGATGATATGTCAACTTGTGGAGGCTTTCCAATTCGGACACACATGGAAGTACCAGGATATGGTGGGAGATGGAGCTTATATTTATTCACAATAAATGGTGGCACAAATCTACCTCCTAGAAAATGGTGGGAACCAGAAAATTTCTGTGCACATAACTTCGGAGCTGTCAAAGAAACCTAAGAAATATCAAATTAGATTTAATAAGATGGCCTGCTTACCTTAATTACTTAAAATACCAAGCAGCTTTTATTGTGATTTTCATTATCCCAAAAAGGTAATTACCATAATTAAAAATATTAAGTCAGGTAAGTACTTATGGATTCTGTTATAATCATACCAACATGTCAGGCTTGATTCCTTGACCAGTAACATCTCCTTCTTCAACATGCCATCCAGATGGAATATCTACGGATACAATGTGTGGTTTTTGGTGGGTTCGATCATAATTATGCAACTGAACCAGCTTTAGGATTAGATCATCAAAAGGTGGTCTTGGGGTACCTGAAATATTTGAAAATTGTGAAGCTGGATTAAGTTAATATACAATTAAACGACTCAGCAGCAAAAACTTATATGCAGATTAGATAAATAAATGATATGGATATTATTCTTTGGAAACCAATAAAAGACTGGGTTAACTTACCAACCCTCTTCCCCCTTGGTATAATCTGCTGCTTTGTTTAACAACACCCCTGTTTCGGTTTGGCACTAGGATCCTTGTGGTTTAGACATTATTAATCAAGCCCATCCACTAATCTGGATAATGAAATATCTTAAAGTGATGTTATTTTAAGTACATCTGTTTATTATTTCATGGAAAACCATTTTTATTTTTCCTTGAAAGTAGTTTAAAGTTTGGAACTAACCACTTGGACCTGATGTTCAAAGAAATATAATTCCAAGTTCTATATCTTTAGCCCAAAAAAAAATTGTAACAACATTATTTGAGAAGAGCTTCTAAAGCAGTGATCCAAGTTTCTCAAGTAGCAACAATAAAGCAAGGCCTAATAAAACAAAACTCTAGCAACATGACAAGACTTTCAATGCAACACGTAACGTACTTCTAATTTCTAGACTGTGACTGTAAAATATCATGCATAAAACATAAAGAAAAAAAAAAGTTAAATGACATAGATACTGCAAAATCATGCATCCTTGTGATTTGCATACAAGACATCAATGTAGATAGACACACATAAAGAGATGAGAACAGGGAAGAAAAGAAATGATTACCATGAAATGAGAACCCAAACATTGCATCTACCAGAATATCAAAGTTCTTTGACAAGTCTGAAGGCAGATCTTCCACTGACAAGAAAGGGACTGACAATGATTCAAGCTACAAAAAAACACAAAGCAAGAATTAACATGCAATACAACATCCAATTGTTCATGATCACTTCAACTTAAGCCAATTTCCGTACCTGTGTAACAAGGCCATTGTAGAGGGGTTTTGGAGTACGCTTTGGATAGCAAACAGAAGGCTTATACCCAAAATGATACAGATGACGAGCTGCTACCAAACCATCACCACCATTGTTGCCAGGACCACAAATGGCAAGTACACGATTGTACTCACTTGGTTTGTAGACCTGTCAGTAATAAATTTTCACTTTACAGACATCAAACCTTAACCCCCCCTCCCCCAAAAAAACTCACTCAAATTCTCATTTCTACAACATCTAAATTCCCAAAACACTCCGTGTGTTTTCGTGCGTTTGTCTGTTTTGGGAGAACAGAAAGATTCAGAGATTAAATAACAGACAGAACACTGATCATTACCTCGGCAATCGAATTGGCAACGCTCAAACCGGCCAATTCCTGCAAGTAAAACAACAATTTGGAAAATGCAATAAAATTGAGAGAGAGCACGATATTCAATAATCCTAAATCCAAATCAAGCAAAAGAAACCAGAGAAAGAGTTTGAAAATCCGACCATTAGCTGGTCGACGCTAAACCCAAGAGGGCCCATGAGCATCTCGTCGATTTCAGCGGCTTCACGCTGCGTTAGGTACGTTACGGGTTCTGAATTCTGCATGCTTTGCAGACCTCTTGTCAATTCACTGGATTTTGAACAAATCGAACGGATTGGAGCACCCAGATGTCCCTATGAGGAACCGATGCTAAGTACGCTACAGAGCCATTAAGAGCTTAGAGAGAAAGAGAGAGAGAGCGCGCGTGTGCTCGCGCTTACCTTGGGGGTCGTTCTAGGGAGATTGTTGTGGCTGTGAGGTGAACGGGAAGTGTGGAAAATGGCACAAGTGTTGTTGCTGTTGTTGTGAATGAGGTGGTGGTGGTGAGCGAGGCTGAAAGGGAGAATTTGGGTCAGAAATACGCATGTCATCGCCCTCCGACTCTTGGATACGGCCGTTTGTTTCCACATTCTTCTTTGCTCTTTACCAATTTTCCTTTGTTTTTTTCTTTTCTTTTCTTTTCTTTTCTTTTTTTGACATTTGATTTTTTCGTCGCACTCACACGTTAAGAAGTTTTATTCGTCCCATTTATTATACAATAATAATATTTTTTTTTTCTTCTACTCATTTCTGTTTTTAAAATAAAAACTTAAATTTTTAGTCATTAAAAAATCATTTGTACTCTTTTTATTATTTTTATTATTATTATTATTATGATTTTTTAAGCTCATGGGCCTCCAAGATCCAGGTGATAAAATTTTCAAAAAAAATAAAATAAAATTGAGTTTTAGTTTCGACGTATCAAAATAAATTTACATTTTCATGACTGCTAAATTGGCTCACATTTTTGCAAGAATCGGGGATCAAACTTTTTACCGGAACATTAATGTTTCAAGAGTCAATCAATTGTGACAAAGCATATCTGTAGTCACATGTCAGTGGTTTACTGGAACATGAAAGGCTGAGTAAGCAATAATTGATTTTACGAATTTGATTTTGAAATTAACTTAATTTCATGGTTTGAGCAGTTTTCACCGAGATTCATAATTAAGCCACAGCGCTGGTGAGCTAATTATAGACAAGATCTTGTTGATGTTACTTGGAACGAAGTTTTTTGAACTTTTTTTTTTCTTTTTTGGGGTTGTTTTACGGGAGCTTGCTTTTAAAGAAATTAAAGAATGGAGCGCATGAAAAAGAAAATCGCGGTAATCATGTCAACTTGAAAAAGAAGATCCAACTGGAAAAAATTGAAAGTTGGTCAATTTCTGTTTGGATTAAAATCGATCAAACTTAAGTTAAACGAAAAACTTGATAAAAAAAATCCATTAAAAAAAATTCCTGTTCATGGTCTTATAGGTCTTATTTGACTAATGATTAAATTTTAAATTTCAACATATTGTTAACTCATAATTTTTATTTTCTAACTGCAAAAGGCTAACTGCTTTTAAGGACTTGATTTTGTGACAGCATCTGACCATGATCAAAGCTCAAGCAGGTGCAAAATACAAGATAAGGAAATTGAACCAGAGCATTATCAAGAGTGGTGCAAACCATGTTGCCCATGTGGTTCTGTTTGCCCTATTCTGTTTCTTTATTGTATACCTGTGGGTGAAAGTATCTAGAAGATGAGTCTGGTGGCAGCAAAACATCAGTGGCTTTCTTCAAGTAGACCAGGAATTATGATGCAGGTTACTGCTGTAAAATCTTTGCATGACTATAATGACTTCAATTGGCACTTCGAAATTTTCTACCTTATTTCCATACTTGAATGGAAGCCTTAGATCATGTCAGAAAAGAGAGAACATCCTTGCTTTTTGAGGCTTGAGTAAAAATTTTTTTAAAAAAAGGTGTCCCAATGCACGATGCTCCAATAGCATAGAGTATGGGGAAGGATTAGGTGTTAGATTTAAAGGGTTATTGCATCCATTAATTTTGTATCGATACAACTCAGCACTGCCAACTTATAAAATTGTGAGTGATACGAAAATACTAGCACGTGCATGCAGATGAGCTTGACTGTGGCTTCATGCTATTTTCGATCTTGATTATTTTAAATTGATTGAGAACAGTTCTTGCCCATTGTGCAAAGTGGGCTTCTTTGTGGCCAACCTTACCATCTTTATAGAAATTAAAGCACTCCAGATCCTGTTGAGGAGATGGGCATTCCTTTTTCCTCAGTGTTTCCCACCATGCACCTCGATGGTTCCTTCCAGATTGTTCTGCCATCCATTGATGTACATACTGGCCTATTACCTCAAGCTCCAGCCATCCTCTGGGGAAAAACTCCATGACACTGCCTTTTCTTTCCATGAACAGCATGTTTGTCAATTGAGCACCACGTGGGGATGCAACAATGTCAGTGCTGGTAATTAGTCTAACCTGGATGAAGAACAAACCCAATGTCAAGGAGTACACGAGAATATTGAAGGCTAACAATTTTGAATTTTATTGATGCTAGCAGCTTGCGTGCGAAGTTCATTTATTTTGTATGACTTATGTTTCGTTTCATTACCTTTGCCTATGGCTTCTGTTTATGTGCATTCCTTGGGAGGATGTTTCTTTTTATTCTTTCTCACTTTGCTTTGGGAGAATATTTCTATTAAAGACTAAAAATACCTTTAAAGTTCCTGGGTTGCCGAGTTGCGCCATCAGTCAACGTTGTTGTAGACAGAAGTTTATTTAGCCCAATTTTTTGAACAAACTCTGTTTCTAATCATCCCCCCTCCCCCCGCCCACCATTTTTTTAATCATCTATTCCTAATCACTCCTCAGTATCTCTAATTGCTTCTAGTTGAATAGTGATGACAATCATCATGGTCAGTAGCATGTGTAGGAAAAAGTTCCAAGAAGTTGGTCTATGCAGACCTACTCGGTTTTTTCTATATATTTTCCTTTGTCATATGAGCGAGGAAGAGAAACAAAAGTGGGAGAGCGAGAACCAGTAGAGTAGACGCCACGAACCTGGTCGCAGAAGCTTAGATCTTCTGAATGGGCAACTTGGTGGCTTCCCTTTTTCCCAAGAAAGACTTTGAAGCAGAAGTAGGAGCAGTAAATGCTTGGAAAGGGGAAGCTTGTAAATGAACCAGTATGAGAATTATCAGTAGTAAAAAGACAGACGTGATGATTTTGATTGAGTGATAAGAACCCATCATAAAAGCCTTTTGGTAGGGTTCTTTCCGGCTTCGATAGTGGACAACTAAATTCAGGAATGGAATTGATAGAAAACTAGTGGGTTATCCATTGACTTTTTGTAAGAAGTTGTTACCTCGAGATTGCATTGACTTTGAGATTAAACAAAACTAAAAAAAAAAAAAAGTTAAAATGCCAATTATAACAATAACATTTTAGCTAAGGATGAGAATCCATGTATAATTTATGATTAAAAAAATTGAAGTCGAAGTCCAAAGGTGCTCAAAATCTGAGGCAAAGGCAATCCAGATCCTCATAATTGACTTCCGCTAGCCAAAATAAAATGTAACTCATTGCCTCCATCACTTCCTATTCGAAACCGATCGATTTGCTGGCGATGAGCAACTGAGCTGCAGTAATCGCGCAACTCGAGTTTTGTGCATTTCAACGTTCATTGGGAGACTTTCTTTTTTTCATTTGAATCTCGAGTTAGGATGAGCCATCAACGGCGGCACAAGTGGAAAATCCCAGTAATCAGAAATGAAGCACCTCCAACTTGTTAGCCCCAACGCCTACTTTTTTAGTACAGTCGACTCCAAGCCCGTTAATTAAGTAGCTATTTTGACATTGTTGCTCCTCGGAAGTCTTAGCAGTCCACAATAACTTTACTACGAAGAAAAGCCTGCAATTTTACACCCAAGCACTTCGGAAAGCGCTGGATCAGCGAAGAATAAGATAGTATCATGATGATCATACGCACACCAAGTAGGCAAGCTTTGAGAAATTGGATGGAATTATTATATTAATTGTGAATCAACCATGCACGCTACAACATTTCCACAGAGAATGAATAGATGGATCAGAAGGGCTCAATAGCATTCTATTTACAGGTTCTGTACAAGTGGTTCCTCAGCTGACCGGGACAGAACTATTATTATTAGGTTCGATTACGAACAGAAAAACCTAAAAATATTGCAGTCAATTTCATGGAAAAGTACGTGACACTGTCACCAAACAAGGTTATGTTGGCCTGCAACCATGGCTCTGCCGGAAATTGCACCATCGTGGGTTAAATCTGAATCCCTAGATTAAAATATAGTGGGGATAACAAGGTTAGTGGTGTCAGTCTGTCAGCAGGATCAGCAAGCTTTGCAGAGATTATTAGCCGTCAGGTTAGATGAACATTGCTGCTCTATGGGGGCTGCGGGCACACGGAGTCTGCTTCTTTTTGGCTCAGAAATCTTCACATGGGAAACTGCGGCCGTGAGTGCATCAATCAAACCACATTCATCCTGATCATCAGACTTGCAGCTCAAACTATCGGAGGAAGATCGCTGATTGAAATACTCAGCAAGAGTGCCCTCTCTGAACTCGCTTTGATATGACTCTGCTACAGTTCCAATGGCATGCAGGCAGGGTGTCGCTGCCAATTGGGTTTTCAATTTCGACCTGATGGATAATGTCTTCAGTGTGCGCTCTGTGTAGAACAAAATCCATGGATGCCCTGAAACAACATCAAGCAAATTTGTAAATATAAAAGGGAAAGCATAAACAATAAACTGGCATTATAATGGAATTCATTCAGCCATTAATAAGTCCAAGAGTCAAAACCATGAGGTATCCATGCATAATAAGCAATAAGAGAAACAAACTTGGAATGCCATAAGAGGAATCTTATCACCTCTGAAATCTGGATGACCAACTAGCAATCCATGTTGGAGGAAAACATTGTCATTCACACACACATGATAGAAGCACATTCGAAAGTTTACTGAGGCATGCATCATAATAAGTCCTGCCACAACTGAAGAAACAAAGACAAGCTTCTTCTTCTTTTTTTTTTTTTTTTTCCCTAAAAGAAGCTTTAAAACATTAAATTATCAGAAGCTTACTCAATACTTCATCTGCAGTTATCCTTGCTGAAACATCCCTTGTCAGCATTCTTGCAACTAGATCTCTCGCAGGTTTAGATACTGTCTCCCATATTCCTGTGTGGAAGTCAAGCTTTACATTCTTGATTGCCTCAAAAACAGCCTCTAAGTAGTCTCCTTTGAATGGAAGATTGCCAACCAAAAGAGCATGTAAGAGGACGCCAGCACTCCAAATATCAACTTTCTTGGAATAATTTCCTGACAGAACTTCTGGGGCAACATATGCTGGACTTCCAGCTAAACCGGACAAGGTCTGACCTGTATCACAGTAAGAACACCATTACACGTGCATAAGAGAAACTATGGGAAAAGAGTGCTGCTAACGCTTAGCAATGATCAGACCTAGATTTCTAGAAAACATTCCCACATCTTTCATGTCTTTGGTTAGGAGTCCTTCACAGCTGCAGTACCCTAATTTAAGTCGACAAATCTTATTCTCTTACAATAAAAATTATCTGAAGCTATGTCTTCCAACAAAAGTTACTAGACTAATTTGCTAATATCATTCAGACAATGCTTGTTAAGGTGACATTTTGTTTTTGAACAAAAGTCATAGACCATGTCATCCCTCCCTCCTGCCCCCTCACCAACAAGTCAGTTCACCTCCTGGATATGCTACTCCATGAGTTAAAACTGCATAAATAACTTCAACAAAGATGAAGATTTATCAAAGAAACTACAGGGAAGTAAAAAGGAAAAACCTCTCACTTACCATTTGAAATTCTCATGGCCAGGCCAAAATCTGCAAGCTTTATCTTCCCTGAGCTCGTGAGAAGTATATTCTCTGGTTTTATATCTCTGTGTACAACCCCCATATCATGACAATACTTAATAACTAACATCACATCCTTTAATATATTAGCAGCACACTGCTCTGAATAACGACCCTCCTCAACCATCTTATCAATCAAACGACCGCCAGAGCACAACTCCATGACAAGATGAAAGCAGTCTGATTTTTCATACACAGCATGCAATGTCACTACCCCTGGATGACCAGACAAATGCTGCATGATCTCCACCTCCCTGTGCACAGTCTCCTCCCCCTTGTGCAAAGTCTTACAGGCAAATTCCACTCCAGTTGCTTTAGACCTACATAAACAAACAGACCCAAACTTACCATGGCCAATTGTGGCACCTGAAACATAGTCATCCTCAATCTTCTTCTTTCTACCTGTCTGGGTCGCTGCATCTATGCATCCAATCTTTCTCTTAAGGCCTCTTCCGGGTGGCACCAGAGACGACGAAGCACCGCAAGGAGGGGCAGTGGCAATCCCAGCAAGCCTATTTTTGCAAGAACCAACGGTTTCATTGCCTTCTTTGCATCTCTTGCTTAGCCTAAAATAATCTTCTAGTGAAAAATGAGATGTCAAGATAGACCATTCTGCCTCTTGGTTTGGTGTTAACTCATCTCCCAAATACTCACATGCATCAGTTTCACTCCCTTTCCTCTTCTTCCTCATCAAATCAAAAATTAAGGGCAATTACAGCTCATGCAAGGGAAGACTACAGTGTATGAATAATCGAATAAGCAGAGCGCAGCACAGCACTCCTGACTTTGTTCCAAAAATAAAATAAAAAAAGAATAATAATAAAACGGCATCAGAATTGATTCATTCACTAATTCCACAATCCTCCAAAATCAAAGGAAAATCGGCGAGAACATAATCATCAAGAACCCAAATCATAAATCTTTGAGGCCTCGCCAACTTCTCCCCCCTCCTCCCCCCCGAACCTAAAAAAAGGACACACGAAAAAACTAGCTTCAGCCCTCCTTGTTCCAGATGAACCCTAAAATAAAAACAATATTATTCCTTAATTACACAACAAGCCATCAAAGGAATTAACGAAAAAACTGGATGCAATGAACGAACCTTTCCACCAACGGCCCTTTAGATCAA
Organism: Ceriops tagal; assembly: GCA_021533255.1. Classification (NCBI taxonomy): domain Eukaryota; kingdom Viridiplantae; phylum Streptophyta; class Magnoliopsida; order Malpighiales; family Rhizophoraceae; genus Ceriops; species Ceriops tagal. The sequence goes on along the minus strand of CM038597.1, from coordinate 2,890,466 downwards.
CCCCAATAAATCGAATACAATACTTGCACATAAATTGTGTGAGAAAATAGAGATCGAAGGCAATGGAAGCAGCCAGCCTGAGAAAATAGAGATCAAAGATGCCTGGCTCACGTCAATTGTATACGTCCCCAAACATAAAACAATCCCAACTTTGTTCGTATTGACAAAGGAAAAGTTCAAGAGCGCGAAAGATGGAAAAAAAAGAAGAAGAGAGAAACAAAAGAAAGAAGAGGGAGTTCTGGGGTTTTAGTTTTAATTTTTCTCTAATTTCTTCGCCGAGCCGACGCGGCCACCCTTTGAAAACAGGGCTCCCACGATCCCATCTCATCTCATCTCTGAAAAAAAAGTCGTGTCCTGCGCGCAACGACACGGAGAAACCGGATGCTCAAACAGCCTCTGATTCGTCCAAATTGCTGTGATTTTCAGATTTTGCGTTTTGGTTTGCCATGTCATCACAGTCAACGATACTTGACTTCGGTCGGAATGGGATCCCACGTGTCGAGTCTTTCGGACACCGACAGACGGCGAAAGCGACGAAGGAGCTGCTAAGGAGCACGTGATTTTGTGCAGGCGCATTGGGCCGCGCTTGTTGTCCGTTTTGCTGTTTTCTTGTTTGCGGCTTAAAATAAAAAATTAATATACAAATAAATCATTAACAGTTTAATTTCTGTAATTTTTTTTACATAAATCTTAAGCTTCCTTAACATCTATTAACCAATTCTATTATATTATATCTACAGCATGTCCATGTGTAAAAAAAAAAAAAATAGATCACATAATGTGTCACCTATTATGTAATATTTAAATGAAGTAAAAAAAAATTATTACGTAATTAAAAATTTTTATATTGAAATATAATGCTGAATTTATGAATTTATTTTTATAAAATTCTGTTCAAATTTCTCTAGGAGTAATTTAAAATTTTTTTTCTAAACTCCAGAACTAAATTAATTTGTACAATGTGCAAGGATGGATCTTTGTACAAAGAAACCAAAATGAATTCAGAAATTTAGTTATTAATTGTTTAATTTCAAAAAAATTAATTAAAAGACCAATTTGTTTTGAATTTAGTCGCTAAAAAATTGGGTGCGAACTTTTCCTTTTTGCCTTCTCTTTCTTAGGGATAACTAGTAAAGAGTGGAGGCGTCGAGGGGTGGAGGTGATTTGGTGGTGGCGCATTATTGAAGGGGAGACCATCAATGCAGTCCGCTGTCCCTCGGGAGCATCGACGGTGCCAGTGACGCCAATTGTCGGATCTAAGAAACCCTCTGAAGGAATTTGGTTTTGCCTTATATCAATCGTTCAAATGGCTTGATTGTACATTTAATCCAATTAACAGCAGCTTGCATGGTGTAGAGGAGGCGGAGGAAGAAAGGGTGGGGAAAGAAACGAGCAGGGAGGTATATATATATATATATACTTTTGTATAATTGTATTCAATAATATTTTATTTTATTTTATTTTATTCAAATATTAGGCGACATGTTATATGTTTTATTTTTTTAACGCGTATATTACGTTTTAAATTTAATGAAATTTATTAAAAAATGTTAATGATATGTGAAATTTATAAAAATTACATAAAATTAATGATTTGTTTGCATATTAACTCTAAAATAAAGTGTTGCAAATGCCAAAAAAAAAAAAAAAAAAAAGGGTTCGGCTTTACCTTTGAAAGTATTGGGGAGTATTTCCGATGATAGGTTTCCGTTGCTCTTTTTTTGATTGGCGGGTTTATTTTACTTACTTTGGTTGTCAAAATACTGGCCAATACGTATGAACTCCTGTGCGATTTAATCAGCTGTTGCAAAATGGTCCATTTTAGAATTATTTTGGCAAACTTTGTACTCTAACAAAAACATAATGTTAAGTACTAAAAAAAAAACACAGGGAGAGAGCAGTTACCCAACATACAGGGCAGATTTTAGCAGATTATGAGGAGATCAGAAAACCATCAATCTGTTAATCTATATTTTATTTCTCATTCCCACTTATAGAGAATATGTGTCCCAATTTGTCATTTTGTTTATCGTTCTCTTTGTGAGTTTGCGCCGTCAAATGTTGCTGCTGACTGATCTATCAGTATGATATAGGAACTGTGTAAAAACCAAAGCTACACGCAAATATGCTCACCCCCAACAGCAAACTCTGCCGATCATGATGCTCCTGTAACTCCAGCTGAGGCTGGTTCTACATTTCTATTTAAGCCCGACTATTATAGTGTAAGCACCGTTGAAGTTCTAACGGTATTCCTTTGTGCAGTGATGTATATGCCTTGATTCATCCCCCTGTGGCTGATAATATAGTGGCGTTGTTCTGACCTTTGCTTCTTCGCAGATAATCTGCTTCATTTTCCTTGCAGATAATTGAACAATGCCTGATGTCTCAAGCTGATTAGGATCAAGCCAGTTGGGAAGCATCGAAGTTATTCGAGTATGGACAGGTGACCTTACCATCCTTGCAGTCGTACCTCCCAGACATGATTTTACCCAAGCACGATGGTTCAGAATCCATTCAGCGCAATGTTTTGATTAATTTTAAGATGTTTTTCTTTTTTAACCGATTCATCAATGCTTTGTTTCATGCAAACTTTATAACTAGGTTCATGTGTTTTGTCATTTGTGATGTGCGTAACCAGTAATGGAATCTTGAATTTTGTGCCCACAGACCAGAAGCCAAAGGCTTATTGAAGTCTGACTGGAATTAGGAATTTCCTTGATGGTGCAAGCAACCATGTATGGACCATATGTTCATAATCTAATTGCAACTGGCATTATATACATACCGTTGGTTATACAGATTTCAACTTTGTGAGGTTACTTCAACTGATTTTGGCCTCAAACATCGTTTTTTTTTTTTTCAAAATTTTTATTATCGAGTTTTGTTTTAGGAAAAAATGTATATATAACTTTCATAATTTTGATTGCTTGATATCTTTCAGTGTAGTGGTAAATAAAGACAACTTATCATATCTTTGAATATGGCATGTGGCTTTGGAGAATGGGTGGATCGATAGACAGCAATACGGATTTGGAAAGGGCTCCGATGGTTCAGTTTTGTTGCTCCATGAGTATTCATTGTTCCCAGTCTCTTCTCTCACACCACACGCGTGCAGCCACTGCTGGAATTCTGCATTTCAAAAAAATTAATATTCTGTTCAGTTTTTCTTGAGCAGAGACTGGCTTGTTCCCTCGTACGAGGATAACTTCCAGATTGGTCTTGAAACCAGAAAATGTTGAGAAGGTTGTGTTATTTGATATAAACTTATATGTCTATGCCAATGCTTGCAAATCATTTATCTTCTCTCAAAGGGTGGTGTATCATTATACTTCATCTTAGTTTTCCGGTGGTTCCATGACCGGATATGTGTATGCATTTTTTGACCACTCACGAGTCAGATTGGGTTTGCTTTAGGAGTTTATCATCTAATTTAGACACTAGAGTTCAATTTGTGATTTTCAGATCCTGCCAGTGGCCCAACAGCAGGTTACCTCCAAGCTTAGGCTCGCAGGCTAGACGACTAACATCCCTAAAATCTTTTCGAAAAATTTGTTTGGGAGCTTGCCGGGCAGCGAGCCCTTCACTTACACCCCTTTACTGCCGGCATGTTTGTTTTTGGACTGAAGTTTTCCTAAGATTAAATGTACATCTTCTCAAAATCAAAATTTGGTATAACCTTGAGAGGTAAACTCTAGGAAAGATTCTCTTGTATGTATGTTCTGATACTCCGCAGCATAATTTTGCTCCCTCCACGCTTTACGAGCCACGTTAAGCAACTTGCATATTTCCTCTTCCTGGAGGGGAGTACACATCGGATCACAAGAAATGTTGAACAAGCGTTATCATACTGAAAAGTGGCCAAGTCAAAGGCTTCTCCTGTTTGTCTGTTAAATTTGAGGATCCAAGCAGAAATGATAGTTATATCCCGATAAATTGAGCTTGTGCCAACTATTTTAAAGGCCAGCCAACTTCTTATGCTATTCTTTGTAAATGTGATGCCATTCTGCTAAACGCTCTGAAGGAAGGGGAAACCAGTGCGATAGAACAGACCCACAGTGCTACGCGCTATGCCAGTATTGATAATAGTGTAAACAAGGTAAAAGTCTACATGTATTTCCAATCAAAAGGACATAGTTTAATGCCACAACCGTGAATCGTAAATGGGAAAAAGCTGTTACAGAGGCAGGTTGAGTTATCAAAATTGCAACAGTATGTGAATTTTGAATCTAGATATTGGAGGTAATAGGTCAGGAATTAATAGTCACGTGCAGACTCTTGCCTTCCTGAGGTGGTTCAACCCCAACATTTTTGTATTGGAAAGAGTAGAGACAGTCCACCCACTGGACACAGAAACAAAACACTGCAGGAATTACTAATTACATGATACCGATCGGAACTAAAGTTTATGTTTGGTTCTTGCGACTGGGGCGGCCCTTTTTTTGGTTCTTGAAAGTGAAAATAAAAGAAATCTAGAAATCCAGTCCACCTCAAGTAGTCACATTTCTGCTCAAATCAATAGGCATGGCAGCTTCCAGGAGTAAACTACCTAGAGCTGAACAGAATAACAAAACCCAATATCAACACAGAATAAAGAGGAAAACACAGATAGCTCATGGAAGTGATTTAATAGCCAAATCTAAATACCTGAAGCATAACTACCCATCAGAATTCGAGAACTAAGCTACAAGTCTTACTGACAAAAGTACCAACAAGAAAAAAAGCATGATAGCTAAGGAGAGTTTCCAATCCCTCAAAAAGAACATCACAAAGATAGTCAAATACCCGGCATTTGGGAGTCTAGTAGAATCACCACCAATATGACCGAAATTGTAAAGAACAAACTAAGGCATATGCAATTTGGGTATCGGCTTGCTCACTTATTGTTTCTCCTCCCTCTCCCTGTTCCACTGCTCGATCTTAGCCCTTCGTTCCTCGCTGCCTTCTCTCACAGGACTCCTGCTCCGCCGCGGGCTCCCGTGCCTTCTCCTACCCCCATCCCTCTCGTGTTTGTCTCCACTCCTTCGCCCATTTCCCCGATAATCCCGGTCTCGATACTCCTTCTCACGCTTGTAATCGTAATCGCGATCGCGATCGCGATCCCGATCCCTCCTGTGTCTAGGGCTGGCACTTCTGCTCCGGCTCCTACTCACTCGATATCCACGGTGGCTTCCGAACAATTTCCTCCTCAATTCCCTTCCAATCAGTTTGACATGCATGAAATTACAGTAACCGCCACGGTTACAATTATTCTCCTCAAACTGTCTGCAGGTGGCTTCACGGAAATCGGTGACAGGCGAGAAATCGGCGATGATCGGACGGCCGGAGTAGAAACGGCCCTGGAGGGCTTGCAAGGCGGCGGCGGCCTGGTCCTCCTCCTTGAACTGGACGTAGACGTTTCCGATCATGTGGTCGGCGAGGTTGTCGCAGACGTTGAGGCTCTCGATCTCGCCGAACTTGCTGAGCTCTTCGAAGATGTCTTCGTAGAAGTCCTCGAAGTGTTCCTGGATCTTGCGTGGGTCGATTGGCTGGCCCTGGGCATCGACCCCGGGGGTTATCATGTCCGGCCGCTGGTACATGTTGGACAAGAGGAGGGTTGGGGAGATCGTGGGGCGGTTGTGGAGACGGGAGCATCGATCGCCGTGCCTGCACGCTCCGATCTTGAAGTAGAACGGGCAGTTCACGCGGTCCTTCTCGGTTCCGAAAATCGAGGCCAAGTGCTCCGCCATGCCAGTCTATAAGCCAGCTAGCCCACTCCTTCCTCTTAGGGTTTCTTCCAGCTTCTCTGCCCTGCTCTTCGGCGTAGAAATTTTTTATTGAATGCAAACGAGATCGTTTTACATTTCTTTAGCCCAGGAACGAAATCTCGGCCGTCCATCATATATGCAGGCCCCACATTGCTTTTGCCACCGACGGCCCAGACGGTGCCAAATTTCCAATGCAATTTCTTCTCCCACACCCCCCCCCCCCCCCAAAAAAAAAAAAAAAAAAAAGGGGATAATATGGTATAAATAATTAGAGAAAAAAGGCTGTCCAAGTTGAAAATGGCTGCCAAGTGTGCGTGATGTGGAGTTGCCTTAAACCCTCCAAAAACCCAATTCAAAGACACAAGCTTTCCCAGTACCCAATCCTTCGTTCTCTTCAGTATATTCCTTTTGAACCCAAATCCAGACAACCAAAATCAAATAACTGTCCGAGATTCTCTGTGTCCCTGATGCCAAGATAAGACCCAACCCCACCAACAAAAATTGTCTCTTTGATGCCTTAACCAACCACAGCCACAAAGAGGAGGTCCTTGCCGCCGTCAAAGGGTCATCGTCTAATTGTCTGTCCGAGAGACTAATCTCCATTCAACGGTTCCTGGTCTCAAATCCAAGTCCAAAGGCAAGGTATCACCGGTTTCCATTTGTTGCCTTCAATTCCTCCAAGGCGAATCCCAAAACAAGTTGCTCTGCTTAGTCGGCAATGCTAGCTTTTTCTTGTTGACTGTGTTTTGACTGCGAAATTGATGTAGCTGGCACGCATACTTGACTGAACTAGGAGGAAATTTTGCATGTTACTGAATGATGCAAATTTTTCAGGCAAAACAAACAGGGTGTTGTTATTTTGCGTAAAAAAATAAAATAAAATAAAATCCTAACTGGTATGATTCTATATGTATGAGACACTTACGACGCTGGGGAATATTTGGTTTTGGTCACAACTGATAGGCAGAGTGCATTCGATACAGTTCTTGCTTCTATTTCCTTCAAAGGCCAGGTCTATTTCTTTATTGATTTTCCCTTTCGGAGGAGTCCTTGTTGATTCATGTTTTGGCCAGTGTTTAATCGTAACTTTCTCAATCACAGGTTTTAAACGAGACGAATTTGTGGTGGTTTGATAGAACTCGAGACGTAACTGCGAATGCTGTTGTATCAGATCCTGATAAAAATGTCACAGTTGCAAAGAAATGTTCGGTTTTCCCCGTCAAATTTGTTGGCGAGCATTTCAGGTATAAGGTTTTGGCTACTTTATTCTGTTCAGCCTCATTCAAACTTGGGTTTTGAAAAATTTTGGACAATTCAAGGGAACTACCATCTGATTGAATGCAAAGTCAAAGGGAAGATTCTGAGATAATTTATTAGAGTCCTTTTTTGAGACCAAGTTTGGTGTTTAAACCATTTTAAAATTCTACGTGGAACAGATTGTAGTAAATGTATATAACATGCATTTAGCATAAAGCTATAAAATGATCAACCGTTAATCTTTGTGACTTTTAGTTTGTAGTTAAAAGATATGTGACTAAGAGTACTGATACGTCATTATGGACAGTCTACAAGAATGGTGTACGAAGTTACTGTAGAAATGCCCTACCAGATGGTGTAGTTCCCACACCATTAGTTATTTATTTTTCTCCTGTACATTGCTGTCCTATTTCTTATCTATTAATATGAAACACGCATGGTGAAAAACCAAAAGCTAGCTGCAAATACACTCACTCCAACCACCAAGCCTGCAGATACTCCAGATGAGCTTGGTTATATTTTACTATTTGAACCTAAACAATGTATGGTATCACTGTGGCTCTGATATTGTTTTCTGTGTTAAGTGGTCTACCTGCTGGTTTTCTCTTCTATTGCTGATATTTAAGAACATTGTTCTGCTCTTCCCGGAGCTGTTAAGTTGTGTTGTCTGCTTCAATTGCTTTGTAGATAATTGAATGGGGCCTGATGACCTGCGCTGATTATGATGAAGCTAGTTGGAAAGCAGTGAAGTTATTTGAGTATGGTTAGGTGACCTTAATACTATTTCTTAGTGTTTCCTGGACATGATTCTACTGAAGTGTGATGGTTCAATATACATCATGGGAGATGTATTGAGCAACATTCAGATCCTTTTCTTTTTTCAATGAATATATCAATGCTTTATTGCATGCAAACCATCTAAATAGGCCCTTTGCATTGGTTGGATTGAATTTCTCATACATCAATTTTGTGTAACCAGTAATGGCAGTTTTGAAATGGGATTTTCGTGGATCTTGAATTTTGTGTCTGTCAACCAAAAGCCAAGAGCTTGGAGAAATCTGACCAGAATTGGAAGTATTCTCGACGCTGTAGATTACCTTGTAATATGTGGACTATAAGTTGATAATCTGATAACAAAAGGATATGTTATATATTGTTAATTAGACAGAATTCTGGGTGGAAGGCTGATTCGTTGACTTATTGTCATGTTTTGGCTTCAAAAATCACCATTTTTTTTTTTTAACCAATTGGATTTTCTTTTGCTAAGAAATATATTCTGCTGTTGTAATATTGATTGCTTGATGGGTTTTAGTATGGTGATATGTATAGATAGTTTCATTGTAATATGGATTACAGAAAGTGGTTTTGGAGCATAGCTTGATATTAGTAAACACAAATATGAATTTGGGAAGGACTCTGATGGCACAGTTCTACTGCTTGTCGAGGTTTGAAAGTGCTGTTGCTGCACCTTTCATTGCTCTCTCTTTTTTTCTCCCATACTAAACACATATGACTGCTGCTACACTACATTTGGATGAATTAGTGTTAAATTTAGTGTTTTCCTTTGAGCTGCAAATCTAGGTGCGTGCACCTGACTCAAGCAGATACTGGATAGCCCACTCATACGAAGATTGCTTTCAGAATGGTCTTGAACCTGAAAATGTTGATAAGGTTCTGTTATTGATTTCACGTTTTCTTTCTATCCCATGTGTGCATTTGCTTATGCATGCATGTGTTGATAGCCAGCTATGTATGCATCACTTGTTACTGTTAGTTTTTATTTTTCACTGTCTATTTTCACTTTCTGGTAGTGTGTAAAACTGTGACATATCGATCTCAGATTGAAAAGCTGTGAAAATTTTAGGAGTTATTGCAGTTGTGGTTCAAGGATCACTGTAGTCCATATGAAGATGAGGCAAGTCCACTCACTGAGTCACATTGAATTTTCTAGAGGATTTGTCTAACTAATTATGCACTTAGTCTCATTTTCTGAGGAGATTTTTAGATCCTCCCTGATGTCCCCAAAGAACTTGTTTGTGAGCTAGCTTGGGGGTTAGTCTTCTATGTCTCTTTTATTCTGGGGATATTTACAAGAGATCGAACATGGAAAAGGTTATGATTAGTTTAGTTTCCTTAGGAGGAGATGGATATACGTGGTAAAGTTGCAAGTACCTTCAGAACCTTAATTTGTGCTTCAAATTGTTTGGTGGGCAGTAACGAAGACAAGATTGAGTTGAATTTGCTATCATTTGAGATGCAACAAGGCTGTATTTGCTGCATATTTCTACTTCATGTTCATTAGGGAAAGATGGGTTCAATGTCCATGTTATATATTTTCAACTTGGTGGAAGCCATGGCCTGCATATATACACACGTGCACCTATACGCACAGACACATATTTATAATTGTCTAAGCTTTTTTTTAGTAAGTGTTGGCTGATATTTTCATTTGTTCATTTGATGTTAGATATATCTTCCTGCTTGAGACAACGAACTCAATATTTGAGATGCCATTGACGTAGGTAATGTCTATTAGGAAAGATTCTTTTGTGTACTATTTTTTAGCTTTTTGAAGACCTAACTTTGGTGTAACAGTAAGGTTGGTAAGGTTACTGACCAAAAGATTACAAATTCGAGTTAAGATAATAGATTTTTTTATAAGAAAGATAAGATTGTACAGATCTGATTCCTTTCTAAATCTCACTCATAGTGTGAGAATCTCATACACGGAATGTTTTTTTTTTTTCCGCCCTTTGGGAACTACGTTAAGTGTCAATTTTTTCTTTTCACGATCGGATTTCAAGAAATGTTGAACAAGCCTTATCATCATTAAATTGACTCGAATTCTGAAGCTCCTCATGTTTCCATGGTTGAATCATAACAAAAAATTGACACCAATTCGTTTTCCACATGATGAGTTGGTCTCTACTCTTCAGCTGTTCGAGTAAACCGATTTCTCGTTAATTTTCCTTGTTGGTTATAAAACAGCTGTGAGAGGCTATTGACTGTACTGTAGGCTGGCATACTAGCCAAATGATTTTAGTCAGTAGTTCCAATAACATGGAACGTGGTCTGTTACGTTCCCAATTTCCCATCTTCATGGTGTACTTGTCCCAAACCAGGACCTATGGTTGTGCACATGTAATCCAACTAATTAAGCTTGTGCCTGTTCAGTGTCCAAATGCCTGACTCGTTCTCATTGGCCTCGGCCAGGATGCCCCATCTCTACAACTCGGTTTCAGATATGAACTGATTTATTAATAGTCGACTTTCACTTCTCTCATATTCCCTTCAACCTGCAAGATTAAATGGTCCATCAATGTGGGGTTTGAACTGGCACATACCAATTTATTATTTCTCATTATTACAAACTGTTTTCGAATTTTATTGAAGTTGCATTTTTTAAGGTGGTCAGCATCAATTCAGCACTTGACATGACGGTTCGAATGGGCCATCAACAACAGGCTTTGATGATAGAAGTGCGCGATGAGTCCCTCAATGGCAAATAATATTCAGAAACTGTTTTCGAGTTGGACCCAAAAGCACAAGTTCTTGCTTCAGCACGTGAAAGTTTCTGGTCTGTCCTTTTCACCTTTTATCCTTCTGAATCAGTGTTAAATGCCAACGTAACTAAATATTTTTATATAATATAAAAATTATTTGTATTAATTAAAGTGTATCACTTATGTTTTTATTTAGATCTTCCCATATTTATATACGAAGATTAACAAATGCACATCCCTGGGAGCGTTATGCAGCACGACCTCTGAGAAAGTATGCCATACAGTATTTTATACTTTCCTGAGTGCCAGGAGCTGCGTTACTTGTTATCCGCCGCAGTCAGCAGGAATGGACGAATTTAGTAAGAGAAAATGTGATAGATGTATTAGAGTAATAGGTAGGCTTTTATATATAATCCGACTCCCAGAAGAAAATTTTGGGTTATATAAATATAAACATTATATACTTAATAAATTGTATTTTGAAAAAAAAAAACAATGAACTCGTTACAGTATTATTGACAACAATTGGGCGTACCATGACAGACATACCGATCTACTTTCATGATCAATACACCATGGTTAGTGCTCCCATAAGAAGCTTCCGATTTTTTGATTTTTCTTTTTGGGGGTACAATTTTTTTTTTAAGTATTGTTGTGACCTTCAAATATATGTTAGATGGAAAGCAACCATTTTATCTTCCAAACATGTAAATTTGCCTTTTTCTAAATCCTCGAAGCTCTATGTTAGCATGTACATTAGAGTCTGAGTGTTGCCTTTTTCTTATCAGTGTCTGCGTTTTCAGTAACGTCCAGAGCGTAATCTCGACGACTTTCTTTTCTTTTTCTTAAAAATACATACATTATTCGTAAGTATATTACTTGAAAATAATTAAAACGGCGATACTCCACTTTTGAATAAAAGAAAAAAATTGAGTGTTTGGAGAGTGAAACTCTCCGCTCCCTACAAAAGAAAAAAATGTAACATAACAGCTCACACGCTCCCAAAAACAGTCAAAATTTATACTTTAGATACCTTAATTCCAAAAAAAAAAAAAAACAAAAGCATTATGCTGAAAAATTGTCCAATTACACCACCTCCTGTGCATCCAACTCGCACGTGGACGACTTTCGGTTGGAACTAGTTGGAATATTAGATAGAACTAACTTCCACGAGCTCTAAGCTCGCAAAACTAACAATTTAACGTATGACATCACACGTGACAAAAACTAATAATTTTTATTTTTTTACGGGAATAAAAAAAAGAATTTAAACGATGGAACCATAAATCATGGAAATTACAGTGTGCAACTTGTCAAAAAAATTTAACTTCAACGTGATATGTTTTTGTCATATCATGGAAATTACAGTTATCTGGCCCTGTGCACACAAGGATCCATGCCCATAAAAACAGCTTGAACGCACGAGTTCTGAACATTTAATACATGAAATGGAGTGCCACTTGTGGTGAGAGCTGCGGCCAGTTGGAAAAGGGATCTTTACGCATGACTACTTCTACTAATTATTTTTACTGTTGTATTTACGGCCAATATTTTTGGGCGAGTAAGACATCTGCAACTTCCACGTGTAGACTGGTAGAGATTGACCAAGAAATGTGGAACATTGGTTGGCTGCAAGCATCAGTTAAAATCCAAATTTTGTCCCAACTAATAAGAATTATTTGCTAGGTTTTCCAACGCCTTTTCTCTTGTTTTAGGGTATTCTGGGCCTTATCCAAGTACGGATGTGAATTGCTTCGTTAAAACAAGGGATACGTTTACAAGCTATTACTAAAATTCGGATTTGTATTATCAAAGATCATATAGCATTTTGCATATAAAGAAACCATCGTCATAACATTTTGTTGCACAAATCATTTCTAAATTTACTGGTGTATACATATATACATTTTTCCTAATTGTATAAAATTTAATTAATTATATGTAAAGTCGAGTGAAACCCGAAACGAAAGCACGGACCCCCATTTGGGTTACATCGCAATCTCCTTATAAAAGGTCGCAACCACATGCGTAATTCAATATAAATCTTTGTTAAAGTTAAAATGACCGTATAGTTGAATATATTTAATTCTTCTAGAGACACATCAATGACTAAAGGGCTTGAATTTTTATCCTTAAGATTTTAAATTTTAAAAATAGAAAAAATTACACTCTATGCCTAACTCAACCAATCTCTTAACGGGCAAAATATATACATTCTTCAAGCTATCGCAACTGCTGCGCAAAAACAGCAATTACAGCACCATTAAATTGCAACGATAATTTTCGTTTTCCACAACCCATAATTTAAAATATCACTTCATTTGATAAGTCATTAAACCCTGAGGAAAAAAAAAAACAAAAGGCACTCTTATCTCAACATATGGTTATATTACAAGTACCAATACTTTGATGAATTTATAAAATCAATTTAATTCTATCTATTAAAACATTTTCTATCAAACAAGAAAAATCAAATAAACTTGTTTTGATAGTTCATGCGAATCAATTTTTCATTTCAAGGTACATAGATCAACATAATAATTTATAGATCAAATCCAATCAACTGAATGCCATAATGACGTTTCACTTCAACTGAATTTTTTTTTATTACGAAACGAATACCATTACAAGTTTGAAACTACTCTAAAGAGAAATTGAGGCTTGGAAGATTGAAGGTAATTAGACGACCGATCTGAGACTGTTGCCTTAGGTAGCAAACTCGTTGTAAGCTTATGCTTGTAGTTATATAAAAGCAAGGCAATGCGCAAAACGTTAGGTAAATTCTAGCGTTCAATTAGAAGGATACAAGTTTCTGAACGGGGATGTGATCTGAATTGCCATTTACAATTAATTATTTTTTTTTTTAAATATAATAACTATTTAATGGTTCAAAACGTGCGCTGTTCACCTACGTCTCCTATTATTGTTGTGTATTCTAATTCTAATTAACACGAATTGCCAGCCGCTTCCGTTTTTGACTACTAGTTGGTGTTTCCCTTTCTACTGCGACTGTTAGTCGATAGTTTTCCTCTTAGTCGTACGTACCCCTTCCATTTTATATCATATTTTAAACCTTCTGTATTCATACATTTGCCCATTACGTACGGCACTCGGTTCCCGCATAATTTAATAAAACAAGTAATTGAGCACAAGCTAGAGATTGTTAGCTGTCGGCTCACACACACGTCCCAGCTGAGAGACTCAAGTGACCTCGTTTAGCCAGCCAGTTAAGACCATTTCTTTTTACCTCCTTTTTCACTTTCTTTCTTTTTTTTTTTTTTTTTTTTTTTGGGAAATTCACCTTCACACCAGACTCCGACCTTGTACATTCACGTGCATACAATATTGATTAAATGCCAAAGATGGCATTTATGAAGTCAATATGCACGTATATTATAATGTGGAACAACCAAGACGAAGCATCTATGCTCCACTTGCTAGTTGGCCCTTGACGGTGGAAAGCAGAGACAGCAACAACAGCTACAGGTGGAAAGGATGTGGTTGCGTGCTCCACATTGCTTTTTTTAAAGTGGGCTCCGAACGTTAAATTAAAACGTTAACCACTGTCTCTTCTATCCCATTATACCGATACATAAGAAGCAGCCAACAGCTCCTCTTCAATATTATCTCTTTGAAACCAGCTGTTCGGGCTATCTCTTACTTTCAACTCCCCGCCCTAATTGTTTCAGGAAACAATCCTAACAATCCGTTTCCTGAACCAGATATTCGGAAAGCAGTGGAACTTCAGCTGGAGATGGCAGAAGTTACCAAAGAGACAGTATCAGAAACGGGGACTAAAATACTTGGCACCACTAGCACTTTCAAAAGGGTGCTACTAGTCCTGAGCTGCATTCTCCTCTCCATAGGTGGATGCGGTGGCCCATTGATCGCTCGCCTCTACTTCATACACGGCGGCAAGCGTGTCTGGCTTACCAGCTTCCTCCAATCCGCCGGTTGGCCCATTACCCTCATCGCACTCTCCCTATCCTACTTCAGCCGCCGCGCCACCGATCCCAACGCTGAAGTCTTCAACATCAGATATCTTGCACTCTTCGCGGCTGCATTCATCGGTGTGCTCACTGGTCTTGACAACTACCTTTATTCCTATGGTCTGGCTTCTCTTCCAGTTTCAACTTCTTCTCTAATCATTGCTTCCCAGTTGACTTTCACGGCTGCCTTTGCATTTGTCTTGGTGAAGCAGAAGTTCACTCCTTATTCAATAAACGCGGTCGTCCTGTTGACAGTTGGGGCTGGAATCTTAGCTTTTCATTCCAATAGCGATAAACCTGAAGGTGAATCAAGAAAGCAATACGTCATAGGATTTATCATGACTCTGGGGGCTGCACTATTGTATGGGCTCATCTTGCCATTGATTGAGCTGACATACATGAAGGCCAAGCAAGAGATTACCTTTACGGTTGTGATGGAGATCAATTTGGTTATGAATTTTTGTTCTTCCATTTTTTGCCTCATCGGGATGATCGTTAACAATGATTTCCAGGTCAATTTCTTTCTCCTCTCAACACATATACAATACATACATATCCTTTTTCGCTGATCTTGCATGCCAACCTTGTCATATACAGTAGTCATTAAAGCCCTTATCATCTGTTGACTAAATTATGAACTTCACTTCCCTCAATGGAAGCCGTTCCAGCCCAGCTCACTTCCCTCAATCGTAGTTATCATTTATTTGTGTGGATAACATCTGCTACACCGTTGAATTATGAGCTGGGATCTTTGACAGTGACGTTCAAAAAACAACATGTATAACAAAAAAAATCCCTTTTGTTGAGATTTGAGTCTCCACTCATTTAATGGGCTAACGCAGTACATGGGATAAGGTGAATTTGATGTGTACATAAATGTTTTTAATTGGATTGCACAGGAAAATTAAGAAACTCCTTCCGGCAATCTGTGTCGGATGATGACATGGGGTGTTAATAATTAGATGCTACCAGAAAGTTATCTCTTAACGTTTGGATGTAAACTTTTCTATAAAGAAGTCTCACCATCCAAACACTAATAGTTGCATAGGCACTGAAGATACAAAACCTGAATCTACGTGGCATCAAACCATTTTATCCTTGTAAAGAATGGGGCTACACTATAAGGAGTTCGAATTCTGAACGGATGCATGGTTAGACACGGACTTACTATTAAATTCCCACCTGGGGTCTTGCATAGCCAAGGTATATATATATATATATATATATAACCCGCAGAGAAGAAAACTCTTTTGAGCAACAACTCGAACAAAACCCAAAAGGAGCTTCTTGGGTGTCTATGTGTAGTTGTGTTCACCACAAAATATATATAATTTTGTTAAGAAAAAAATCACTTACTTCACAAACTGTGTTATGCTATATGGAAATTTATGTTATTTTTACCTGATTTTCGAATTACTAACAAAAAAATGTTGTTTGTACCTGATATGTGGGACCAAAACGGTAGACAAATGTATTTAATTATGTTATTTTTCTTTCTCTATATTGATATTTATATTTTGTGGGTTGAACAGGCTGTTGCTCGAGAGGCGGCCACCTTTTCTCTGGGAGAAACAAGGTTCTACGTAGTGCTGGTGTGGAGTGCAATATTATGGCAATGTTTCTTTATGGGAGCCGTGGGGGTCATCTTCTGTGGCTCCTCTTTATTCTCCGGCATCATAGTCACCGTTCTCCTTCCGATCACGGAGGTCCTCGCCGTGATTTTCTACCAAGAGAAGTTCTCAGGAGAAAAAGGTGTTTCTTTAGGGCTCTCTCTTTGGGGTTTCGTTTCTTACTCCTACGGCGAGGCAAGACAGATGAAAAAGCAGAAGAAGATGAACATGAATAATAATAGTCTTCTTGAAACCGAGATGCCTAAATCCTCTACTGTTCTTAATCAAATATCTAATGTCTGATTGTCACTGCGACAATGCCTAAATCCCCGTCCTAGGCGAGATTGGCTTGACAATCAGACATTAGATATTTGATTAAGAACAGATCCCCTTTGAGTTTTCTGTGTTGGGGCAATTATGAATAAAATATTTTTGCCATTAAAAAAAACAAATTTCTCTTCTTCTTGCTTAATTATTGTTTTATTTGCCTTACAGTCTCCCACTAGCTAGTATACCAGGTTTCCAAGTGACTAGAAAAGTGCTCTGCTCAGGTTTTTGCCTTAAACCTACTTGAAATCTCGACAACAAGTTGGTAATAGCAATTATAAACAAAGAACAATCTTACGTTTCAATGCCCCTCAAATTAGGTGTACTTCATTAGAATTGGAATTAAAATCGTTAATGAATGTAATGAATTATAGAAAGTGCTGGTGGTAAGGACAAAAACCTTATTATATAAAAAATAATAATAAGGGCCAAAACCTTGATACATAGGGGTTCTACCTCGAATGGGCGCAGTTGCATTCACAAATATATTTGTCTAAAACTTCAGTTACCATCCATAATTAAAGTTGAAACTTGCATTGCAATAATTTGAAATAAAAGTGAAAAAAGGGTAGCAATTCCCTTTAAACATTCCAATTTAAGGTACCCTGCGCAAGGATCAGCGATGGAACCCCAAAACCTTCTGAAGTCTAAAGAATTCCCCACAATTTTTATAGTCGTGGCCCTTCTAATAATGTAAACTACCAATTCCCGCTATTGTTAAGGCATTATTGATTGCCTACCAGGTGCTATCCCCCTCGTTTGAGGTCACTTTTATGATAAAACTGCTATCTAATTATTGTGAGATAATCAGAAAGGGCTACTCTTGTGCCATAGTGAAGACAAGAGGCGCCGCCTACCATTCCCTCGCTCAAAGAAACTAGAACCTGATTTAATTTGTCCAATTTGATAATACTTTTGGTTGACATGAATGCCGCCAATCAGTGTTGTGATTCATCTCTCACTACGACTAACAATCAACAAGATTGAAATTTTTTTTAATAGAATAACGAAATACCTAGGTAATTAATTAAATTGATTCACTTGTGCAGCCCAAACACAAAAGAAAAAAAAAACAATTAATATTTGATTGTCTGGTCTGATATGCCTAAACCTTTTTAATCAAGACGACAACCGTCGACAATTTTATCGCCATTTCATTTGGAAAATGTGAATTGAGAATTTGAGGCAACCACGGCGCTCGACGTGTTGTCGTTCAGCGCTGTTGTCATACCGTTCTGTTTTCAGAGTCAACACTTTCGTAATTAAAGAAACAGTCTTGTTTGTATATACATATAAAAAAAATTAAGAAAATATGAAATTTATATACAAAATTGACACCATTGTCAATTGTAATTATTACTTTTTTTTATTAATTATAACTAATAGTTATGATGAGTTAGTTTTTATTTCATATCTACATTTATGTATATATTTTTTTAATCAAGTTCCATGTATATGTATATGTATTCATACTTCTCTTTTTATCCCTCTTTTCCGTTCACGAAAGACATTGTCCCAACACTTTGACTTTTAGTATCTCATTCATGAATAGGCTCGCGAGCATCAATTATTGAAGGGATGACATAAATATACTTCGAACTGCTCCTTTGTTTACACATTTGATCATGACAAACATAAGGCATAAAGTGAGCATAAAAATTAAATTCCACAATTTATTACTAAGATTAAAAGGACAACAAACCAAGAATAAAATAGCAGCAGACATAACTCTAAAGTAGAAAGCCACTTGCTTTACTTTAGACCAGCTAGAAAGGGCAGCTAACCAATAACATCATCCTTCCTGTTTTTTTGGGGTCCTAATAACATTAACCTTATTATGAAGTATGAACTAGCACTGATGGGGATGGCCTTGACCGTTCGTTGGGCTTGGGCCGCCCGACGGTTGTCCTGGTTCACAAGAAGGGCTAGCCATGGCTGTGGCAGCACCTACAGCTACTTCATGATTTTGTCCGTCTTCCTCAATTGGCACTGTCACGGTCTCCTGTCCGCATGGTCCAGTAGTGATTGTTTCTTGTTGTTCAACGGAAACTGCAGTTTCAGGGACATAAACTGGCTTCTTCTTCCTCTTAGCCAGACAAAACATACCGACCAAAAGGATTGCGAGGAAGAATGCCCCGCCAAGGGAGGCGCAGACGGCGATTATAGTCGTGTGGTTGCTGCCACCTGGAGGTGGTGGCACCAGGACATTCGATGACGACGGTGGTAATGATTTGAAAGGTGGAGGCCCCCGTAAATCGGAGGAGGGGTACGGAGGAGGGGTCTGACCCTGAAATGGTGTTGAGGGTAGTGGGTGTAGGTTGTGTGAAGGCGATATTGGAGGTGCAATTGGACCTTTGGATGGGGCTAACGGTGGTGGATATGGATACCATTTTGGTGACGGAGCGGGACTAGGAGTATAGGTCGGCAGAGGTGGCTTATGGGGAGATTGCTTTGGTGATAGGCCTCCGGGTGTTGGCTCTGGTGGTCGTGGAGCTGGAGAAGAAGTGTAGCTTGGCGGAGAAGAGGGTTTATGGGGAGAGGGAGCCTGCGCCGGGCCAGTGGGAGTTGGTGGTGTGGTGGAATAATGTGGAGGCGGCGGCAAGCCATATGACGGCGGGGCATAAGTGGGGGGTTTTGGGCGTGGAAGTGGAGGATTACGAGGAGCGCAGTAATTACATGGTGACTGTGGAGGCGGTGGCTTTGGGTGGTCGGGTGCAGGAGGAATATGGGGTTTCTTTGGAGACAAAACGGGATTACATGCAGAAGTTGGCGGTGGCGGGGAAGGCCAGGGTGGCGGAGGAGAATAGTAGGGGTAGGCCATGTTAGAGGAAAATTCAAACTCGTACTTATAAGAAAGGTGTATCTAAGCACTACTTTGGCTCTGACATGTAACCCCTATTTATGGTAGTCAGATGGTGATAAACTGTTAAAAAGAATATTATAAGAAAAACTTAAATTTGAAAGAGAAATTTAAAAATAAAATTATAAGAAAAATTATATAGTAGATTGGCAGGAGAATATCAAAAAAGAATAATAATTTTTTTTAAAAAAAATAAAGTATTGTAATTTTAACATCATTAAAACTTATGAACCAAAATTTTTAAAATATAAATTTAATGAGAATCATTCTTTTCAGTAATAAAATTTACATGATAACATCGTGGACATTAAACTTTAATCAATAACTTTTACTTCATTCAATTGATTTTGTCATTATCTATTGGAATAAACTTTGATTGATTATAATCTTATACAAAGTTATAGACCACTAAGATTTGAATCGCTTAAAAATATAATAGAATATGGATTGATTTGTTTTGAACAAGCAAGAGATCAATTTGAGTATGACGTGTATACCCCAAACGAGTTGATAACGTGTTCCACTACTTGCACGTCAAATGTGAGAGTCCCATTAGACAAGCAAAGTTGAGATATCTATTTTCCACGCGGAAGTAAATTAATAAAAGTTCATACTCGACAACCATGCTTTTCTAGTTGTATGATTAAGGGCAACATGGGCAAGCCGCAGCCGGCCTGCGAACCAATCAATTATTGCTCTAAATTATCAATGGTTGACTTCCGTCTCATTCAACATCAAGCCACCAAAATATTCAGTTTTCACTTGGTTTATGATTACCCAGCATGCATTTTATTAACCAATACTACATTTCCACTCAGTGATTCAACTGCAGTTCATCAGAAACCAACTATTGGGTGCTCTGTTTTTTTCAATAACTTGTCCGAAGAAATGTTATAGACAGTAAGATGGTCTCTTATGCCGGGAAGTGTTGAAAATGTCCAGCCGCAGGATGCATTTGATTAAACAAAAAGCTTTTTTTCACGGGGTTGGTGGTCATGAGGCTAAACCATGTTGTTTACAAAAGC
Source organism: Ceriops tagal (assembly GCA_021533255.1). Lineage (NCBI taxonomy): Eukaryota > Viridiplantae > Streptophyta > Magnoliopsida > Malpighiales > Rhizophoraceae > Ceriops > Ceriops tagal. Next base: position 2,870,151 of record CM038597.1, on the reverse strand, counting down.
ACTCAGAAACGTTGAACCTAAAGGAGATGCTTAATTAGTGCTTGCACAGTTCTCACATGGTTAACCATCTACAGCACCTTCTTCCATAAATGACAATGAATGTACCATACAGGATCAATGGTTAATTATCTTGGGAAAAACAAATGACATGACGTGGTACGAAGATCGTTGCCAAGGAGAAGTTTCCCAAGGTGTTTTGAGATTACTTATCGGGGGCATTTCCTATTTGTAACAATTCTATTCTAATTGATAACAAATTCTGATATATCTGAAAAAAAAAAAAAGTGAAGTTCGTTGCCAAGGCCAGTCTTGTCTTTGATGGGAGACCATAATAATACAAATTGTATAAGAAAACTCTCGTACTTATTACGTAAGAAATTGATTAAAAAATAAATATAATAACTTAAATAATCACATAAAAATACACAAATATTTTATACAAAAAATTTTTTTAAAGTAAAAAGAAAAAGCTATGGAATGCACTATTTTAAAAATTAATTTCACTATAATCAACAAGTAAATACAACATAAGTATATAACTTCAATTACATCAACTAAATTTAAAAAACTCAATTTGAACCAAAATGAGAGGCCAAATGCATTAACTAACATGAAAGACACTTTTTGTCGATAATAACTCAACAATTAGACCTCCAAACAACAATCTAACTGTTCAAGATGAAATTTTAGATATCCTTTACTAGCTATCCAAATTTCGACTCAATCAGACTACAAATTAATATTTATCTACACGACTGTAATAGAGAGAATAGAGCATTACCAAAAATAAATGATCACAATTTGAGATAAAAACCTGCCGTTCAGAAAGCCAAATCATGATCCAATCGTTCAGAATTAAGATCTATGTGTCCTCTATTAACTAACCAAAATACAACTTGATTTGACTATAAATAATCTTTTAATTATAATGTTGATCGAAACTATATGTAGAATAACTTCCTAAAGTATAAACCACAAAATGTAAATTAGAATCTACACTTACAATCCATCAAATCTAATCTTTACCATTCAGAATGAAGAACAAGATAGTCTCTATCTTTCAGCAAAATTTTAGCTCAATCGGGCAAATATTCATTGTCAATTTTGAAAAAAATAACCAGTATTCCTGCTAGATTTTCTCCCCTATTTCTCTCTCTCTCTCTGTTTTTTTTTGTTTTGGCTGACAGCCTTTCTCAATTCTTATTTAAACCTAATCTAAATGAAAATGAGGTATTTATACCTCATAAGTCAATTAACCTTTTTTTTGTTTTTTTTTTTTAAGGTTTCATCAATGTAGAAGGGATATTTAACAATTTTCTCCCTCCTGAATACGTGAAGGCATTGACCATCCTAGCTAACAAATAAGACAACTCAAACTTTTCTCTTGTCAATACCTTTGTTAACATATCAGCAATATTATCATCTGTATGAATTTTTTCAAGTGCTAGTTGTTTAGAATTAATAGTATCGTGTATCCAATGATACCGCATATTAATATGTTTTAATCTAATATAAAAAGTCAGATTCTTACCAAGATGAATTGCACTCTAACTAACTTTGATTGCTCAAAGTCAAGTTCCTTTATGAATCTTTTCGTTTAGATTAACTCTTTAACTGCTTTAGTTATAACAATGAACTCTGCTTCTGTAATTAATAATACAATGTATTTTTGCAACCAAAATTGCCAACTAACTGCTCCTCATGCAAGAGTAATCAAATAACCTGAAGTAAACTTTCTGAAATCAATGTCATTAGTCATATCTGAATCAATGAATCCAATAAGAGTAGACTTATCACTTTCAAAACAAAGTTTGACATTAGTAAAGCCTTGTAAATATCTCAATATCCACTTTACTACATTCTAGTGCTTCTTACTAGGATTTGAAAGAAATCGACTAACTGTGCCAACTATATATGCTATATCAAGCTTTGTACATACCATTGCATACATCAAACTACCCACAATTAATGCAAAAGGAATGCTTAACATCTTTTCCTTATCTTCAATTATCAAAGGACATTGTTTAACTGATAATCTAAAGTGTATAACGAGAGAAGTGCTAACCACTTTAGCCTTATTTATGTTAAACCTTTTGAATACCTTTTCAATGTATTACTTTTAAGACAAATACAACTTTTTCTCTTTTCTGTCTTGAATAATTGACATGCCAAGGATCTTTTTTACTGGTCCTAAATCCTTCATAACAAAGGACTTGCTCAAATTTCACTTTAACCTGTCGATTCTATTAATATTACGACCAACAATAAATATATTATCAACATAAAACAGTAAAATGATGAAATCACCATCAATGAATCTCTGTACAAAAACACAAAGATCAAAAGTTATTTTCTTGTACTCCTGCTATTCCATAACAGACTCAAACTTCTTGTACCATTATTTAGGAACTTGTTTCAAGCCATATAAACTTTTCTTCAACTTGCACACATGATCCTTTTTTCCTTGAACTTTAAAGCCTTGTGATTGCTCCATATAGATTTTTTTTTAAGTCATTATAGAGAAAAACTATTTTCATATCCATCTGCTCAATCTTTAAGTCTTGACATGCAGCCAAACTCAACACAACTTGGATGGAAGATATTTTGACCACTGGTGAGAAGATATCGTTAAAATCGACACCCTGTTTTTGATTGAATCCTTTGACAACTAATTTGACTTTATATTGTGGATATGAAGTTTTTTTTTCTTACTTTATTATGTAAATCCACTAATTTTTCAAAACTTTTTTACCCTCAAGTATCTTTACCAATTCATAAATGGAGTTGTAATATAAGGATTTTATCTCATTTATCATGGCATTTATCTAATGTTATTTATATTCACTTTCTACTGCTTCTTCATAACACTCAGGTTTTTCCCTATCAATTAATAACACAAACTCATTATAAGAGTACTGAGTAGAAAGCACTAAAACTATGTTGAACCTTCGTGGCTGAAAAACAAGTAGAGATGAGGTTGAATAATCTTCTAGTAAGAGTATTAAAATCACCTGTACCCTATACATTATGATTATACTGAACATTCTTATTATATTCTTAAATGTCATGTTCAGTATCAGTTAAATCATCTACAGGTATCTGAGGAATTAGATCAACACTAATAAGGTTATCATTAGTCTGAGTAACTACCTTTTCAATGTCTTCAATATTTTGATCCCCAAAGAACATGACATCTTTGCTTCTAACAAGCTTTTTTTCAACTAGATCATATATTTGGGACCTAAAGTCATCTTCATTATAGCCAAGAAAAATACATTGTCCTGTCTTTGCATCTAGCTTTGTTTGTTCATCTTTAAGGACATAAATAAAAGCCTTATATCCAAAAACCCGCAAATGTTCATAAGAGACTTCTGTACAGAAACAAATTTTATCCGGAACATCAACCTACAAAGGAACATTGGGAGATAGATTAACCGCATGTATTACTGTGTTCAAGGCTTCACCTCAAAAGGATCTAGGTAACTTTACATATGAAAGCAGATATCTAATTCTCTCAATCAATTTTCTATTCATTCTTTCAACTAAACCATTTAAATGAAGTGTCTTTGGAGGTGTTTTTTGGTATCTGATCTCATGTACTCTGCAATACTCATCAAATGAATCACTGTACTCACCACCATTATCAGTACGAACACATTTCAACCTTTTTCCTAACTGTTTTTCAACCAAGACATGAAATTGTTTGAACATATCAAACATTTGATTTTTGGTCGTTAAAGCATAAACTTAAAGTTTCCTTGAATGATCATCAATAAAAGTCACAAAATAATAAGCACCACTAAGTAAACATACCTTCAAAAGACCACACACATTAAAGTGCACCAATTCAAACAACCCTAATTTTCTAGAAAGAATGTAACTTTTAAATGTCACTCTGTTCTGTTTTCCAGCCAAACAATAAGGATATTTCTTTAAAGCTACACTTTTCATACCTGAAAGTTGGTTTTTCCTCATCAAACAATTCATCCCCTTTTCACTTATATGACTAAGTTGTTTATGTCATAAATCAATCAAATTCTCATTCTTCACTACATTTATAGCATCTCTAACAATAAAAGCTTACATAAAATATAAATTGGAACATTTTTTACCTTGCACTATAACTAGGGAACTTCTAGTAAGTTTTAACTGACTATCATTGAAGATACTGCAAAAACCCTTATCATCAAGCTTTCCTGTTAAAATCAAATTTAATCGGATATCTGGGACATACCTGACATCCTTTAAGGTCAACTGTGCTTTACTACTAATCTTTAAGTATATATCACCAATACTAATAATTTCTGTTAAGCTATTATTACCCATCTTCAATACCTCATGATTACCAAGTGTATATATAGAAAAGAATTCCTTACATGAAATAACATGGAGGGAGGCACCATTATCTATCACTCAATCAGTCTCATGAGATGTCATATTAATCACATTTTCATTAAAAACAGCAATAAGGTCACCAGTACCAGAAGTTAATACAGTAGCAATACTATCATTATTATCATACCTTTTCTCGTACTTATCACTATCATCTTTATTTTCTCTCTTCCACTTATAGCATTTCTTCTAAATATGACTCATTTTTCCACAATAATAACACTAGACATTCTTATACTTTAATCTTAACTTGCTTTGGCTTTTACTTCTATTCTTTTTACCATTACCTCTCTCTTGGTTTCTCCCCCTGTTTTTGGTAACTAAAACCTCTGAATTGGACGATGATGAACCCCGAGACCTTCTTCTCATCTCTTCGTTCAACACACTACCTTTCATTAGTTATAATGGAATAACACCACCAAAGGCAGAATTCGCAAGTGAAATCTAAAATGTCCCCCAAGAATCAGGTAATGTAGCAAGCAACCATAACCTAATAACCTCGTCATCAAATTTAATATCCATGCCTAACAATTGATTAATAACGCTTTGAAACTTATTTAAGTGGTCTACAATTGAACTCCGTTTTCTATATCTCAATTACATTATTTTCTTTAGCAGAAATAACTTAATATTACCAGACTTTAAAGCATATAATGTCTCAAATTTGCTCCATAAAGTCATGTCTCATTATATATGTGATTGTAAACATTATCATCAACAAATTATCGTATAAAGCCACAGACTTATTGATGCTCAAACTTTCATTCTTTATCAGTCTTTGATTCAGGTTTAGTAGTAACAAATATTGACAAATGTATTTTCTTCACAAATAAGAGGTCATTTTATTCCTTTATATATGATAATTCGTGTTATTCAAACAAAACATTCTATTCACATTTAATTTCATCATTCAAACAAGTCAGAAACAAAACCTTGCTCTAATAAGAGTGCGACAACGAAAAACAAATTGCCCAAGAGACCTCTCCCACTTGTTTGAATTGGTGAGAAGTTGATTGAATAACAAATATAGCAATTTAAACAATCACACAAGAACATACAGATCTTTTACGTCAAAAATCCCTTCAAAGGAAAGAGAAAAAACCACGGGACATACCAGTTTAGAAATCAACTTCACTATAATCAACAAGTGAATACAACAAAGGTACACAACTTTAATTGCATCAACCAAATTGACCAAACTCAATTTGAATCAAAATAAGAGGCCAAATGAGTTAACTAACATAAATGACACTTTCTGTTAATAATAACTCAACAACTAGACCTCCAAACTACAATCTAACCGTTCAAGATGAAATTTCAGTTGTCCCCTACTAGTTGTCCAAATTTTAGCTCAATCAAACTACAAATTAATATTTATTTACATGGTTCATCTACACTACCGCAATAGAGAGAACAGAGTATTATCAAAAACAAGTAATCATAATTTAAGATAAAAACCTACCCTTACAGAAAGTTAAATCATGATCCAACCGTTAAGAATCAAGATTTATGTGTCCTCTATCAACTAACCAAAATACAGCTTGATCAGACTACAAACAACCTTTTGATTATAAGGTTGATCAAAATTATACGCAAAATAACTTTTTAAAGTATAAACCATAAAATATAAATTAGAATCTATACTTACAATCTATCAAATCTGATATCCACTGTCCAAAATAAAAAATAAGATAGTCTCTATCTTTTAGCAAAATTTTAACTCAATCGAACAAAAATTCACTATCAAATTTTAAAAAAATAACTAATTCTCCTACTAGATTATCTCCCTTATTTTTTTTTTATTTCAACTTACAACTTCACTTAATTTTTACTTAAATCTAATTTAAATAAAAATAAAGTATTTATATTCATAAGTTAACTAACTTCTTTTTTTTTTTCTTTTATCAAATGTTTCCTCGAAGGAGGTATACCTAACAGTCTTACGAATTAAATTAATCCGCATATTTCAAACCTTGAACAATGTATACTTTTTCAAGCAATTGTTTAAGAAGCAAATCTGGCACACTTTAAGGGACTCAAAAAGTCAATCACGATTCACCGAAGGAAATCAATTACATATTCATAATAGCACTTTATTGGTGAAATTTTGGGCTTAGTCAGATACAAGAAAATAAAAAGTTATTAAAATAAAATTAACTTGCGGGATGTTCATATCTAATTAAATATCAATTTTATTTTGCTTGAATTTTTTTTTATTTTTATGTTCACGAGTGTTTAATTATTCTGCTTGTGAATCTTTTTCCTTAATTAAACAGGCGTTCTCTTTTTCATTACCACCATTGTCCGTTAGACCAATCTTGACTTGCATCTAATCCGGACAAATAATCCTTGCTAGAGCATTTTTAAGACTTAAGATCATTGGTCACTAGTCACACTGAAAATATAGAACCAGCACTTATTTATTATTGAACCATGACATGTATACGTAGGTATGGTTTAATACTTTTAAGCAGCGCAAGACAGAACATGCTTAATTATAATCTTGGTTGCATGATAAGTCCTGCAACCAAAACTCAATTGCAGGAAATTAATTATTTTGCCTCTCTGCAATTGGACCTTATTATCCCATTTATCCCCGTAAGTGGGCTGATATTTCCCATCTTAATCATGGCAGAGGCGAAAGCACGAAAGAAAGCCGTAGAATGGGTGCTATAGCTGTCAACCAGATGATGCGTGGGCCCATGGTTGTAGAGCTGTTGATCCGAGTGCAAAAGGCCCTTAAACTCCTTCAAGTTCTTGTAGTAAGCATTGTCGAAGAATTTGGGAGTTCTGGCATCAAGAGGAGATAGATTGTTGTCGTCCAGAATTGGAGGGCACTGCTTGTGGAGCCATGCCGCATAGATAGGATCTATGTTGATCTCCTTGTAAATTCGTGACTTAAATGATGTGCATCTCGCCTGCCCTATGGTATGTGCCCCTACAAAATTGGACAGTCCAAAAAAATTACCATTGGCTAGAGCAGAATGAGATTGAACAGCTCACCAATCAAATTAAGTCTCAATTCAAATTGATTAAATAATCTCTTATTATAACGTGTTTATAGCAGTGTCCATTCTTGTGTCTGTGAATTATTTTTCGAAATAATTAATACATGGTTCGGTGACTGCCGAAACCATCAAAATTCACCTAATAGAGCCACCATATCCTCAACGTTGAGACCCTTCTTTGCAAAGGCAGCGATAAGTGCAGGAAGATCCATAGATGGGGCAGGCAGGTCGGTATTGGCAGCCAAAAGATTCGCTGTGAGTGAATCTCTTCTGCCTAGTGCTACCGGCCAAGTAGGGCCACCTAGCTAATTATGGAATATCCAGCAATTAGATTTCAATAAATTCTATATATATGTGTATAGAATTTCTATAATCCAAAAACAAAACCTTCGGATTGGACACCCACAGTTGCTTCAGCCATAATCCATAGGCACATAAAGATTTACGTTAGAAGAAATCATTGAGGTAGAACTATAGCTAATTAAAACTGAAATTTTGTAGAATCTTAACTATAGTCGAATTTCATCAACTTTCAACTTTTATTTCAGAGTCCACTCTAAAGATCAAAAAATAAACCAAAGCATTTCGGGAGGCTAATCTCAGGATTATTTTTGCAATTGGGAATTATCCCTAATAGAGTGGAATAATGAAATTGCTCAGGCATTTGCAAGGAGCAATATGTATGTAGAAAACGTATGTATGTGTGTATATATTGCTTACCGCAACAACGGAGTCACGAGCTGCAACTGCTAGAATGTCTGCACAGGAGACTACTCCGGGACACAGACCTTCCACTCGAGATTTAATGAGGTCTATCACATCGAATCCTCTCAGAGAGTTTGCATTTTGTAATGCTGTCTTTTCCCCTGTGAAGATTGAATTGTCATCCAACAATATAGATGCATCGCATCCCTGTCATACGTAATTTGTCACAAAAAAAAAAACAAAGCAAAACAAGAAGAAGAAAAAGGATAAAGAGTTGAATGGGTCCATTTTTCTCTAAAAAATTCATGAACCCCAAATCTGCTCGTAAAGCTTTTTCCATGATAGAATGAATGAGTACTGAAGTTCACTTCACTTGCCTTGACAAAGCAGTCGTGAAAGTGTAGGCGCAACAATGACGCCCCCATTCGAGGCTCTAAATGCACCACGTCGTTAACTGTCCTTTGTATGGTCGAAAGAGCCCCGGGGCAGGAATGTGCATGGAAATCTAGGGATAAGCCGGCATAGCCGACAACAAATCGGAGCAACAAAATCGAGAAAGAGAGATTTACAGAGGCAGCCATGCTTTTCGACGATGAGAATCCTTACCTTTTATACACATAGCAATGCATGGTAGATTTAGCCTTACTGTTAATAAGACTCTACAATGGTCAACGTTTCTACAGTAAGGTTTTTAAAATCCGATCAATAAGGTCATTTATAAATATAAATGAAACTCACATGTTACATAAAAAAAAAATTATATTTTCTCTTTTGCTTCATATTTAACCATGAAAAAAATTACAAAATCTATTGGCAAATTATGTGTCAAATTTACTAACAAAAATTTTAGCTGGTCACAGGTTAAAAGCTTAAACATTTATTTTGAAATTTCGTTATAACGTTTTGAATCTGAAAGTGGAAAAATGAGAAAATTATGAGATTAAGGACACTAATCCATATAGACGAAAGAAGTCAACGTTGTCTAGGGCATTTTTTTGGTGGGGGGGGGATAAGAGGCAGATTGGCCATGTTGGCAAAGCAGAATTTTTTGTGTTAAAAAAAAAAAACAAAGGGAGTGTGGGGAAGAAAAACAGATATTTTCATTGATAAAACGATTTGATCTATTAATCAAGCCGATGCATCTTCAACACGGCTGAATCAGGAGGAGTTGCGCCTGCCATATATGCAGCCCCTCCCTTCCTACTTCCTACCACCCTGGAAAACCCAAATGTTTGATATGGCTTTGGTTTCTAGAAAATTTTTAAGGCTTTGGAATATTGAATTACCGCAATGAGACAGGGTACTGTATTAGTATATACCATTGAAAAGCATTGAATAAGGATGAGTACAAAACCATCAAGGCAAATATATCTGACATCTAGGGCTATTAAATGGCAATGGATTGGACACGAGGTTAGGTAATTTGCAATCGCTACTTTCCTTTAATCAACTCTAGCTAATTAAATCAGTAATAGACCAATTGTCACTAACTAATATTGTAATAAGCCGATATAAAACCGTTCCCCTATAAAGTAGTAGACACCTCATTTTTGGAATTATAATTGGGGACCTCTATTTTTTAAAAAAAATGTGCAACTAATCCTTAGGGTTGCTAAACTTATTCAACTCAACCTCTGTAAAATTTCACTGGATACGCCTCAAATTTAGATTAGATAGGTTAGGACATGAGACATTTCAAAATCAAAAATTTTGAAAGTAATTATGATAAAGTCCAAAATATCTTATTTTTGAAATCGATTGACAACTCGATTCATTGACAACCTTCAGCCAACCCAATTCCTTTGAGATTTTCGATTCTAGTCTCCTTGCTTAGAGAGGTAACTAGTTTTTCTGTGAAATTAGATTGGAGGAAAATGTGAGGGAAGGAAAACTACAATAAATGAGGTAAAAGCATTGGGCCATGGACTTCCCTAATTTCGTTTTCTCTCATTTTCCTCTTACTTTTGAGAGGAAAATTTTTTATGGGCTAAATACATGGACTTATCTAGGGCCTTAGACTTCAACCGGAATGAAAAGCGTCGCGCTTCAATGGCCCATATAAGATGGGCTAGAATCAAAGAAGATTTAACAATGCGCAGGTCCCTCAATCTTCGGCCGCCTCGCCATGTACTCCATGACTGTCGTTATTCAAGCATCCCCCGGCCACCTCGGTGACCTCAACCTCGCTACCATCTGCATCGCCACCACGGTTATTTCGGTTTCTTGGTGATGATCAGAAGGGCAAGCCCAACTAATATCCCACCAATCTTGTTCACCTATCTGTTACCTGCATGTGATTTCAAAGTTTCAATATACGAGTATATATGCAATTAGAGCCAGAGTTGAAGTGGGATTATCTTCTTCTTCCTGTTAGGCATGGCCAGTGCATTGAAACGCTGAGTGGACAAGCTCTTGGAGTCAAACAGCAGCACACACTGCTCATCTTCTTGCGACGTTCATGGATTGTCTTATGTTTATGTTCCATTTTGCTGCTTCCCGGATTTTGGTTTGCGAATACAATATTCAAGCTGATTGGACAGCCTACTAACGTCGCAGATTTGGCTAGCCACTCTAAGTAGGCTAGTTGACTGGAGGAGAGAGAGACGGGGGATCCTCTTTGTTTTGTTCGTTTGTTGTTTTTGTTTTTTTTTTTTTTCTTTGGAACTGTATTCAATTTATTTCATCAACCAAAAACCAACTGCAAGTGCTTATACAGGGCGAAAAAGACCCAAAAACATCTCATGCTTCCCACTCGTGCACCCAGCAACATTCCTCTAAAATGGAGGAAATTGTACTGTTGGGCACTCTGTTGGTCCTAGTCACCCAATCCTCCAGTAACTAACTACTAATTAGTCTCCCCAAAAAACAAAAACAGAACGTGGGAGTTTAGTGCACTGAAGGCCACTTTCTGTCTTTACATCTCTGTTCCAAATGTTTTGTCGTCTAAGCAAGGGATTTAGAGTGGCATGATCACTAGAACTGTGGCTCAAACGTTGTTACTGATTATTATCACCAGGAAATGTGGCTGGGGTAAAAGAAGTAATTGTAATGCGATAATTGATTCCTATAGCATATGAGTTTTATTTTTGTTAGGAGTAATTCATAGTCCGTTCTATGAAATTTGATTCCCAGGCAGAAGAGGCCCGTGGCCACTATCCAATGAAGCAGCTTCCCGCCTCTATCATAATTGATCGGACGCTGGTTAATTTTGTTGGAAATTAATATATTTTAAAAGATTTAATGACTGATATTAAAGAGAAGATTAATAACTATATCAATTATTAATCGTTATATATTATAATAATATTAATCACTAATTATTGTTAAAATTTATATTTAATATTATATTATATCATAAATTATTAAATCATAATTAATCTAAATAAATTTTTTATTCTTAAAAAATAATACTCTCAATAATTCATAATTTATTATTATGTTAATCAAAAGATTTAGTTATTTTTATTATTTCATTATAAGAAATATACATGAATGAAAAAAATTATCATATATTTTTTAAAAATAATTGTTATAATCTATTGTATTGTGAAAATTTATTCATAAAAACAAAATTTATTTTTAAAAATAATTTACACCTCAAATATAGTGTTTTCATTAATTTATTTTTATTATTATATATATATATATATATATGCATACAAATTTTGCGGCTTTTTCGATTATTTATCTGGTGCAACCTCAAGAATTGAGCAATGCTTATGACAACATGCTTATCATAGAAGGTAATTTGGCATTCAGCGATTAGCTTTCACGTGCCATTGTCGTTGTATTCAAAGCACACCGGTACAATAAATTATGGCACGAAAGAAAAGCTGGACTTGAAAGCGAATCACCGCATTACGATGATGTCCTGGCTGTCGGAAAACCAAATTCAAGGACATGAAAGGCATCATTTCATCTCCGATTATGCTGTAGAGGGGGAACGACAAGGCGTCCTATTGATATATTTACCTTTCAAAAGTAACATTCCAGAAATATATCATATGAAGTGAGGTGCCGAGGCTATTTCCCCATCACCATCGGCGGTGGCCCAGCCATGTGGCACGTCCCGTCGCCGTTGTCAGAAGAGTCTCATCTTATTGATTAACTTCAGCTCGAAAGGACGTGGATAAGATTCTATCGTTTTAGTTCGGTAGATAATAAATTCACTTACAAACTACGTCAGCTAATTCGTACTTGTACGGCTGGCAGCGTCAACAATAATCAGCAGTACTCTTTTTTTTTTTTTTTTTTGAGTAATTGAATATTTACTTCAATGCAGTACTTTCTTTCACATTGGAATGTTTATTGTTTATTTTTATCGTATTATTTATTCAATATTGTTATTATGAAAAGATTTTTCAAATCCAAAATTTTAAGATTAATTTTAAAATATTTAGAATTCATTGTACAGAGTAAAAGTTTTTATTGTCAACGTAATATACAATCATTTAGCAAGAAAAAACTATAAATTATTGTGTATATTTATTTCACCTTTGACATGGAATAACACGATCTACAATTTTTTTTTAGATATCATGTTAATAATTTTTAATATATCTATTTACTTGATACATTTTTTAAAAATAAAGTTTAATACAATATGTCACATCATTTAAAATTTATAAAAAATAAATAGTGTTTACATTAACATTAATATTTATTTACTTATTTATTTTCATTTAAAAATAAGAGGTAAGTTGAAAACACTTAAATGACAACATTTATCAGATTAGAAATGTTGGTGCGAGCTGTTAAAGGGGGATGTTCGAAAAGCTTAAATTAGGAAGGTTTTAAATTTATTATTTGGTTTCCATCAATCATGGAATACCATTATTTTACACTGAATTTGTGTAATTGATATAATTTTCCTGCAATAGCTCTTCTTGTACGTTGTAATAGTGTGAATAAACTACCCTTTCGTCATGGCATCAAAGGAGAGATTTTAGGACTCTGTAAAACCATTAAGAGTAAGGAGAGAACCTCGGCGAGTTCTCAAGGAGAGAATTAGATTCTTGCAGCGAATTTTGTAGGGCAACAATTGATACGAAGAGGTTACCAGATAAGTCCTCCACGTAGTATCGACTTTAAAGCAATGATAGCGCGCAAAACATGTGAGCCTTATATTGCTTTTTTTCCTGATAAATCCTGGGGTCTGACAACTTTATATTGCTAAGCCTAGCTTGTATCGACATTCTAGAGAGTAGCCATACGTCCCGTATTAAAACTTCCAACCGCTGCCTTTTCATTTTGTTATAGGTTCGCACATATATCTTACTTTCTATTCTTCCCAACGCGAAACTGACCGATCCAGCCCACTTCCCTTCTTCCTCGTGAAACATTTTCGTGATGGGTGGTAGTACAACAGATGATGATCTCAACGAAGCCTTGTTGCCAGAAAGTGGACTCAAACGCGATCAAGATACAAAGAAACTCCTCTCCTCAAGGCTACGGATCGAAACAAAGAAGTTATGGGAAATCGTGGGACCAGCTATATTCAGTAGGGTGGCTGCCTACACTATGAACGTCATCACTCAAGCCTTTGCCGGCCATCTCGGTGATGTGCAGCTCGCTTCAATCTCCATAGCCAATACTGTCATCGTTGGCTTCAACTTTGGCCTTTTGGTAAGATACATCTAATAATTCTTCACTTTCGATCTATTCCCCGACAATTATATTTACGAACATGCCACGCCCATGTGTTAGTATTAATAACATATAGCATCGCTGTTAGTCAGAGCCTTGTGAACTGGCAAAGAAAATAACTACTAATTTTTCTGTCATCCGTTTGTCTGTTTATTTTTTTTTCTTTTTCAAAAACACCCCAATATTTAAAAATTTAAGCATCATTTTTTATGTCTCATGTTCTAGTCCAAGGAAGAGTTATAGAGTTTGCAAGAATAAATAGAACTATTTTCATTGCGATTATAGCCCATAATAAAGAGTAAAAAAATCTTTTTTTTTTGGATAGATTTCAATTTAAACAAAACTTGACACATATTTTTAGATAGAATGATTGAACTGAATTTTGTCTGTTAGAGACAATTTTAAGTATAAGATTTTATTGAATTAATTAAATAAGTAAGAATTAATAATTCTTTCCCACAAAAAATTCAATTGAATTCTCTTACTTTAAAAACTTTGATATAAAAAATACGTAAATTGGATAAATTCAATTGAATTCAATTTTATAAACTTTAATGATTCCGTACAAGCCATTTCTTTCTTTTCCTTTTTGGCCATTTCCATTTCGGACAATAATTGTGGATTTATGTATGGTTTTTCTACCAATTATAGCTAGGAATGGCGAGCGCACTAGAGACGTTGTGTGGGCAAGCTTTTGGTGCTAAAAGATATCACATGTTAGGAATTTACACGCAAAGATCATGGATTGTGCTATTCTTCTGTTGCTTCTTGATGTTGCCATTTTACGTTTATGCCACTCCACTGCTGAAATGGATAGGCCAGCCTGACGACGTTGCAGAGCAATCCGGTGTAGTGGCTTTATGGCTTATACCATTACACTTCAGCTTCGCATTTCAATTCCCCTTACACAGGTTCTTACAGAGCCAGCTGAGGAATCAGGTGATAGCGTGGGTTAGTTTGGTGGGTCTAGGGGTCAATATTTTCACGAGCTGGCTGTTGATTTATGTGTTGGACCTTGGGGTCATAGGTGCAGCCCTTGCCTTGGACATTTCTTGGTGGTTTCTAGTGATTGCCATGGCAGCATATGTGTGGCGATGGTGCCCTTTGACGTGGACTGGCCTCTCTTCACAAGCCTTTTCTGGGCTTCGGGAATTTGTCAAGCTGTCGGCTGCTTCCGGAGTCATGCTTTGGTACTCCGTCCCTCTCGCTTTAGTCTTTGATCGTAGTATAGAAAAACAAAACATAATAACTTACTTTTTTGGCCACTTGAATCTCGTTACTTATATTTATTAGAATTTTAAACGTAAGTGTCTAAATTATAGAATTAAGTAATTGGTATTACTTCTTTGGTTGGTCTTCTTTTCAGCTTGGAAAATTGGTATTACAGAATATTGATTTTGATGACTGGACACTTAAAGGATGCCACCATCGCTGTAGATGCCTTGTCTATATGGTAATTTATAATCAAATACCTTTTTTTTCTGTCCTTTTTTGTAAAAAAAAAAGCCGGAAATGCACCACAGTTTGTAATTTACTGTCTAACTACCATGATTCCTTTTTTGACACCATCGCAACCAGTTTAATTAGGGGCGGAATCGTTGCTTTTAATTTTTCTGTCTTCTTCGTCATTATAGTATGACGATGACCGAAGACTGTCCAGGTTCATTACTAACTCCCAATGCCTGTTTGAAAATGTTGACTTTTGCAGCATGACAATCAATGGATGGGAATTGATGATTCCTTTGGCCTTCTTTGCAGCCACGGGGTACTCTTTCTCAAAACCCCCATTTTTTCGTTCCCTCTAGTCGAATGATATATGTCCTAATGTACGATTTTGAATGTAAAATTGTCATTTTAATCTTGAAAATGAGACTATGGGATCTAAAAAATAAATTTAAAAAATTATTATATAATTCACAATTTAATACAAAATAATTTAAAAATTATTCTTTTGAAAGCAGACACTGTCAGTTTTGTCTGTTTCTCTTCTTTGGCCATATAGAAACTCAAGCAAAATATGAAGTCTGGGATCTAAGTTTTAATTCTTGATAATAATTACAGAAATTAAAAGGAAAAAGAAAAGGGAAAGTTATGTTAATCAATTAATTCAGGATATTGAAGCGTGCAGAGTGAGGGTGGCAAATGAGTTAGGAGCTGGGAATGGCAAGGCAGCGTTGTTTGCAACAAAGGTGTCAGTGGTCCAATCAACTGTAATTGGACTCATCTTCTGTGTGCTTATTATGATCTTCCAGTACCAGTTTGCCTTGCTGTTCACGTCTAGCACAGATGTTCTCAGCGAGGTTAAAAGCCTGGCGTGCATTCTAGCCCTTTCTATTCTCCTTAACAGTGTCCAGCCAGTTCTATCAGGTAACATTTCGATTTAGTTGATCTCTGTAATACTCCTCTGATAATGTATTAAAATGCAGGCTGTGTCCAAAGCCTGCCCCAGGAGCTCTGTTTTCTCCTTTTTTTTTTTTTTCGGCTTTTCTCCGGTCTCAAGAGAGCTTTGTTTTCTTGCACCAATCGACAGGAGTCGCAGTTGGATGCGGATGGCAAGCCGAGGTTGCATACGTAAACTTGGGCTGCTACTATATTATTGGACTCCCACTTGGGATTCTAATGGGTTGGACCTTCAACTTGGGTGTTGAGGTAAGTTTACCCACCCTTGCTCCCTCTGTCTCTTCTTTTTCATGGGCGCCCTGCCCTCTGTCCTCTGTCCTCCGTCCAATCTTGGTCTTTCTTAATTCGAAAGAAATTGGTAACACATGGGGCATAGATCCCCTCAATCGTTAATTTTAGAGGAAAAAAAGAAAGGACAAGAAAGGGAGCAAAAGGGGAACTTCCGGCTCAGGGGGGGCCTCGGTCCCCCTAACAGCTCCCTTCTCAATTATTGGTTGCAAAACACAAATCGAGCTAATCGGTTTCTTCGGTGTTATCTATGCTTTACTAGGCTATCTGGGGTGGAATGATACTCGGAGGAACTGCTGTTCAAACAGTAATTTTAGCGATCATAACAATCAAGTGCGACTGGGATAAAGAGGTACAACACATATCGCAATCAAATGTAACCAGGGTTTTACGTCAACACTCGAACAGTAAAGAGAATAATTTCGACGCTATCTTTACCTTGGAATCCGTAAATTTTGCAGGCTGAAAAAGCCGGCCTCCGTGTTCAGAAATGGTCAAGCCCGGGCCCAGAAGATCAAACAGAGGCCCAACAGGAACAATAGTTCTCGCCGGTTCGGACCCGGCGGGACGCTTTTCATTCAACTAATTTTGGCGGACAGTAATTGTGTTACGGCTCGGTTACCGTTCATTGGCTCTCCGCCGGCACCTACGAATGCTTGCAACTCTATTTTTATTAGATTTAATAAAATAATGATGGCATTTTGCATGGCAATTATGTCAAATAGCAACAAACACGAAGAAAAAAAAATTACAATGATAATTATACAAAGTAAGAAAAATAACTAAGAATAATGTGTACAAATATAAATTGGATTAAATAACCAAGTCAAATGAATATTGTCAAGTATAAATAAGGTCTAAAATGCTCATTACGCAGATATTAATATTGGTTTGTTTGGTTTGGTTACAAATTTGAGACTCAAATCCGCAAATTGCAATTTTTTGCAAATTACAATCCAATCATGACTTGAATTAAGTTAATTTTTGATCGAATTGAGCAGCATGAGTGATTTGATGAGCACTCCTAAAATTGATTGTTAAAAGTTGGAGACGCGCGCAAATTTAGCAAATGAAAACGAGACCAACAAATAAAATTGAAAAGGCGAAAATAAGAGTAAGTTGCGTGAGAAAGCAAAATTCACTTTTCATTGACCAAATGTACAGGGAAAGGGGTTTCTCTCATAAAACCGTGGAAACGGTTAAGGTAACATCGTCGAAACTGATCCATTCATGGCCGTAATTGAACCGGACCGACTGCCCCAACTCGGCAAATCGGTCTGTAGACGGAGTCAACTCGCTGGAATCGTCCGTCCTTTCAATTTTCACCAAACTTTTTCCCTCTTCCTTCATGGCCATTTCCACAATCTTATTCTTTATCTCACCGATCAGTTCCCACAGTGCATCATTTCTTTTCCTATTCACAAACAACAAGCGTAACCTCTCCCTGCACTCCTCCAATTTCTTCAGAGAATCAAGAAATTGGGCCAACTCACCCAGACTCAAGTCCGGAATTATGTCCCTGAGTTTCAAAACTCGGACAGACATTTCATGCTGAATTTGCCCATAATCTTCGCCGACCAATCTGACCACCTCGTAAATCAAATTATTCCTCTGAAGATGCAAAGATTCAGGAACTTCACTTATTCTTCGGACAAAATCTGCAAGAACATCAATCTCTCCTAATAAATCTCTACTAAACAAGGTCACAACCCTCTCCTCTTTATTTTCTTTGCTATTACCATTGGGAAAAGAGGAAGATATGTAATAACCCAAAAATCTCGAAACCATCAAGTTTTGTTCTATGACAGCCGCGTACCATCTCACCCACGAAGACATTTCCCACGATTCCGGGTCCGAATTGCGGCGAAACTTCGACAGGTTAAGGAAGTTTTTGCCACCGAAAGAGGGATAAACGGAGAGCTGGTCTCTAAGAATGAAAGGGCCCTTTGCGATGATAGAATGGATTGTGAATAGGCATTTCAGGGCAACACAAGCATTCTTCGTTCCATGGAGGCGGTCCATGAGAGCCACAATGCATGTGGATGCCGTGTGACGGGACCGGTGGCCGAGGTAGATGAGGGTGGAGATGCGCTTATCAGACGGCAGGCTGCAAAAGTCGTGTGCGGTGGCATGGACGACGGAGACGTGTATTTTGGCGGTGCTGTGTTTTGCTGACACGGTTGCTTTGACAATAGCGATCGCATCCTTGAGGATACCTGCGAGAGTTCTTTGTCTCGTCCGGTGGCCCATGGATACTGTAAAAGGCAACAGCGAGCGAGAGAGAAAACAAGTTGCATAAAAATGAATAATGCAAACCTGATTGTGCTTATCTATATATAATTAAATGGGGCAATGGGGACGCTCACTAAATAAGATAGACAAATTAAGGTAGTATGTCAAAAATTATCCAGACGCGTTATTTGTCAAAGATTAGATTGGAATTCTCCAATTATGACTCTTGGAAATCCGCGGGGAAATTACATGACCATCCTTAGGTGAGACGTAAACGTATTATTCCTTTATTTTTTTTTTTCAACGAATTCAAATATATTTGTTTTTCTTCTGGGTACTCCAATTATGACTTCGGGGAGTCCGTGTGAAAATGCTTGGCCATTTCTTAAATGTATTATTTGTGTCCAATCAGCTTATGTGAGGTTGGCTGAGATTCCAGAGTGCCGTTGTCTTATTTATCTACATTATCGACCCAGAAGTTTTAATCATTTGATATGCAGATTATAGTTCGGAAACATTGTAAATCACGTAAAAGCCTGAAGCCTGTGCCTTTATTGCATAACATCAATGAAAGAAAATGCGATGACGGATAACTAAAACCTGTAACGTATAATCTATTCTTTCGAAAAATTTCAAGATTTGACCTAAAATTAAGAGAGTAAAGCCATTTGTTTATTAATTTTATATAAAAAAGAAATCAACATTTAGCCTAAAATTTTCGACATTCTGAACTATTTCATATATGAGCTCAGCTTCAGCTTGATGATTATTGAACCATCCTCCCCTCAGTCCCCTGCCTAGTGTTGGATTGCCATCTTAATGGTAGGTAGCCCAAGGGGAAATTCAAACCCCACCAATTTCACTTTTCTTTTTCGTTGGCTACATAAGTTAAATTAGGCGGGGAAAATCTGCATGGATCCAATTAGAGCGCAAATACAAGGTAAAGAGTTAACAGCAGTTTTCTCCATACTGCCGTCCACTCCCAATTACAGGTGACACAGAAAAAATGATTTTCCGGGCATCCGGACCTACTCTTAAGCGATCCAAGGAGATGCGGTTCAAACCCCAAGTTTTCCAAATTGCTGGAGTCAAGAAAAATCCAGAGGAATAATTTTATGATAACTTTGCCTGTTGAAAGAAAATAAGTTTCATTTTTCCACTGTAACTATCAAAATAGACTTTTTTTTTTTAAAAAAACAATTTGATGTCACTTGTTATCTTATCAATTTATATCATCATTATAAATAACAAAGCACATTTATTTGTCAATATGATTATTGTAGAACCCACACATTCAGAGTTATTTTTGCTTTTCGAATGCATCCATTCAGAGTCTCTTCAGCTAAATAGAAGAAGAAGCAGAAAAAAAAAAAAGTTTGTTATACTTTCATTTCTCACGTATCGTTTTGTCTATATATATAAATGGATTAATCCATCTTACTACATTTACAGTAGATGCCTTTTTTCTGTTTTTTTTTTTATATATTTTCAAGAAAAGAGTATTTTTCGGTCACTGTCGGAGTTAATTAAGTATCTTCACAGTGATAGTTATTAAACTCAGTGGAGTAATCAATTCGGAAAACGGGTTGAGTCACACTAATTGAACCGACGGATTAACGTCATATATATATTTTAGGTTTTTCATAGATGTTATAATTTCATTGATTTTTAGGGAATGTAAACATTTTTTTTATAATTATAAAAATAAAATTGCACAATATTGTATTACAAATTGATCTTTTAATATAACTAAGGGAGAGAAATAAAAAAATTGGTATTTCAAATTTTCATAAGTTTTTAACCATTGTTTAATTGTTTTCGAGTCTTCTTAAGTGACCTTTGAGTAATTTGAAATTTTAATTGCATGCGAAGGCATTATGTTCTCTATTTTACTATTGAGAGTATAGGAAATAATATTGTAACCGTTTATAATCTTTTGAAAAAATAAATCTAATTTTTGTAAGACGAATTCTTATTCATCTTTTTCTATCTTTGGAAACTGTGTTTCTTTATTGCCTTTTGTTATGTTGAACCTTCTGTCTTAGTTCGTGCCAAATGAAGAGTGGTAAGACAGATCCCTTTTATCGTTAAGATCAAAGGTATAATCTATTTATATTTGTTTATTTCTATTTATTTACGTGTCTATGCCTTAATATTTTGTGTTCACTTCTTATATTTTTAGATTGATTTTTTTGATATATTAAAAAATAAAATGTTATGAACAGTTTCATATGATGTTTTTTTCGGATCTTGAAAATTTTTGAGAAAACATGTAGGATGCATTTTCTAAAATGATTCCTTAGATCAAAATAGATTATTATACTCATATATTTTATTTATTTATTAATTTATCTTCTTATAAATCTTGCTCTCAAATCAGAATATAAAGAACCTGTATCTATAGACATTGACATGGACATAAACATAGAACAAGATAGATAAGAGCATATCCTTACAATTAACTTCTTTTACATCTTGTTCACACACACACGTACATATATATAGGATGCATCGGTAAAAACATTACATCCTAATATACATTTTTTATATGTACTTTTAGTTAACTTTTCGTTTTACAAATGACACCAAAAATTTTTAATTGGAGACCTACATACGATTTGAAAATACTGCTATGCTAATCCTGCCTAAAGGTCATAAACAAAAATTTAATCCTTGACCTCCACAAAATCTTGATTAACGTGACAAAGTACTCATTGATGCAGTTTAGAACCTACAATTACTAGACCCAAAAAAGATCAAGGTTTGCAATGTCATTGCTGAACATCTTACTAAAAAATATCTCTTCTGGTATTTTCATTTTTGTAGTCGTTGCACATCACTTATGAGAGAATTTAATGTTATAAAAGAAAAATTAGAGATTGTTGAGCATATGTTACAAGTTCATAGCATAAAAATAAAAAATTACTGGCAACAAATTTGATTACTCTAAGTTGAAAATTTTCAAACTCTTTTCAAAATACCATTCAAAGAATGTTTTTTTTTTTTGGGAAAAATATATCTTAGAAAACTCCTATAAGAAATCCAAGAAATGATCTATTAGCTTTAACTCTAACAGTTTAATGACAAAATTCAGGAGATCCAACTATTTTTCAAAAGCATTCTGACCTGAAAAATGTTAATACTGAGAATAGCGATCTCCACATATCATCTTTATGACACTTCAAAGATATGCACCCAAAGATGTAAGATTGGTCTTGATGGAGACTGTTGCAACTATCAACTTCTGTTCAACATCAACAAACCATATGTCTATATAAGAAGGATCGAGTCCACACAATTTATACCAACGAACTTCGTTAAAACATTATTGGATTATGAATTTTTAAGTGAGATTCTTTTCTTTGAAATCCACCACACTAAGTCATTTGAACAAAAACTAGCAGTTACAGTAATGAACCTGATGAGTCACAGATAAAAAATTGGAGTACTTATCAACATTGAATCAACTCTTCCAAAGATGGTTTAAGACGCTCTTTTCTTGACCTAACACCATTTTTATGTTAGACATGGAAAATGGATACTAAAATAATTTGATCTACCATAGGAAGTAGCTATCACACAATCCGAATAAATCAACATCGTTAGGGTCTACATTAACAACTGGTAGTATTACCGGAATGGTTATCCAAAATACCTTTATATTCAAGACAACATCTAAAACATATTTGTAAAAATAGCTTTCTTTTATGTCCATTTGCCCTTCTACACTTCACAAGATGAGCTTAAAGAAAAAATTGAATAGTCAGAAATGTTGGTAGAAGGAGATCCAGACCATGAAAAAGGATCTGAACCCTAGAAAGAAGGAGAAGCCCCTGAGTCAAAGGATGAAGACTATTATAACTTTGAAGCTGTAATAGGAGATGAAGGTGTAAATAATGTTATGGGAGAATAAGCTTTGTAAAAAAAATAAAAAAAGTCTAGACGAAAAGCATAAAGAAAAGAAGCTCGCAAACCTTGACCCTATTATCTTTACAAGACCCAAGAAACCCTTACAAAACTTGGGCTTATATAGGTTCATGCCCAAAACCCATAAAATCCAAAAAAATCCTAGTCATTCCAAAATCTAAGATCTAATCTATCCCAAAAATCTTATCCACACTAAAAAACCTTCCAAAACCCTATATTAAAACCCCAAAATCTTTAGCCAGACAAATTAAGGATAATCTCCTACCAAAACTCGTAAAAACCTTGATCATGTGAAAAGTTCAAATCCTCTTTGAAAACTAGAGTCCACCTTACTTATAAAATATTGGGCTAACCTTGAGCTGATAATGGTTCAAAGAAATAAGACTCAGTACTTTTCTAAAACTCACTTAAAGGTTTAAGTCTACCCAAAAGGGTCATACAAAACTTAAACCCATAAAATTTTTAATCAAAATTTTCAAAAAAAAAAAAGCCCAAAATCCAAAAGGGCTTGTCTTTAGGAGAAAATGTAGATTTTTTTTTTTGAAAAACTACCATTATAAAAAGACAAAATATCTTTCAAAATAAAAAATAATTTTTTTATTAACTCAAAAACTTCTCTAAAAGGATTTCCGTCAAAAATAAAAATATTTAAGTAGAAAACAAATTTTCTATCAACTTAAAACTTTTTTTTGATAAAGTGATTCCATAAAATAATTAAGATAATTTTTACTTAAATGAAGCTCTTCAAATTTCTATAAAAAGGAGCATGCTTAAAAAAGAAAGATATCTAGTTACTATCTCTATTGCATCTATAAGTATTATGTCTTTTCTTATTATATTTTTTAGTGTCTTTTCTATCTCTAAATTCATATGATTTTTCTTTTTATGTAAATAATATTTGTAGCAATAATATTTCTTTTTAATCTTCCCACCTTAGTATTCATCTTGTCCAATCATTCTTTTCTCTCACTCGTTCTGCACGATTCGAAGTAGATAATAAATAAATAAATAAATATATATATATATATATATTATAGTGTACATTACAAGTAAAATACTTTTTAGTTAGATTGAAAATTGGTTTCGTATTTAAATATTTTAATTTGATATCTAATTTTTATTTTGTGAAATATTTTAAAATTTAAATAAATTAGTAAAATATACAAAGAAAATTTGACTTTGAGTTAATAATTTAATTAAATTGATAATTTAAATGTTGAATCAAAAAAATTAATAATTTAATTAATTTTTTAATAAATTGAATCGACTTGAAGTTTAAATTATTAGTTTAGCGGTCAGAATGCTCAGATTGGATTGAATTTAATAACGACATTCTGGGATGATTTTAGAATAGTCTTGAATCGACTTATGCGTAGAACAAGCGGAAGTCCCTTTCAAACAATCCTAGAAGCACACTAGTCACTACCATATTCGCCACCAAATCTGAATTCACATAAATACTCGGAGTCTGAATGATACCCGCCAACTAAAATCTGGAAAGGAAAATCTCAAAACGAGAGCTGCCAAGGATTTGGGTGTTTCTTGCAAACGAAATAAATTATGAAATCAAACATCACAATTTCAAAAAGCACACAGAAGCACTGTACACAAAAAGGGATACGGGATCAAGGCCACACCCCTCCAAAAGTGGGGTAGGCTATACCGACCAATCTCTGCATTCTAAACGTGACCATCAGGCCTTAGTCAATCCATCTGACGACCGTTCACCGGGATGATCATTTTGATTGTTTCCGTCACCCGTCCCGGAAAATAAACGATCTATCGGTGATCTAATGGACCTCGAGAATTTTTGTAGCGTAGTAGCATTCACCTCATCACTTCCCGTGCTGCCGGTCCCTTTACTGGACTGAACCGACCCTGTTCTAGCCATAAAAGGCAGAGTTATTGTGCAACCAAAATTGTGGGGCTGCCCTTCGTGGTCGAACCGCTCGTAAGGAAAAGAGTTTCTAGTGCGCCCAATCCCAACGCTTCTGCTCCTGTAACCTCTTCTCGAACTGCTGGCTCTTGGAAAGGCCACGCAACTCTGCGCACGCCGCAAATGGGTGTTCAGTAATTGACCCCGAATCTCTGCCGGGAATCTTAGCGTAAACCGCTCGCAATTCTCCCCCGGTTGGACCAACGAGTGCCCCGTCGAGTGTGACCTCGGAAATAATCTGGCAAACTGCCACCCGGTTGACCATGACCGAGGTGGCCGGTTCTTGTGGACCGGGTTCTGTAAAGTCACATGTGCTTCTCTTTCCCTCTCTGGATAAGGGTTATCATCGGCAACACAAATTGCAACCTCATCCCTTGTCTGGTCTGTTGTGATGGACTGCTGGTTTTCTTGAACCGAAACGTTGTCGGGTTCAACAACAAGAACCGAACCCAAGGGTACATCACCCGGTTTTGGCACCAAATTGGCACGGCAAACTGGACAGGTTGTGTGAGCGGCCAGCCACTCGCCGATGCAATCCGGGTGAAACACGTGGTTGCATTTGGGGATTAAACGTAGTGTATCATCATCTTCAAACTCGTTTAGGCACACGGCGCATTCAAGCGAGCCCTCTCCGATTTTGAGGCCTTTGACCGCTGAGTAGATAAACGTCGGAAAGGTCTCGATGACCTGCTTCTCGAGCCCAAGTGGCGCCATCTGTGACCTCTGGCCGCCACCCATGACGGAGGCAGCAGGAGAGATTAAGAACAGCCCGCTACTTCTGCGGCCGGAGCAGTGGCGAATATAAATGGAGAAAATGCCCACTATCGAGAAGGAGCTGACAAGAATTACCATGATGATGGCCAATGAGGGATTGAATTTTCTAGGGAAACCAGGTACGTAGGAGGGTGGCGATGGGAGCACCGGTGATGGGAAATTTCCCGGCTGTGCGTGAATGAAAGGAAACGGCCGGAAAAGAATAAATAATAAAATGAAAACGCCATGATTGAATCCGAGATCAACAACTTGAGATAACGAACAGCCCCGATTGATCACTCCGATCGCCATCACTCCTAACACCTTACACAACAGGTATTGTCTTACTATTCACAAAGATTAGTCCATAACAACTGAAAAGTGGGTTCTTTTTTTCTGTGTGGATATTATTAGTTTTATGTAGTTTGGATTGGTATTGAAAACTGTTGATCTGATGCCAATCAAAGCACAAAGAAGAAAAACAAAACAGGATGTTATGTGCTAATATCGGAGAAAGCTGCAGAGAGATTGGAGAGGAAGGAAAGATAAACATGAAGGCAGAAGGGCTGTGGGAGCTGAAGTGGCAGGTTCCATTTTCCCCATGGGGCATGGGATTTTTTAACTCTTTGGACTGATGCTGGACGGTAGAGGCGATAAATTCTTAGCCCGTATTGTTTCTTAATTAATTGGGCTTTTTTTTATATAATTTATTCATTTAAAAACGGAGAAAGAAAACAATTTTGTCCTTTAGAACATCCGTTGGCCATGAGTTAGTAGCTTTTATTATTATTATTATTATAAAATTTATATTAATTTTTAAAATTAAAATTTAAGACTACAGAAAAAGAGTTATGAACACAAGATGGTGGGATTTTAACTAAAGATAAATTGTGGGTTGGTCTCGTTTAATTTCGTTCTTTCAGCCTTCCAAGATCAATAGCTGATTAGGTTGAAACGCCGGCGAGTTTTGCATAAAATGGATGTCACGCGCCTTCTAGACTCGTCTTGTTGCGACTCATGTTCCAAGATTTTAGCTTATTTCCGGCCCCACTTTTCATATTGCAATTTACCCTAAAATGGACGGCAATGATAAATGGGTTTCGGACCTTCGGTGAGCCTTCAAAAAAGGGGAAAAAAAAAAAAAAACAGAAAACTCGTGTATCAAGTCTGACATGAGATTATTCCGATAATACCTCCGTTAAAAGAGAATAATAAATATATGTATCAAGTCTGACATGTATTTATTTATTTTTCGATGCATACAATTTTCTTTGATAAAATTTATGGACATCACCCATACTTTTTCATTTTTCGTTTTGTTTTAACCAAAAATAACAAAATAAAAAAGTTATTCCGGATGATGTTGATTTCTATCCTTTGATTGCGATAATTTCGTGTTCGCTCAAGAGTGTTTGTTCGTCTCCTTTGAAGCAGTCGGCGACGACATAAAAGCATCATAAAAGGTTGGAAAGCTCATAAAACTAAGATCAATTAGCTCTAGTGGCCGGCCAATGGCTGTCGTTGCAGTTCAGAAAAAAAAAAAAAGGATAATATCTATAGTCGATGGCGTATTGGTACCGAAGTCTTCCCTTATCGTGTTAAGCTGGTTGTCCATTGAGGTACATGGAAGAAGCTTCAGTTGTGCTTTTGGCATTGGAACGAGTCAATGCTTTCGTGTTCCCAAACTCGAAGTTGATGTTTCCGTAATTCCTAACTCCTAACGCAAACAAAAAAAAATTCTCTCCCCTTGGAATATTTCAATCTTTGAGCCCAGCATGACGGCCAAAACATTTTGCTACTGGTTTTTTCTTTTCTTTTCTTTTTTTCTTGACTTCAGGGCAAAATGGGTTTTCAATTTTATTGGAAGTAGAGTATTGTGGTACTAAAAACGTTCTTTTTAATTCAATTTCATGACTCTCATTGATCTATATTTTTACCTATTGAATAAGCAAGTCCCTATCTAACATTTCGATAATAGATAAAATTGTCCATTGGTGAATCACTTCGAATGAACAGTTGACTTATCACCCTTCATGATCCAATTGATCACGAGGGGAAGTTTTTTTATTTATTTATTAACTTTTTTATAAGTGAAACATTTTTTTCTTTTAAGTAGGAGTGAATGTGCCCCAAACAGCTTTTGTGAACTGTGTTGATGAAATAAGCTGTGAGCATTTATTTTATTTTTTATTTTTTTGGCTGCCATTATATGTCCAATGTTTTTCAGATGCAAACGCATATATCTTTTAGTTCAACAATTTCCTTCATTTATATTTACTGTCTGTTTAAACTTTACATTCCGTATTCTTTTTTTTTTCTAATTTTTATATAATAAGAATTTATAAGATTTTTATAAAAAAAAAAATTAGTCCCGCCGCTTCTTTATCGCTCACACACACGCACACAGAGAGGAAACATATAATGACATAAATGCTGGGCGGGTCTTCTCTTGGATTCAATTGAGAATCGCTCATGAAGTTGGGATCTGTCTGCGGCGAGGGGCCGTTGGAATGATGTTGCTCATGGGAACGCTTATTTTCTGTTTGGGCTTTCTTCTTTTAAATTTTTTTTTTTTAAAAAAAAACAAAACTGTTTGCTCCTGGGCCTGAGTTGTTTGCATCATCGCAAATCCAAAGCATGAGGCTTACACAAGATAAGTGGCATTGATCCGGGAACAATGCCCCGAAGCAACAGTGAACTTAACGCTTTAAAAATGAATTGGCGCTGGTTAAAATTTTTCAAGGATTTCTAAATTTTGTCAGTCAACATTAGTTAACTTCTCAAACTAAAAAACATATTTTGAGACAAAATGATAAGAAAGTCTTTATAAGGAATGCAGGATTTTGACATGTGTCAGGTGGAATTCCATCTGTGGATTCTGACATGATAAGAAAGTCCCACTTCATTAGAAATCTGATGAGATGAAGAAGTGGAAGGAAGATCAATTTTAATTGCCATAGTATGAGTATAAGAAATGCTTTTAACTTTTTTTTTTTTTTTGAATACATAATTTTAAAATATGGTAAGCACGCCTGATATAATGCGAAAGGACTCCTTTAAAATATGAAACAATTTTATTGTCATATAACATTTCCCAAACGGATTATTAAAACAAATTCACAAAATTTTATATTTATGCCATATTCTTCAACAGTATTGATAATAGATTTAGAAATATGTACACTTGACCTACATTGGGTTGTAAAATGGACTGTGGGACGAAAATGCATTGCTTCTCAAAAGTGACTCCAACGCTAATTGAATTATAGTTGATTGGCAAATGACGCAGGCATTGGAACGTCTACGGTCTAATTTTTCAGAGGACTGGCTAAGGCATGGCAACCTCGAAATGGGCCGTACCCAACATAGTTCATACTGCGTCACCGAAGACCAGGGCCCATTCTCTAATCAGACCCATTCAGCCATAGCTAGTCAGCGCCCCCTGTGGTATAGACAACTTCTATGTTTTGTTCCCCTTTTATGAGTCAAATGGCTGGCCGAAGCCGAACACAATAAAAGTTACTGGCAGTAGCACGCGTCCAAGGCCAAAGAACCCAACAAAAGAACTCCACAATTCTCTGCCGTCCAAATGGCGGCTCATGTAAACAATGGAGCCCCATCATCGGCGTAGTGCGTAACTCGCTAAACAGCGAACAATGTTGTCCCAAGCGCAGTTTTCTTCAAGGAAAGGAAAAGAAGTTGATGTCTCAAACATCGTGGCGATGATTGGACTAACACTTAAGCCCAAGTTCAAAAAGTTCAAGTGCAGGTTCAAGTCCAATTGATCGTAAGATTCGAAATTTTCAAGTTCATTAATTCTCCTAATTTACTCGTTCAAAAGAAATTGTATTGACAATTTTGTTTTCAATTACAGATTTTTTGCAATTTAATTAAGATATACACACACACACTCGCACGCATGTAAACTCCTCACACATAATGAATTTGACTTTCATTGGTCATATGGTCTACCATGATCAAAATCTGTCATTGACGAACCAGAAAAAAAAAACATTTTTCTCTTCCCTGTTTATTCACCTCTCAACGTGATTTCTTAAGAGTTCAATTCTATCAGTATCTTAGAGGATCGTTTATCTTAATGTACACCTCTATCCCATGCACAATTTCTCAACTACTGTGTGCGGTGTTGTACATGAATGCATTGCAAGCTCTGATTTGAGGCTTGCGACTTACGAGTGCCACGAGTAGGTACAACACTGCACAGACAAAAAACATGGAAACTTACGCATAAAAAAACAAACTGGGAAGAATAAGTTAAAACTTAAGCTGTTGTGCCACGTGTGTCCTACTAACAAGAAAGAAAGGACGTCGGGTAAAATATGTAAATTATAAGCAAAAGTGTGCCTGCATTTTTTATACTATAAGGACGATCGAAGAGCGGCCCGTGGTTTTTTAATTGACAACCTGTTGCATATCGTTCCGATACAGTGGCCTTGGAATCTTCGTGTGGGAGCCCAAGTGCTGGCACGGCTAACGAAAGCCAACTTGTTGCTTGTCCAATCATAACAGGCGATTTGAGATGTCAACATCAGGAATCATGCAAACAAGCTCTATAGATTCTTGTTCCCAAGCGAAATATTAGGGGCCTAGATGATGCTTACAATTCCCTTATGTTCTTTTGTTGATCAACTTGCAAATAGGTAATTTTTGGGCTAATACTGCTTATTTTGGTGTGTGTCTAATTATTTGTCCACCAACTTGGTTCATTTGGCCCATGTTAGCCAATGCCCGCACGTACTGAATACAAAAGCCAAGGGAATTAACACCTCAAGAAGTAGGCCCTTTGGGCAAAGACATATATTCTACGGAACAGGAGAATGGATATTGTATTCCTGTATCATGCATGAATAAACAAAAGAGTGTGATCGGACCCACGGAGCCATATTACTCAATTGTGTTCGTTTGTTGTACATTTGTAGTCTACGTTTATTAGTTGCAGAGACCCAAAAAAAAAAAACAAAAAACAAAAGTATAATCAAAGGTTATAACAACCGTACATATGTGGCCTACATCCAACACTTTGCGTTTCTTCTTTTTTCTTTTTGTATCGAGTGAGTAGGAAGCGATCAATTGAGAAAGGCATTAAATTCTTATAAGTTCAAGATATAATCCAGGCAACACAAGCACATGTTCATTGAAGTAGTTAGCGAAAAGATACGTCGAAAGGTTGCATACAGAAATCTTATGCACGGAAGACACACACACTTTGAACAAGTTTGACATTATTTTCTTCTGTCTGCCTTTATGCTGAAATGTTTTGTCTCCAAATTGACCTCATTATTCTTGTCCATTGCATATTGATATCGAATTGAACAATGTGACAGCTTTGCAGCTTCATAATTGCTAAGAATATGATGTGACGATACATAATTGCTGGCCCTACGCTGCTCATCCGGTGCACAGATACATATGAAATGGGTTATATATGAAAAGAAGAAAACCGAAAGCTGTGCTTGCACGCATAATAAATACAAAAGAAAAAAAAAATTAGGAAGATATGCAAAATGAATATGAAATAGAAACTGGTCTATTATTATTGTCAATTGCAGTTTATTATTATGTTTAAAAAAATATGTATCAACTATGATTAATGGTTACAATAAATTAATATTTACTTTATATGGCTTGTAATAAAACTTCAATTAGTATCGGGGTCGTTTCTTTGAAGGAACAATTATGAAGGGGGGCAGCCGGCCCCAGCCCCTTACCTCTTGGCATCATGGAATTTTGGGCGGATCCATCAGTTTTATCTCTGTGAGAAAAATGCAAATTTACGTTGGAGCTATATGCGAAAAAAAATAAGAACAAGAGCAGGTTGCCTCCGATGACGGAACCTGAACATTTAGATTTAAGTGGGCCTCTGGGTGTTTAAAATCATAAGTCACACGTTTTAACTTGTGGGGGCTCCGTATGGGTTGCGTAGCTTTCCAAGGTTCTAAACGAAGTTTTATGTGATCGAGTTGTGTTCCTTAGCTTCTTTCCGCGTCTACATCTAAAAAGTAAGAGAGCGAGAGTGAGTGATCCGAATTAAATTTAAATTTATTATCATATTTAAATTTAAAATCTCAACATATTGAATTTATAAATTATTTTTACTTATAGATCGATTATTTTATTCTTAATGTGAGATTTTTTAATACATAATTTATATATTTACATTTAAAATTATAATAGTATATTTTTAAATTTATTGAAAAGATTATTGGTTATCAACTACGCAATGAAGAACAACAACCTTTTTATTTTTCCTAAATTTCTATTTCCAAAACGAATATCAAGACTCTTAATTACCTATTTGTTGTATTGGTGGCTTGATTTCCGACATTTTGTTTCCGTTATACTGTCTAATTTATTTGTTTGGGTTTTCAATTTTGTTATATTTTTTGAACAGTGGCGCACAGATTACACTCAAGATTGGGTCTTTTTGGATCCCATGTGTACGTCTTGCTCCCTCTGTTCGCGCAAACGTACGTATGAATTTGGAGAAAACGGACTGACAAGCACATGCAGGCCGAAGCTTTGTGAAATGACCTTAATTTGAGACTAGCCCATCAGGGCTGGCCCTACAGGGACGAGCAGGGCTTGATTACGATCGTGTACTAGCAAGCATTGATAATGGTAACCAATTGCAGCGATTATGCTCTAACCGAAGAGAAATAGAGTTGGACCCTTTGCAAGAATCTAGTAGTGCAAGTTGCAGCAGACAACATCCAAAAAATTGAAAAGAATAAGGCAAGCAGTTTCCCCCACAGTTTTGAGGTGACAGCGTTGTGTTTGCTTGAGCAAGTCAATAAACCCAGTTTGCTAATATGGTTTTATCTATTAAATTAATCTAGATCTCCCCATCTAATCAATAGTTTACTCTCTAGGGACGTGATTAGTATATCAGCCCACATGTACACAATTACCCTGATAACATCGAGATTAGAATTTATGTGTGGCGCACCTTGCCCTTGAACCACACGCTAAGGTTAATATGAGAGAAAAAAAAAAAATGATGATCTTAATTTGTTGTAACTGGTCGGGTGATGAGTTGTGGGTTCATCGTTCCGATCAAAAATTATCTTGATAAAGCACAAACTTTTTTTTTAACATCATAATACATATCAATAAATTAATAAATTAATAATTAGTGCATGAGAACAGATAAATACGGTTGAATTTATTAGATTAATTTGAACAAATACCACAAATTACTAACAAATGTTAGTCTTTAGGAGTGGATTGTGAGATTTGATCTCCATCTTATCCCCTCCTAACCCTTTAAGGACAAGGAATATAATCATTTAGCTAAACCATGTGGTTAGACACAAGCACATTCCCTAGGATTCATAGCCCAGAATACAAGCGAGGAACCCTACTAATGCTGCCTTATTTATTGACAGCAACATCAATGCCTACCGTTCGATTAGGACAACTCGGTATGTGTGTGGCCCCTGGGCATAGCCCCCAATTATAAAATTTTCATTTGAAAATCTTAAAAAGCCACCAAAAATCCACCCTCTTCCTCTTGTTCACTTTAGACATGACAAGAAATTATAAAATTAGCAACAAGAATTATGGAATAAAGTAAAATCCTACCTTCAAAGATTTAATTTTATGGCAGCAAGTTCGAAATTGATATCAATAAACTATTGCAGGAAAAAGTTTATCGTAAAAAATCATGATCAGTGGAAATATGTCAAAAAAAATTTCCAAACATGCTGTATCATATTACATTGCTGTCATAAGCTAAATTAGCAGTAAACTTAAAAAATTTCTGCCAAAACCTGTGACCACAATTCTTTTTACAGCAAAAATCCAAAACCTAATCACTCTGTTATAAATTTATGGGAACAAGTTTAACAACAGTGAAAAAACATCTTGCTCCTACATGTCTCAATTTCTTGCAGTTACATCATGGATTTTCTTAGACATTCTGCACTTGGCTATACATAGCACTTGTTGCGACCAACAGCACTGAGTTTGACATTTCATTGAGTCGTAAACTTACAAGCTAACTCATATTGAATCAGGCTTGTAACAAAAAGAAAAAGAAAAAAAGCCTATATATATGCTTTGTAATTTTCAAAAATTACGAACATATTTATTGAAGTATGGCGCCAAAAAGGCATACATTGGTCCGCTAAAATTTATGATAATTTAATTACCCTGTTCCCTGAATTTGCTTTACTCTATTGATTTAGTCCTTTGATTAAATCTTAAAACATGAGGCCAAAAGAAAAAAGGGATCAAATTATCAAAAAAAAAAACCACAAAAATACCCCAGAAGTTTGTTGTATGCCTATATTTTAGTCCTTATATTTTTGTCTCTATTAATTCTGTAGTTATGTTGTCTAAAACTTAACTATAACTGTAACTATTCAAAACTAAAGTTTACTAGACCATAAAGCCGAAGTTTTTTTTTTTCTTTGGTGGTTGTTCTTTTATAATTCATCCAATTCTTTGGGAACTAAAACTTAAGGAATCCCATTAACAACAATAATAGTGATCACGTAAATGTGTAATACGTTCAACGGAATGCCTTTGATCATGGAATTGTGTGTGTGTGTCTGTGTGTTTTTTAAAATTTTCTATTCTGAAGAATGGATTATAAGGTATTAATATGCATGCATATCGGATACAGTAGTGAGAGTGCGAGACACATGCACAGAAGGATCATGTCCTTGTAATTAAACTCCAAATAAAAAAAGGCCTTTGCTGTACGCAATATTCCATGTGAAGTACAAGCCAGGAAAAGAAGGGAGTAAACCCATCAAGAATGTCTTATTGACTTGATGTTAATTAGCATTATTACCAATTAAAATTCAACCATCGGCAGTAAAAAATGTTGATTGATTTCTTAATAAGAGAACAGTTGAGATAAGGAAACAGTAATAGTACAGAGTGGTATTAGGAAAGGTAGATGAACACATGGTCTACACTAGTGTGATTGCAGAAGGGCAATTTGTGTGGTCACATGGATTCCTGAATACGTCCAGACCCCAGAACTAGCCTATTTGGCCCTCTCTCTCTCTCTCTCTCTCTCTATCTCTCTGTCTCATCTATGGACCTTGATGATCAGAATCTCTGGTTTATCATCAGCTTTTCGTCTTCTTCCTCTTTCCCATGTCTAAAGCGTACAATTTACATAATTGATTAATTACCGTATGAAGCTATAATAATCTTCTATTTAAGGACCAAGTTAGCCATTATCTTGTTGCAGAAAACACTATTTGTCAAAGGAGATGGCCATCATTTAGGACGCTAATGATAATCTAGCTATGAACTGGAATATGCTTTTGTAACTAATTGGACCCACCTTTTTTTTCTTGTTTATTTGGGGCTTACTTCCAGCTTGTCAATAATTTCCAGCAGCAAGCAAACAGGCAGTTGCCATTGTAATACTCGAGTGCCGAGAGAATCTCTCTCACTTTCTCCGGTCTAATGAGTAGTCCACGATGCAATCTCACGTGCAAAACATTCTGTAGCCTTCGTAGGATTTGATTAAAGTGTCTTTAAAAGTCACTTGCCTTTCTTCATAAAAGCCATAGATTGAGAAGGCGTATTGGTTTTGGTCTTTTGGTATGTTGTACTTTGGGGGGGCTTATGTTGTTAACCTTTCCTCTCCTTCCAATCCCTTACCAGAGAGCGCCTTTCTTTGTATTCTAGCTGGTGGCTTTGTCCAATTTTAAATCTCTCCTCTCTTTCTGCTTGTCTGCCTGAGAAACAGACATAGAGGTTAAGACAACACAAAAGTCTTCCCCTCCCCTGTTTTTCTGTCCATCTCCAACTCAAAAAGGTTGAATCTAGATATGGCACTAGAGGCGGTGGTGTACGCACAAGACCCATACAGCAAGTATGGCCACAGGGATAGTTACTCGCTTGGAGTGGGAGGAGGATCTTGGATCTATGGCGAGCAACCTTCCTTGCTACAAAAAGAAGATAACAAGGATTTTATGGGGATTCTTGGCGAGAATTTCAACGCCATAGAACAACAAAGTCTACATGCAAACTGGGACTCGTCATCTCCTTCAGTGATGCAACATGCCAAAGATCAGTGGGATCCCAATTCCTCGTCACCAGAGGATTGTGCTTTAGACCAATTGCCTCTACCTGCTGGAACTTGGTTACCTAGTACGGCAAAAATGGAGCCACCACTAATGGCTATTGGCCGGAGAAAGCGAAGGCGAACGATGAGGGCAAAGAACAAGGAGGAGATTGAGAACCAGAGGATGACTCACATTGCTGTTGAGAGAAACCGAAGGAAACAAATGAATGAGTATCTTGCAGTAATGAGGTCTTTGATGCCTCCTCCTTATGTCCAAAGGGTCGGTCCCTAAATAATCATCACCTTTCTGTGTCAAACTAGAAATTCGTCCTATATTCTGAAGTCCTATTGACCTTCTGCCTAATAATTAGGTGGAGGAGATCGTCCCATTGACTGGTCTTGTATCAGTTGGTCTGACATGAAGCTTTGATTAATTTGTGTCGTTTTTTACTACAGGGCGACCAAGCATCCATAATTGGAGGCGCCATTAATTTTGTGAAGGAGCTGGAGCACCTCTTGCAGACCATGGAATGCCACAAACGGACCAAACAGCAAGCAGACGTTGATGGCTTCTCTTCGCCATTGGCCGACTTCTTCTCCTTCCCTCAGTACTCAAGGCGTGCGACTCGGTCTTCCGCCATGGCCGACGAGTCCGTGTACGAGACCCATTTACTAGCATCTGCAGACATAGAAGTGACCATGGTGGAGAGCCATGCCAATCTTAAAATACTTGCCGAGAAACAGCCCAGGCAGCTGTTGAAGATAGTGGCTGGCTTGCAAAGCTTTAGGCTCAGTATTCTGCACCTCAATGTCACCGCTGTTAATCTAATGGTTCTCTATTCAGTTAGTGTCAAGGTCAGCACAGCTGATAATTGATGCAGTCAAATCAGTCAACCTTCCCCTGTTGACTTCGCTTTTTCTTGCTTTTACATCCGCCTGCATTGCATCTGGTTGCACACTTTCCTTAATTTTTTTTCCTTTTCCTTGGCATAAAGCCTCGAGAAGGTCTAAGAATTGCTAATATGTCTGATTATGTGTTCTTTCAAATATCTTAGCAAATAAGTACTGGATGTATTTTCCCTTTATATTGTTTTTTTTTTTTGAAAAAAAAACATGTCTCAAGAAATTTAAAAGAAATATACACTCATTTATGATTGGATGCACTTAATTATTTTTGTTAATTACTTCGGGATTTGACTTCTTTTTCTCTGGCAACGGAGCAGGTCGAGGAAGGGTGTCACCTGACCACAGTGGATGAGATTGCAGCTGCAGTTAATGATCTGCTACACAGGATTGAAGTGGAGGCTGCTTCGGCAGAAATTAATTTGTAAGCCCATTTGCGTTGTTTTCTCATGTAATTAGTGGCGTAAGTTAATTCTCATCCGTTATAAAGAATTTCTTTTCTTTTCTTTTCTCTTTTTTTTTTTTGTGTATTAATTTCAGTTTTGGCCTCCTTTGGGATTATTTTTATATGACAATTTAGCCAGTTACCCTGTGCGCTCCGCCAAGGATTTCCTAATCCTCTCGCAAAATTGTCAAGGATTTTATGAGAAGTATATTTTTATTAAACAGAACAGCAGCTATATTTAAACGTCTTATTACTCAATTGATGCCTCACTACCTTGAAAATTTTCTTCAGAGAATCTCATGTTTTGAAACGAAGGAAGTAACATAAATACTGCTTGTCATGTCCTTGAGTTTCTGTTTCACTTCCATATTAATCTCGGCGTCAACATTTAGCATGCAATGAAATCCTCATGCAAAATATCAATCATTTTATGATTACATCGAAGCCAAATTAATTCCAAGTACCCATTAGTATGAATCCTTTTTTTTTTTCCTTTTCTTTTTTTTTTTTTTACAATTAATTAGAAAGAGTCAAAACTTAGGAAATCACTTGTATAAGTTTGTCTCAGTAAAAGGCGCAATTAAGTTCAATTTCCACTGTATCTAAAGTGTAAGACAATTAACTTTTACCGCCCCGAGCTTGGAGCTTGGCAGGGGTTTGGCAGTAAGCTCCCATATAACCACACTTCTGGCCGCAGTTTGAACTCTTGCACAATACTTTATCCCCTTTAGGTAGTGAAAAAATGGTTGAGACACTGTGAAATTCAGGTTCAATGTCACTTGTGTATTAATGTGGAGGAGACCCTGGGCAGCCATCATTATTTTAATGATGAGCTCTTTTTATGATAGATTAAATTAAAATATCAATAAGTAATTCTTAATTTAAATTTGTAGATACCATGACTAATATTTTATAATGTTTATTTTTTTATGCGTAAAAAAAAAAAGACAATTAACTTTTATAAATAACGCCATTCTTGGCCCCTTAACCGGTGATTCAGTGCTCTCTACATTGCGTGACCATTCCGCCCACGCCATAGTTAGTCAACACAACTAGTTAATCGCGATCCTGTTTCTTGTGACATCATTTCATGCATACCCGGCAAGATATGGATACATGCATCCCAAAAGGGCAAAATAGGGAAAAAAAATGCAAGCTTTCTTTTACCTCTATAATTATTAACTCAATTATGAACGGATAATTGAAAGTATTAGGCTCAAAATCAGGCAAACCCATCACGCAGAGGATGTTTTGCCATCTAAACTTTTAATGAAAATGACTACAAAGTGACCTCTCTAAAGACTTTTAAGAAAACAAAGCGATCCACTTGTGAGTCAATTATAGACGAATCATTGGCTCAAGGAAGAGCAATTTGGGAAAATTTGGCCCACCACAGACTTCACCTAAGTTGGACAAGTCTTGTTCACATGTGAGAGTGAGACTTGAAATTTATGCAAGGGTTAGGAGTAAGTACATATCCATCTGAAGACTCTCATGCCAACTCTATTCCTATTCTTATTCCTTGCAAGTTAATTAATTACAAGTTAATATGCTTACAGAGTTCAAGGTGCTGTTCGTATTGTTAATCTAGCAGGATTTCAGTTCATTCCGCTAAAAGAAGTCAGCAGCAAAATTTTGAATCTTAACAGTCACATCGTAAGACACGGGTAATGTAATAGGAAGCATTTAATTCGAGAAATAAAACTCACTTCGACCAGAGACATGAACATCGTGTCACTTGATGGCACTAAAATTAGGGTACCAAAAGAGTTGCACATTTTCATCTATGTCCGAAGTATGCAAAATAAGCATGACGATGACTGCTTCCAAATCGTCTCCATCCCCGAAGACGGGAAAAAGGTTTTCTATTGCAGCACTGGCTCTGCCTTGTTCTAATTGCTTTCAAGTATCACTCTCGGGCGGCACCCCATTAGACATAACTTTTGCCGAAAGCATAAGCTTTCATTTGAAGAACTTACCATTGTTTGCTTGAGCGAGTTCCATGTTCCAATTCAAATCAGTCAATGGGTTTTCCTTTTGGATCATCCACGTATCTTTCTTCTAATTTCCCACGATATCCACCCCGATCCTCTTTGATCCCCATTGTTCTTGAGTAGTACCGGTGCTTTCACGTCTCTTTTTGCAGTCCCACATGATGATATTATAAACTCTTGAACGATGCATTGTTTGTCTTGTCTTCATGAAAAGATGGTGCAAAAGGACCTGTTCCCGTTGTCCCTTGGGAATGGCAAAGAAATTGTTCTGCCTTTCTAGGCAACAAAGTGAGCACATACCCATTTTGGTCAACTTACTTACAAAATACAATAACTTCGCAGTGGAAGAATTTTAAGTGACTTTGTAAGATGTTGGAGACTTAGGAGGAGACTGATATCACTGCTAACTACAACTCATAATTATATACAGTCACAACCCATAAATTTTTATGTTCAGTCAATAACAAAAATATTTAAGATCGATTAGATTGTCGTTCTCACTTCAGAAGAAAGAGGGAGAACCAGGAAAACGCTATCTGGACAGAAAAAAGAGTTTACAAACATCGGCACTACAACACCTTTCTCTTAAATCATAATATTCAAACCCAACAACTTAATTTCATTTTCAATTATCACTCAGAAATTTCAACTTTCAGAGTACAAACAAAAAAATTGAAATTATGATAATAGGGTTGTGAGCAGCACTTGAGTAATTTCCCACAAAATATAACATCCACCCCCGTGATGGTCATCTGTTTATTATGTTTAATATGGTAATTAACAAATTATTGATGGAATGACTTGATTGAAAGTTATACTAAGGTATAGACCATAGAGATCTAAATGCAAGCTAATTCTAACTCTAAGAATTGAAATGAGGAAAAAAAAAATCAAAGATCAAATCAGAAATGAGAACGAAATTAATGGGCCAAATTGGCCGTTTGCCTGACTGATAGGTTTCTTCTACTTCAAACAATATAAATAAATTATTTGGCAAAGATGCAACGTTCATGTCACATTAGGGGTCCCGCAAATGTGGTAGATTAAACATTATGCAGGTATTATCTGATTAGAGGAAAAATGAATCTTGCCTGGATGTCTCTGTTAATTTCAATGATAGGTTCACGGAACAATTGCCTGTCCACATATATCGATTGTCCAAGGCCCCGAGAGAATCTTTGGCATTGTAAAGCGAACTTTCAGTGGAATGAAAGATCTCTTTCGTCGATGGAATCATTGCAAGTGAAAAAGATAAATCTTTGTGAATTTGAAAGTAGCGTCAACATACAGGCCACGGGCAAGAAAAGAAAAGCGTACAGCAAATAATTAATGTTCTTCATAATTTCTGACTTCATTATGGAAAAGCCAATAATTATAAATCTTTTGGCTAATCATGCGAAACATTACAAAAGGAGAAAGATGATTATGTTTGCTCTGATAGGGGTGAGGCGCACCAATTCGACTAACAAATTTTAATTTATTTATGCTAGAGCCAAAATTTTTAAATTCAAATTTTCTTTTAAAGTTAATGAATAATAATAATAATAATAATCAAAGTGCACAAATTCGTTCATAGAAAGGTAAAAAAAAAAAAAAACGAAAAAGAAAACGAAGGTGCATAAATTTGGGTCGGAGTTCAGCCTAAAGTCGAGCCTTTCATGGTGAATTGGGCTTGGCTAATTATCTGCGTCCATGATGGTCGATCCAGAGCGGTATTTTCTTCAAATTAAACATAAAACTGAGCTCGATCCAAAGTTATAAGATGTATGGACCGTGGTCTGCCGAAGCTTCCTCAGTGCGGTCGCTGACTTAAAGGAATGGGACATAGTGGCCGACTGCAAATCAACTTTCCTCCTGTCTGGTCAGTAATCAGAGTCCATTAATTAAACAGGCCTAAAGTTTATGCCATGAACCATAGTTTTGAAAATTTTGCGGGTTCCTACTTCCTATAATTTTATCTGAAGGAAAAGGGAGCAAAAACCCAACAATTTTTTTTTTTTACTATGAAATGGTATCATGCTTAGCAGTCAAGGAAGACGATAAGATTAGAAGATTAGGTGGGTAGTTCAGGTCATGAAAATGTACAATCCCTTGTAATTTTCCCCCGTTATTGGGAACTGTAATATGATGGTATACCAATCTTGTGTGCATGTGGCACCAAATTCATCTCTTCCAAATAGATCAAAGGCAAGTTATCTATGCCGACAGAGATTAGAGGATTCAAAACAAATTATTTCTTTGTGATTTAGTTCTACCAATCATTCTTAATTGGTTTACAGAGTAGAAATCATACTTATTTTGCCAATAAGGGAAAAAAAAAAAAAAAAAAGAAACATAGCCACGACTTCTCCATTCTTGTACTTCTAAGAAGCGGTAAGAATCGTGAGACTGGCTTTTTACCTCAAAGGCATTAGCCTCTAAATGAAGATTACTCGAACCAGAGGGATATCCCTTTAAACTAAATGACCTTTAACTTGATATTCCAATTTCTTAACTTATAGAAATATGATTAAAAAAATGTCCTCTGGGCACTAGCAATTTAGAAAAGGAAAAAACATTGTAATTGCCATATGCTAATCACTGGCAGTTTTCATATGTCACGGTTGTACATGAATGTGTGCACTCAACAACTCGAATTTGACAACGTTTTATATGCTTCGACTCCTCAATTGTTGAGTTGGTTTAAGCATATTCAGTTATTCCCTATCCAGATTGGTAAATTCCCCAAGCCAAATTAGTAGATTTATCTCGGGAACGTCTTATATAAGCAACAATCATATTGATCTCAAATCTGAGATGCGTTATCTGATAAAAAAGAGAGTATTAAAGAATTCGACTTGTGGTGAAAAAGATTACAAGCTCCTTTAAGGCATCAAAACGAATCAGCATTTGCTGATGCAGCTTCTTAATCTGTGACTGTAATACACATGACATGAACAACTTCTTCATCTGGTACAGTCCCTTCGCCACATACCCTTCTCTCAGTGCTTCACCATCCCATGAATGACTAGCTAGCTTCCTTTGGCTAGCTAGCTTTCTTTGGCTGCTGGATAAGGCTGAATTGGAGTGATCCAGCTAATTAAAATTTCACAAGATTATAACCATTTTGCACATACCGCATCTCAATTGCATGCCCCAAAGAGTGAAACCTTTACACTTACAAGGTGAGAAATCAGTTCCTGCTTTCGCTTTTGTCTCGATGAAAATAACCTTGACTAACATGAAAACGATCTTTTCAATGAAGCTGGACTATTGTGCCCGCACTGTCTGATTGCTGGCTTCAAAACGACAGCTGGACCTGTTATCTCTGCCTTTCCTATTGGATTAAGCAAAATACCCTGTGATTCAATTGGGCTATGATTGGCCAGATCAAGACGCATGCTTGCATCTGTCAAATCATCTGTTGACAATGATCTTCTTGTTTGCTGTGTATAATCTGGTATCTCCTCATTGTCATCACCAGCGTCACAAGTCAGCTGCTGATCACCATTACTTTCAGAATCCACTTCCCCCTTTAAAATTATGTCATCACGAACATTTGATTAGTCCCCAGGTCCCACCATTTGGGAGAATCATGCGCTGGAATGCCCTTTATCACCAACATGTGCTAACTCACGTTCCTCCCCTGCTTCACCCCTGCCTTCACAAGCTTGATTCCTCTGCTGAGCATTATCCAATTCGACATTAGTCTCATGATTCTCCATCTGGGGGCCGATAATTGCATTCGAATGGTCAGAATTCCTATTCACTGAAATCAAGGGACCATCGACAACATCATCAACTATATGCGCGCGGCACAAGGGGCAGTCGGTATGAGACCTCAACCAGGTATCAATACAGTATATGTGGAAGGCATGGCTGCATGTGGGCAAGAGCCTCAGAGTCTCATCTTCTTGAAATTCATTCAAGCAAACTGAGCACTCAGTGCCTTCAATCAACCCTTCACCCTTCCTGTACTTGAGAATAGCAATGGAATTGATAGTTGACTGGTGCAAACCTATTCTAGCGGTGAACCATATTGGATGAAAGACCGTCCGGATCTCATCAAGAAACTCATCATCTCTATCATCTGTTTGTGATTGTGGTTCCTGCCAGTTATTCCTTGATCTGAACCAACCAGGCCGTGACTTCACTGCAAGAAGAAAAACACTCGCAAGGCAAAGGATGGCTAGTATGATAAGAACAACAATCACATATGGTGCTATGTTGGGGGTTCGGGATGAATGATTTGGAGGTGGTAGTGAGGGAGACAGCTGGAGATTGTAGTCCGAGTAATCATAGCAGTTATCATTACAGGCTTCTTCGCAGAAACCTTGGCAATCATCAGCCAGAACTGGCACTAGTTTCCTGTGTCTCATTGCCATCGACGAGAGACGCAAGAGCCTCAGAAAATGAGAAACCGGCAAAGAAAGACGATTGATGTGTTTGGTTATGTTTAATTGCTTAGGGTTATTCGTTTAGTTGTCTTTTCTTCTTGTTCAAAAGTTCGTCTTATCTTTTGTTTGACTTAAATGTGAAGTAATCAACAG
The DNA here is from genome assembly GCA_021533255.1 of Ceriops tagal. Taxonomy (NCBI): domain Eukaryota; kingdom Viridiplantae; phylum Streptophyta; class Magnoliopsida; order Malpighiales; family Rhizophoraceae; genus Ceriops; species Ceriops tagal. The sequence goes on along the minus strand of CM038597.1, from coordinate 2,826,942 downwards.
GCTGAAGAATCTTGCGACTTTCAAGCTTATTGACGAATGACAATTGATGTGTTTGGTAGCCTGGCACCATTGTCTAGGAAATTCATGCCTTTGTTCTAAATCCTTCCCTCCAAATTTTATGTGAAATTTGGTACACAGGGCGTACTTGGGGTTTGGTATTTTATCATTCTCACCGACAAATAGTACAATTATAATGCAATGTCTTCATACTGCAGTTAGGTTTAAAGCAGTTCGTATTATGGTTCTACATTTTTAAATAAAGAAATTTCGGACATCAATGTTGGAAAAAAAAAAAATCGGATGTTAGCGTTATTGTAAATAAAAAATTTAAATTTAAATTGGTTCAAATTTCAGCTTAAAATATTAAACTAAAAAAGCAAAAAAAAAGAAAAAGAAAGAAAAAACAGAAGTTATAGAGTCCCTTAAGATACACCAATGATTAAAAACCTGTACCTCAAAATTAGAAAGTAATATAAAATTTATGAAACTAAGGAGAACTACTTGTATAATTTAAAATCTAGTGAATCTTTTAATAGATTAAAAAAAATTATAGATAAAGAAATAAGATGATGTATTGAGAAATGATTTAAATCATAACAAAATTAAAAATTAAATTACAGAAAAAAAATAAATAAGTGTTTCCAACTCGATAAAAGATAGTTAAACTTACATATTTACTAAGCTTTATATGTCATATGTAAAATGTAAACTAAAGAAATTCTTCATCTTCTTACACTCATAAGCGGATAACTAGATAATTCAACGTGTAACGGACGGACACAAGCAAAAACTTGTACAACCCAAAAGGGCAATTTTCACTCGGTACTCAGATGGGAGGATCAATTATTAGTGAACCTAAAGGCTACAACTTTGCCAAGCGATGCAAGTTATTCAGAAAACGACAGCATAATCGTTGCCACAGACAAAATTAAATTGCATTCCAGCATTTTCTGTTTCTTGTGTTCGTACGTTAATTTGCTCCCGTGACGATAGATCTTTTCAAGCTTTTGCTCGGTGTTTTGGTGATAAGTCTCCATCATTACTAAGCTATTTCTTAAAGTTTGGTGCACCATAGGATCTCTTACTAAAATTTCCATGAATACAATATGAGATGAAATGGACTTCATATTTACATACCAAGGGCAACCAAGTACCGAACATCAGTGCAAAATCTCAGTAGATTTCTATACTACGTGAACATTTCTATTTCATGATAAAAACTTGTAAGTTGGTTGTATGAATTAAGTGTATTTACAAATTTTTAATTTGACATCAGTCTTTCATTCAAGCTTTTAAGTTGAATTAAGGTTAAATTTGATATTTCCTTGATATCCTATCAATCGTATTTCTAACTCCAATTAATCAATTTAAATTTTTATTTCTTTATTTGATATTCCTAAGTTAACTGATTATTTAAATTTTTATTTCTTTATTTGATATTCCTAAGTTAACTGATTTTAAATTTTATAATTCTTTTCATTTTTTGTTGAAATTACTCCACGTATTACTTAATATCTTTTTATAAATATAGAGATTTAATAAAGAACAAAATTTTTGTATTATTGTAAGTTTAAATCAAATTTAAATTTTGAAATTTTTTTTATGGTAAGTATAAATCAAAATAATAACTATTTAAATAAAAATAATACTTACTTAACAAATAATTGAATTAATCAAGCATTAGAGACATGTCAAAATATAGAATAATTAAGTATAACACGATAACAACAAGCTTACTCTAAATGTTAATAATCTCAATAAAACTCAATAGTTTTAATACAATGTTAAATTTCAATTAGTTTTAATGTCATTAAATTATATGAATTATATTAAATAATTTTAAATATTATTAATTTTAAAATGCTACACAATAATTAATTAAGAAATACACAACATATATTACGTCTTCATGAAATAAAAAATATTTAGTTTTAATCAATCATTATCAAGTAAAAATCAATTAATCTAACTACTGCTCTAATATTGATTAATAAATAATTTATATTAACTTTGACAATCTCAAGATCTAATTATTAAAGCGTTTTTTTTTATTTTTTACCAAGATTGACTCTGTGGACCAAAATTACAAAAAATATAATTTATCTTGAATTTTTTAATTTGGTCGTAGATTTTCTCCTTTTTTTTTAAAAAAAATTGAGGATGCAGCTAAACTGAATCATCTAATCCATAACTTATCTTTTGCAGTTCACAAACGTCTTGAGATAGCCAAACTTTGGAGCCTATTGTGCACACCCTGCAAGGAACATCTGGTTGGATGTGCAGCAGTCACAATAGAGCTTCAAGTATTGTAATGCCTACGAAGCTTGCCTGTTTTCTCTCTAAGGACAAGTCTTTTGGAGTCAATGATGATAGAAAACAGAACCGGAAATTCTCTGCGAATATGTAATGTTAATTACAATTTTGTTTGGCTTTCTCTGCCCTTTGAGTGTCACTTAATCCTAATTTTTGTTTTACCTTTGCAACTCTCAAATTATGGCCTTCGCTTAAATCACTTAAAAACACTTTCCAAAATGAATAAGCCATATTTTTGTCCCTTCTGCCCCCACTCATATCCTCCCCAGAGATAAGAGCCATGCAGTGCGGGTTTGCTCAAGATCATAATCTGCATTTGACCAGTATTGTCCCACTGAGTTTACCATATCTCACTCTTACCATAATTTTATACAACGATAACCTGTAAAGTGGTCAATGCAACGCTTGCTATGAACTCAGAGTAAAGTGACCATTTCTCTGCAAACCCAAAAGCGTTTTTCAACGCGTACAAGCAAACTAGGAAATCTCCACAAAGTCTTGCAATTTACTCTCAAGTTATATAATATTGCCTTGGTTTCTAATCCGGGAAAGGTGCGTTAGGTGGCAACCGTGCGTTAGGTGGCAACCTTTTTATACATGGTTACAACTTACAAGATTCAACGTCTCCAGAGATATACAATATCTATATTTTTTCCTCCCAAGCACGCTTTGCATCATCCTCAACATCTTAATTCATTAGGATTGATTAAATCTGTGATCGCGTCGGATTGGCTGATTACACTGGCCTGAAAGAAATTAACAATAGCAGACAGAATTATGCGGACAGGAAGTTCACTTGTGCCCCGGAATTTCAGTTGCGCTTATATCAGGACCTGCGGGAGATCTGAAGCTAATCCTAATCTCAGAAGTCCTCTGACGTGCTTAAAATACAACCAGAAATGCCCATTCCTGGGCAATCAGATGTTGCGATTATGCTGCGCCAGCCTGGAACTGCAATATGCAAGCAAGGCTAAGCTGTAAGCTTATTCTCATTTTGCAGTGATTTTTTGTTTCTAATATTTGCTACTTGCAGTTTTCTGTTATTATGCAAACCTAACGGTACAGATCCTGCAGGAATATTGCTGCCTACAGTGGTATTGAATCAGAGTGTCCTCATCCTTCGTCTCTTGGTTCTTGGTGAGTCAACTTTATTTTTGGTCAGGTAGTGATATTCAATTGATATGATGCACCATAATATTGTTTGACAGAAATGTTACGGTCGTAATACTAGCAGGATATGGATCCTGGGAACGGCAATTTCAGTAATCCTACCCTTTTGGAGAAACAAGTTGTGGCCATTACGGCAGTTAAAAAGTAAGGACTAAAATTTCAAGTTTTCCCCATACTCAACAAGAAAAACAAATGTCAGCTAATTATGACTACAAAAAAGTATGACCATACTTCATCTCTAAATGGGTTGCGTAGACAAAGTTGAATCACTAATGGAGACGGTGGAACATATTGCTGACATTGTAGAAGACGTGGCGGAGCAAGTGGAGAAGGTGGCCGATGATATTGCTGATCATCTGCCGGAAGGTGGGAAACTTAAAGAAGCAGTAATGTTTGTGGAAACTGTAGCCAGAGAAACAGCGAAGAATGCTCACCTAGCAGGAGAAGTCCTTGAAAAGGTAGTTTGCCAAATGCAATTTGTTTTGTAACTTCGCATTTTTATCATACGAAGTAGACCACAACTAACCGTTTTAACTATTGAAAATTAATTGTATGTTTAATTGTTACAAGTAATTACATGTCTAAAGTGAGGTCCCGTTTTCCTAGGGCGGCTTATGATCGATTTTTTCAAAGGGTCACTTCACTTCTTCTTTTTTTTTAACCTCTTTCTATCTGTGGTTGATTTGTACAAGCAGCGTTCGTTAGATTTGATTAATTATAGATCTCTTCTTCTTTAAATGCAGGTAGAAGAAGTAGAGAAGGCGGTGGAGTCTTTGGTTGAGCCAGTCGCCGACAAAGCAAATGGAATCCGGGAAGAATCGGAAGACTAATTGTGCCTGTAGCGCTTTGACCTGTAAATGATAAAAGTTAAAAAGTTAGTTGGATTAGCGACGTGGAACGATTTTTTGTTAATTAATCTTTCCTGGAAAAACAATATTCTTTCTGACTTAATAATTCTGAAAATAAATGAACATAAATTTGACAGGATAATAACGGATAGATATTTTCAGACTACGTCAAATTCGGTTCGAGGTCCCACAGAGCACCCGTCCAAGGGCGTTACTATTTTTCAGCGATGACTCGCAGCCTCAGGACCACCCTGATACCAATTGCGATCGTAATTAGTGCACATCAATCTCCGCACCCCCATATTTATCGCTTGCCTAAATTTGGAAATTCACTTAAATTTATCTCATTCCTAAATTTAGCTCATCCAATTATTGAATTAAATAATAGAAAAGGAATAAAATGTGCCCAAAATGGATCCAAGAGTCAAAGGAGAGCAACTGCTATATCCAAAAACCTGATATACATATTTCGTGCTATCATTTAATTCAACATCAACTCTTATCGCGGAAGATCTTTTGCACCAATATCTGATAGTGGCTGCCCTGGATTCGAACATAAATAAAAGGCATAGAGTCGTGAAAAAAGTAGCTCCTCTTGAATTAGCACGCATAAATTGTGAAACATGAACCGACAAGCGAGTCTTGGGTACATCGCATGCACTAAAATATGTCTGCGCGTGCGTGTATTGGGTTATCCCTTATAACTAAAAGGCCCAAAAGTCCCTTATATTTCGTTATAATTCACTCATGTTGGCAAGCCCTCCTTATTCTCCTCACTTTGCAGTCATGATTATATGTTATTAGACTAGCATAGTTTGGTTCCAAGTAGCGATAATTTAGTGGTAACCCGAGTCGATTTTTCCCACGCGTATTCTTTACCAGAAAAGTCCAGGGGTTCTGTGATTGAGCGTCTCCAAAAAGTAGCCTTAAAGAAATCACAAGCAGCAGCGATGTTGGCAACGAGACCGATTGCTTCCTACAATTTTCCAACCCTTTGTCTTGGGAATAGTCACGGACTTGAAGCTACTAGTCCTGATCTCAGATGTCCGCTGGCAACTTCAAAGCACAACTACAATCTCCAGTTCTTGGGGAAACAGAGGTTACAATTCTACACTGCTGTCGGCCTGAACCTGCAAAATGCTTGCAGGACAAAGAAGTATGTACATCTATTTTGATTTGCAGGAATTTTTGAGTATATGACCCCCAAATAGCTGCCTGTTTCTATGACCTTCTGATGCAAAGACAATCGTGCAGGATTATGGTTGTCCCCAGTGGCGCTGAATCCGGATCAGGGCCTCCTTTTCACTTTCCTTTTCCTTTTCCTTTTGATCTATTTTCTGGTGGCTGGTGCGTTGACTTCACAAAACTGATTTTTATATGTATCAGATCTGAAAGTTCTTCTTTTTTTTCTTTTTCTAATATTATAAATATATATATGTGTGTGTGTGGATCAATGTCTTCTCTTCCGTTGTTTGTTATTTACAGGCCCAATAGTAATTAAAATTCTTTTGCTGGAATATTTGCAGGAATGCTTGGATCCTGGGAATTGTAGTATCGGTGATCATACCCCTTTCGAAAGACAAATGGTGGCCACTGTTACAGATGAGAGGTAAAGGTCAAGAAGCCAAATTATGAACAATTCTCGATCAAAACGCACTTTATATATTAGCATTAATTGAGAGTTTTATTTCACTGAATTTACTTAACTTGGAATTGGCTCCATAGACAATTTCAAATCAGCGGTGGAAACAGCAGAAGATGTTGCTGAGACCGTAGAAACGGTGGCCGAGGAGGTGGAGAAGGTGACAGAGAACATTGCTGAAATTCTGCCTGAAGGCAAACTCAAACAAGTAGTAACGTACGTTGAAACTGTTGCCAAAGAAACTGATAAGGATGCGGAGCTTGTACAAAGTTTCATCGAGAAGGTTTTTCTAATTACCTACTTTTTGTCTTGGCTGCAACTTGCTTGGTAATAATATATATGGTGTTGGTGATTTGTTGCTCATTTTACTTCTACACCACCTACCCCAGCCAGTCCTTTGCTGCTTGCTCCTTCTTGCTTGTCCTTAAACCACAACCACTATTTCTGCTTATCCAGATAGCTGAATTGTGACTTTAAACCCGAAAAAATTTGATAGATCATTGACGTGAAAATAAAATGTTAAAATAATTAAATTGGCAGTTAATTTCATTCATAATTCAATCTGGGTTGGTATCTCTCTTAGACCATCCACCTGTCCTTCTTTGTCAGATAGTTGAATTATGCTTTGAAAAATCTATTTCGTCTGCTCCAAAATGGCTGATCTTCTACAGCCTGGCTTTGTCCTTCTACCCCCACCAATCACAAGTAAGGCGACATTAATTGGACATTAATAAGGGGGCCAAAGTTGAAGTACAGCTAACTTGGGGGGGGGGGGAAGGCAAGACTAAATTATTTGAAAATGCAAGCAAAAGCAATGTGTACTATTTTAGTTTTCAAACTCTTCGGGGGGGTGCCATGGCCCCTCAAGGGTACAGCCTAGTTCCGCTGCTGCCTACAACGATGTCCACTAAACTTATGGCATGCATGTGATTTCGCAGTCGCATCACAAATTTGCGAGTTCCACATGTGTTTGTGAGGTCAGTTGGTAAATATTGTCTGAAGAAGAAAGGAAAAAAATGTATATGGTCCATTTTTCTTTGTGGAGAATATGTTACTTCAAATGTTAAACTGAATTCTTTGGATTGAAATGCAGGTAGAATTGGTGGAACAAGATGTGGAGTCCCTGATTGACGATGCAAGAGCCGCAACCGAAGAAAAGAAAACGAGCTAATTATATTAGTGTGCCATTGGGATGTGTATTATGTTTGTATTAATGATGATAAAACTCAAAACAAGAACAAGATACATTGAAGTAATCATTTCTAATTGTGCTTTTGAAGTGTAGGGATTTTGGCTCCTCTCATGTTGTTTTTGCCCGTTTAGATGAATCTAGGTCATTGCTCTGAATCATGAAATCGTTGGGTAATTTTGCTCATTGTTTTGCAGATTTTATTTGAATGATTTTGTCTAAATTTTTCCTTCACCGGTGGAGTTTGGATGCTTAGAAAGCATATTAATTTCTTTTTCAAACAATTTTATAGGAATTCTTACAAACTAGCTTATTTATACGTTACCTATAGTATTATTATTATTATTATTATTATTATTATTGAAGAACTCTCTAGGTGTCCTTTTCTATTTCAAAAGTCTTATATTCTTCTCATATAACTTAAATACAAGAATGTGTAATAAATATATTTATCTAAGAAACCCATCATTAATGTCATGCATTATTATTAATAAGAAAAGAAAATTTAAGTAGTAGAAAGCCATTTCTTCTTTTCAAAAGTCTTTTAGGTCCATCTCCTAAGTTAGATAGATAAAAATATCTTTAATTTGAAAGTCTAATTATTGGTGTTATTGTTATTTTTTTAATAAGTATATTAAAGATGAAGGATAAGAAATTTTGAATAATTATTTCATGAATAAAAATTGAGATGGTTAAAATAGTATAGTTATACATAATTAATAAAATAAATTATTTACACATCCATTATTTCAAGATGAAGAGAGTTTAGGGTAAAAATAAAATACTTCAAACTATTACAAAAGTGAGCGAAGAATTATGTCATATAACACTATTTTGACATGAAATTCGTGTATATATATATATATAGATGGGTTAAGAGGCAGTAACGATAGCAAAGGGCACATCCACCAGAGAAATGCAAATGACGCTTGAAGAGACCCATATGCCGTTGAAATGGGCTGAGCCTCAGCCCACGAGCCCCATCCAAAGCGTTCTTACAGGGGTCACGAATGCGGGCCCACTTTGGATTCGCCTATAAAATGGAATTCTAACGGCTAGTGACATTACCTTTGATTTTGAATTTTGTAATAAACCAAAGCCAGGGCGCAGACACTCACAAGCAGAGAGAGTGAGGCAAGAAACGGAAGAAAATTTTCTTACACCGAAACCCTTATAAGAAAACTTTCTTTCCTGAAACTTTCTCTCAGTGTGGGTTTTTTTTTTTTTTATTATTCTTTTTGAGACATATAGCCGACAATCGGTTTAGGGTTTTAACTTTTTCAAGATCATTTCTTTTTCTTTTTTTGAGTATAGAAAAAAAAAACCGAGAAAATTTAGGCTTTTTGTTCAATCAAGGTCAAGAAATGGATTTCCCTCAAGAAATTGACGATTACGTTAAAGAATCGATCGATGAAACGCTAGGCCTACCGGTTTCTGCCCCGACTCTCCAGTTAAAGCTTCGCGCCTCCGAGGACGCCCGTCATCGCCTCCGCGACCAGTACCTTCTCCTTCTCGAGAAGTCGCGCCAAAAAGACCGACTCGTCGACCGGGTCAAGGTTCGTTTGCACATGTACTCGCGCCCATTTCTGTTGTGCTTTTTGCCCGTACTTTTAGGTGGTTACTTTAATTGGTTTTTGTTTGGTAATTGATTGTGGTGTTTTAGGCCGAGGCGAACATGAGCGCGGTGGCGATGAAGAAGTTTGTGGGGGAGAATCAGAGATTGGCGGCGGAGTGTTCCCATTTGGTGAGTCAGTGCAGCAAGTGGGAGAAGGAGTGTTCGCTTTATGACAGTGACAGAGAGGCTTTAATGGATTTTGGGAACGAGGCGGATGAGAGGGCCAAAGTGGCAGAAATTAAGGTTCGCCAATTGGAAGATGATTTGTGGAAGTTAACGGAAGAATTGCAAATTTACAAGCATGAGTATGAGGCGCGAGGGGTAATTTCTTCTGTCTTTTCATTTCAACTGACACTTTGGTTTTTTGGGGTGAGAATTAGAATTTCCAATTGTACTTCAAGAGAGGCTTTTTGGCAGAAAATTTTGAATTCTGATACATGAGATTCTCTTTAAGGATTGACATGAACAGATGAAGGAAATTGTTTGGTGCGTTAACTTGGGTGTGTGAGCTGTTAAAGGGAGAAAGAAGGAATTGATGAGAAATTAAAGATTTTGGAAGTCATGTCTGAAAGTGCTGTTATTTTGGTTTTGGATCGTGATAGAGTCATTTATAACATTAACAGTAAGTATTGGATCACTAGAATAGAAAGATCTCTATTGCATTTTCTTACCTAGTTGAACGTCAAACCTATTGCTTTTTTCAGTCGCTTCAACCAAAGGGAAAAACAGCATAGAAAAGACATGGCCTTATCAGATGAAGGGACATTTTTATTGTGACCATATTGGATTCTTTTGCAAGAGTACTTCTAGCAGGAGGCAAAATCCCAATACTAAGCGTGGACTTTTTGATTAACAAAATTTAATATAAATGCCTAGCTATATGAAGCCATGTTCAATAGTTTCTGATAGCGTCTTCAGCTGTTCATGCCCTATCAGATGAAGGGACAATTTTATTGTCACCATATTGGATTCTTTTGCAAGAGTACTTCCAGCAGGAGGCAAAAGCCCAATACCATGCGTGGACTTTTTGATTAACAAAATTTAATATAAATGCCTAGCTATATGAAGCCATGTTCAATAGTTTCTGTTAGCCTCTTCAGCTGTTCATGCCTTCTTGATTGACGTATCCTCTCTTTAACAATTTGCAATAGCTTTTGTGAATTAGGCAGTGCAACGCAATTTTTATATCTTGTAAGGAGTGGCATGCACTTTTTTTTTTTTTTCATTTTGTAGGCTGATTCATCGGAGGAGAGTGCAGACACGGAACAGAATTCACTTGACTCCCTTTTAGCCTCTTTGGTCCGTGAAGAAGAACTTCAATCTGGTTATGCATTTCTGGAGGCAAACAGTAGGTCTGAATCATGTCAAAAGTTGCTGAAAATGTGGAACAGGTAAGGCATTTGCCATTATTGTATTTGCTTTGACATCACTTTGTGGCTTGTGAATGTGACAGTGCCGTATGGTTGAAGAAAGTTGTGCTGAAGTTTGCTATTATGACATTGTGCTGCTGCATTTTCATTGCTACATCTGTCAACTTGTTTGTGAGAGTTCTTTCTCTTGCTGTGGCAGCCTGAGGCCATTAACTCAGAAGGTTTTAACACTAGCTGCTAAGGTAAAGGCTCTTCAAAAAGACAAGGAACTGCTCAGAATCAATCTTTCTAGGGCAGAAGAAGAGGTGAGAAAGCTAACTGGAACCCTTCATTCTTCCCATTGGTGACTCCAGGTTTCCCCCTTTTTTAATAACTTATACAATGCACTTAAAATTTAGGTCAAGTTGCTGTCTGATGAAAACAACATTCTGGATGAGGAGAACAAGAAATTGCTTAGGCATTACCACAGAGAACGGAACGTTGACAGCTCTGGTGGAAAACAAACCAGCAGTGCATCTGCCAAGGTAACAGTCTTTTCTTGTGTGCTTTGAGTACACATGTCCCTGTCTGTGCTGTCTTTGTATGCATACGCATGCATGCTACATCTCTCTTCTTCTGTCTGAGCTGAGTTCTGGTTTTTTCACCATTCAAGTCCTATAATTTGTTTGGTTCATTGCAGAGGAACAAGCGAAAATCGAGTCCCAAGATGGATAACCCTATTGAAATTAAGATAGATTACAAAGATGCAGATTCAGCGAGACAGCCACTCTCACCCTTGCGAAATAACTCCCCTGACAGTAGAATACATAAGAAGTGATATCAAATTCTTGGTGGGAGGATAGCTTTTACTTGAATAATGATTTGAATGGAATTCTAACTAGCTCTAACTGAAAGGAGGGATCTTTTGGTTTTCCATTTTGTCCTTTGGCCTTTTTTCTCTTTTAGTTCTTTTTGTTTCTTCCATCCTTTTGTAATGACATTTGTAGATCATCTGGATAATTATAGGCAGAACTTTCTTATGTAATGGATCGAGAACAATGTATAGAAATTAGAGGAAGAATTACATTGATTGCCATTTGCGCACATTACAGAGTATGGTTCTGTTTGGCATGGGTTGTTCTTGTCCGAGTAATTCTTATCTTGCTGACAATATCGGTAAAGCAGCACAGAAGCCTAGTCAGGAAAGATAAATGAAATATCTTGTAAGAGTCCTGGGTTGCAAGGGAACTCAATACCATTGCTCTTACTTTTTAATAGAATTCACTTAGGGAAATTTGAACTTAATATCGTGCACTTACCTTATTCATTTCAGTTAAAAATATTTTAACTCTAAAAAGAAGAAGTAATAACAATAAGATGTTGGTTGTCAAAACATTACGCTGAATGATAATAGAGGCTATTGGTCTTGCAGTCTATTTCTTATTCTAAGCTGGATGGACAGTCATCCAATTAAGAAAATTCCGAAAAATGATATGGGTTTCTTCTATCCTTACTCTCGGTTCTCTGGACTGCTTGATCACGATGAGAGCATTACAATTGCACAACCTTTCCTCAAATGTCAGCCCGGTTAGTGCATTCATATTTAATTATATATGGTCAATGATGGGAATGTAAGGACCAGCAGCCCAGTGATGGACCACAGATAAAACAAATTGCTTGGAGGCGCCGGGAGAGCTAACTTCAAAGTGGTTCGCTCAATTGTCACTTTCAGAGAATCATAATTTTTAATTATTGAAACATATAAATACTTTGTTCTTGGCCCACATGTTATTTCGGTATTACATTAATGTTTCTATACTACTCTCTCATTTAGGAAGATAACAACATGTACTAATAAAGTTCTATAAAACTGAAAATTAAAAATTAAAAAAAAAAAAGTAGAAGCTCACAAGTGAATTCGTTGTTACGTGGGAAACAAGTTTTGGTATCGTAAGCAACTTAAGTGCGACGGAAACTGTGTAGACTAATCAATCTTCAGATAATAGGTGAAGTTGAAACAGAATGTGAACTAGTGGTTGTTAGTCTCAGCCAACAGGGCATGACTACGTCACAAAGATACTGTTCTTCTTACCATCAGAATATGACTTTAAAAAATTTTGAAAAAAAAAAAAAAAAAGGAAGGGTATGTAGCAATTATGATAATGAATGTACCCTTTACAAGTGGGGCAACAGGATCGTGGTTGTTAACGGTACATATGGAACCGGGGGAGTTGTTGGTCTGAACCAAAAGGCAACACAACAGCTCAACCAAAACCAAAAGCCACCGAACCCACCTCTTAAAAGCGCCCAAAATCACAGAACCTTTCCAGAGTTTCCCATGAGTAGGTGGAGTCAAGTTGCCTGATCTGATTAATCATGCAAACGCTTTAATTAAATTCGGTGATTATGACTCATTATGTCGAAGATGACTTTTTAGTCGCTTGTTAGGTCCACTGTTTTGATCACAACAAATGCATCTCACCTTTCTCCGAATGTATATTTTCACTGTATTGACAGGCACTGCAATTAACCTTGTGTGAAAAAAAAAAAAAAAACAAATACAATGACACAAGCTTTCAACAAAAAATGTTCATAAATGGCCCTTCTATTTCCTAAATGCGCAGCCCCCTGGTGCTACAGATGAGAGGAAGTGTGAACGAGTGGAGTGAGTTGTCCATTTTCTTTTTGGTTACTTGGACATTAAGATAAACTTTGTCCTCATTATTGCTGGGAATATTGCCAATCTCAAAGGACATCAACCACCGGGTACGTCCAAAAGCATTCTTCTATGCCATTGATCGGAACATTAATTCGATTTTCCTCCAAAAGAAAGACTTTTGTGCAGAATTCTTATTCTTGCTTTGGGTTCTCATCATAAAACTTTTTAGCGTCGACTAGAATCCCATTTTGAGAAGTCATCCAAAAAGAACCAAACAAATGTGACTCAGCTAGGCATTGGGGAGCATGGGATGTCAAGTTGGTCATGAATACCAATAGGGTCCTATAAGCCGAGGAGAAAGCAAAAGCTTTCGAAAAATAATTTATCTTCCCTCTAATTAACTTGTAAACTACATTAAGTGTGTTTTAAGTATGTAAAACAGCATTCTTAGATGCCCTTTTTATCGGTAATTACGATGTAATGCCACTCTCCTGTCTCAAGTCTCAACTAATGGAGTAACAAGCATTGTTCTTATGTTTCTCTTTTCACTTGATCATGCTGTCATTTAACTCTACTTTTCCTCCCTCTTTCTTTAACCCCCTTCTTTTTGAATGGCTGAGTCTTGATTTCACGCTAAGTTTGCCACGTTGTAACTTAGAAACAACATGTTGTAGACACATGAATAAATTATGTGAAAAAATAAAAATAAGATTTTTATTTTATTTATTATTATTTCATTTGCATATGTAGGTTTTCAACAACGTCATTATGTCTACAACTAACCACAAAAAAGAATTCTTTATTCAAAACTTCATAATAGACACTTTCCTAACAACTATGTCAAAGTGAAGCAACCAGCATAAACGTTATAAACCTGGTCCCATTATTTTTCTTTTTCATTCCATTAGTTAAGGAGTAAAGATCAAGTCATCCACATGGAATTAGTCCTTATGGCAATCTCCCAGTTCAAGAAAATCAAGTGGACCTAAACTTACTCACTCCATTTGCTCATATCTCTATTTAAGAAACCCCTCCAACAACTATCCCAACCCAAAAGCAACCCAGCAACAATCCCAGATATCTTATTCCTCTTCTTTTTCTCTGTATCACTCAAAATGGCAGCTTTAGTTGCAGGGGCGATCTGTGCTGTCCTAGTTATCTGTATGGTGGAACCAAGTTTGGCCACAGTTTACACTGTAGGAGAGACAGCAGGCTGGGCATTGGGATCTGATTATAGCACTTGGACTAAGGACAAGACTTTTGTAGTTGGCGACAGCCTTGGTGAGGCGTCATCTTTTATCAAGTTGCTTGGTCAAACACGGTACAATTAAGTATCAATACACAGTGAATTTTTTGCCAATTTTCCTTGACACTAGCTTTGTGTTTGTGATAATAGTATTTAACTATGGAGGAGGTCACACAGTTGATGAAGTAAGTGCAAGCGACTACAAGTCATGCACAGTGGGCAATGCAATTACTTCAGCTCAAAGCAGCCCCTCCACCGTCACCCTCAAGACTGCAGGGACTCACTATTTCATATGTGGGACTCCTGGCCATTGTGGAAGTGGCATGAAGCTTGCAGTCACTGTTGCGGCGGGTGGACCAAGCAACGCTCCATCAGCATCAGGGACGCCTTCCTCTGGCACCACCACCACCACTACTCCCTCCACGACTTCTGGTGGCAGTACCAGGCCAGCGTCTACAATACCCCAATCATCTACGGGGGCTTTTTCTCCATTTTGGGCTGTAATCACTACTTGGGTTGCGTTTTGTTTGATGGTCTTCTCGTAAGTACCCAGCCAGGATAGAGGCAGTGCTCAGTAGTCTTTCTAGCTTCTCTGTATGCAGGACATCAGGAGCATATTAGTACGCTTATGATGTGTGATTTATTGAGTAATAAATGTGTGCTTAATTGGGATATGGTGTATAAATAATTGTTTTGTGACTGGATTAGTATCATAAATTTTTCTTTGTGCGAACACTGGAAGTCACACAACACCAAGAAGGAGAACAAAAAAAAAACTGAAAAATTAGTTGGTTAAGTTATGTCAAAGAATGTCCAAATTAAAAAAAAAAAAAAAACCGACGGAGAGAGAGAGAGGGAGAGATAGAAGAGTATAATTTAAGTAATCAAATAGTGTTGAAAATTTTTCCGTACAATTAGGAAGTATTTCTACTAGCCTGGGGGAAAAGGGGTTGTTCGTAATTTAATTGAATAAATTGTTAAATTAATGTGTATCAATTCAAAGGCAAAATGCTGCCATATGTGAACATATAATTACGGATAAATAATCTTTAGATTTTTACAACTTAAATTAAAAAGACTCCGCCCAACGGTGGGGCCCCATTGGTTTGGGACTCTTGTGGGACGCCTCGGCCACGTTTGGTCGTCGGCGTAATAGGCTAGTCCCTCGCCTTTCAAGGCCACCGGACCTCCGCGGAACGTAAAAGAAAACAAAAGGATGTCAATAACAGCGCACAAACACAATGCAAAGCATAAAAGAAGATTCGCACTGGGCCTTCCCTGGCACCCATGTCAGACCCAGGCGTGGCTCGAAAATTGATGGGCGGTGAACAGAAGCTTGCATTTCACAGCCCAATTTTGTACGCCATTGCTATTGTCTCTGGTGAGGGTAAAACTTCAGAATAGCCCGACTTTAATTTGCCCGTAAAAACTCCTTCGACCCTAATTATATATATATATAATTACCGTAAAGGCTTGGCTGCATGTTCGAGTACCTAAACTAATCCTAATCCAATGGCATTACATCCTTCTGTTTTCAACTTTGCCATTTGGGTTACTTTTGTCATCTCTAGATTTCAAGCCAACTACCTCGAGACGAATTAATTCACGAGTCGGGTTAGATGTTTCCTTTTTGATTGTCTTGGAACCACAATTTCTCATCCGTGGCCACGTTCCTTGATTAAGCATAGTGCGCGGAGTGGTCAGAAAAATCTAAAACGTCTAAACGGTGTTCCTACAAAGCCAAAACTGCTCGTAAGCCACCATTATCTGTTTGATAAGGTGTTCAACACGTCGCTCAATAAAAAGAATTTTCCGATGAGTAGCCCTAAAAAAAAGAAAAGAAAAAGACGTAACTACGATCAGAGGGAAGGAGAGTTGAAAAAAAAAAACTGCATTAATAAATGGATACCAAGTCACCCCATGGCAAACTAAGCCTTGCCAGTGAAAAGGCCCCCAATTTTAACATTGGGATTTGGTCTTTAGTTAGCGCAGAGTTAGAAGCAATCTTCAAAGTATTGTAGTTTGCATAACCGCAGGGCCACAAGCACTCAATTACGGAAATGGACTCGCAAATAGTGGTTGATTGCCTAATGCGCCGTCAAAGACTTTGGCATTCGCAACATCCCTATTGTGAGACAATGTTGGAAATTAGTAGATCGTGATCAAGAGGTTGATGTATCACATGTCTACTGGGAAGCAAAAGCAATCAATAGGTTTGACTGGCAAATTACAGTCTCAAATTTCAACTGGGTTACCATCACTTTATCCTATCCCGCAGAACTTCAAGCAGGTGTTATAGGACTAGGGCGATCCCCAAGAGTCCTGAAATAGTAGGTAACATTGGGATTGAAGGCCCCCATGTGACCAAAATAAAAATCATTGGATTCATTATGCGTGCAAACGAGTTCGAGAACCCTTGAATCGGATATCATAACAGTGCTATTGGTGATTAATGACAAGCGATTATCCCAACCTTTTAATTTGGACCTTATAATAAATAACTTGGGAACAAAGGTGGTCAAGATATAAAGAGTTGGACTGGAGGGGTTTTTTGTTTTTTTTATTTCATCTGGTGTTAGGTTTAGGAACAGAAATCCACTTTGGAAAAGTTATCACGCCGCTCACACACACACCCCAAGGAAAAAAGAGTCACATGGTGTGCCCCAACTTCGATGGCATGGTGTTGACAGCTCACCACTAGAAACAGAAATAGTTGACGATCATAGTAGCCTAACATAGGACAAGGAGGGCACCTTCGTGTTAGTTTCTTCGTCGACCCATTTACAGAAATCTCTTCTCTCCACCCAGATGTAGTTATTCATCATCATTTAGCCCCCTCTCATTAGAATTAGACAGATTGAGAGGTAGCGGCGGTAACTGGCATGGCTCCCTCATCAAAAAGCTTAATTCCATGATTAATGGATATTATAGAATCCATATTGGTAATAATAATAATAATAATAATAATAATAATAATAATAATAATAAAAGACTCCATATTGCTCTTCCAAATTTGCTGGTATATTAGAGATCCGATGTAATCAAAATGAAATTCAAGCAATCAATTAATATTTAAAAAAAATTATAGTATTATTGTAATAAAATTGTTATATCTTATTTTAGTTACAATAAAATCTCTTGTAATCATAAGATTTTTTAACAAAATTAATAAATTAAGACTACACGATAGATTAAAATCTCACCCCCACCATCTGTTTGGAACTTCTACTAACGTTTATTCTTAATACATCCGAAAATACTTAGATATGACTTTATTAGTTAACGAGCTATTCACGGTTTGCAAGGGCACATGAGCATCTGAATGAAATTCAGGAAATTATTACAGCTGTTATCACGTGACAAGCGCCCAAACCTCTTTTTTTTTTTCACTAATTTCCACCACGGACAGATAAAAGTGAAAACTCAGAAAAGTCCCAAGTAGCAACAGAGCTGCTAGCTGTCCTCCTTCAAAGACACGAAAGAAAAAGTAAAACCAACTTTTAAAAAAAAAAACCCCCTGAAAACACTCCCATGTTACTCTTTTTGACTTTTTCTATTCTCTCTCAAAGATGAACACCCACATCACTCGTCTTCTTCTTCTTCTTCTTCCCCTCTTTTCCTTGTAGTATAGCGATCCAAAGATGTATTAAACCCATAACGAAAATGGAAATATATGAGTACAACTTTTTAAGGGTTCTCTCGAGGCAAAAATAAGCACGGATGGATAAATCAGAGCATAAGACCAAAATAAGAAAGAGGAATCTATAATCATCAATAAATGAGATCAATAAACAAGAGAGTAACTGAACAATAATAATCAAATCTCAATCGTCGTCCAATAGTACCCCATGAGTCACTATCAGCCTCGTCGATAAATGCCAATCAAATCAAATAAACAAACAAGATTAGAAAAAGGGGAGAGATGCTCAAAATATTAATAATCCTACTGAATTCGAAACCTAAACAAGAGACATCCGATCAGATCTACAGAATCAAAGCCCAGGCGCACAAAGCGGCTCCGAACACGGACACAAAAGTAACGCCTCTGTTCAAGCCGGCACCGCTTGAAGGAGACTTCCCGGGAGGAGAAGCCGGACCTGGGGGAGTAGCGCCTGATGGTTGTTCTGAGCCGGGAGCCGCAGGAGAAGGGGGAGAGCTGATTGGAGTGGTGGTGGGAGGCGCCGCGGTGGGGACTTTAGAACCAGTCGGAGAAGGGGCAGAAACCGGTGGACTGACGGCCGGAGGGGGGGTCACAACCGGAACCGGTGCAGGAACAGAAGGAGAACGGGTCGGCGCTGGGGTTGGAGCGGCTCCCGGCGCCTGACCCAACGCCGAGACGGCAAAGAGAGCCAAAAGAAGCAAAGTCGCCAAGGTTTTGCACGCCATTGTCAGACTTAAAAAGAAAAGAATAAAAATAAAAAAACCGAAGGCCCACTTCCCAACAGAAATATCAGACGAGAGAAAATGAGAGAAAGCGAGAGAAAATGAGCCAAACACAAACAGACGACAATATGGATTGAACCACTGATGCATAGAGACACGGGGTATTTATAGACTAGAAGACTTTGAGTGTTGGGTTTTTAAGGTTGGGTCGGTCCAACTTCTTTACGCGTCTGTCTGAAATTACCTTTTGGTCCCTGTAGTCGTGGGGGCTTGCAGCCTTAAATCTTTTCTTTATTCCTCCCTTCATCTATCAAATCATTTATGGAAACTGAATAAATATAAAAGAAAACTCAACGAAAAGGGAAATTATATAATAAATTAAGAAAAGGATTCTAGGTGACTTTTAATTGATTATAGAAACAAAAACTCTAGCCCTTTTTCAAAAAATAAAAAATAAAAAAAATAATTATCATGTAGAAAGGTGGATTTGCATGGAGAAGACGTTATAAATAATTACTTCATTGCCCGTTGAATTTAAGTTCAGAAAACTGGTTATTACTCACATATTATATGAGTAATGCTAAATATATTTTTTAAAAAAAAATTAATTTATCATAAAAATATTATTTCTGTTAAAATAAATAATTTTTCTTCAATAAAATTATTTTAAAAGATATCAAAAATTTTGTTTATCTTAAGAAAGACAATATTTTATAATAAATTTAAAAAATTGTAATACCTAGTATTATTCAATTATATTACAGATATATAGAACCAAAATGGACATTGGGAAGGATCTAGCCATTTGGCTTATCAAATCCCATTTGATACTTTCTTTTATTTATTATTATTATTATTATTATTTCAAATTCGCTTATTTTAAATCAGTGTATGGTAAATGATAGTTTGCAAGAAGCAAAGTTACCCCCCGCATACAGGAAAAATTTTCATTGGGAATGTTAGAGAATTGTTTTAAATTTCATAAGAGGAAACGTCCAATTTCAATGTTATGGGGGTAACTGGTCTTCATGCTGGCCAACACGCTTTGAAAAGTATGAATCGAATCCCAGTGACACCTTGCAATAAGTTCTTTTATTATGAGGTGTGATGTCGTTTCCATACTTGGGGATATTATTGTCCCAATAAAAATGAGCTTGCTGTTGCATCTTTACTACCATGTCTGTTATATTTATTTATTTATTTATTAAAATGTAATAAATTTATAATTTTAGATTATGTGTTTTTTTATTAAGTGAATTTAATATAAAATTTTTATTTTTTATGTCTTATATTATTATTATTTTTTTTTTTGGTAGAATCAAACTGAAAATCCCCATTTGGCCAGCAATTCTCCGTGAAAACAGCAGGAAAAAAAAAAAAAAAAGACCGTGGGAATATAAGTCATACGATGAAAACGTTGATGTTTCGTTGTATCTTAGTCATCCATTGTACTGGACAATTATTTGCAAACTTTCTCCAGACAACCCTTCCAATTATTTGCACAGTTTGACAAAATTTATACATCAATGAACTAATAAAAAGATTGAAAATTTTAATTATCCCCAAAAGTAGAGTAATACATGGTTTTAGGAGCTTGGTTCGGTGCATAATATGAACAAATAATTATATAAACGATTTTATTATCTGACGTATCCAGCCCAACTGATTGTCAAGAGGGTGTTAATCCTAGATTTATGATTCGAACCCTAATTGTAAAGAAGGTTTTAGGCTTTCCATTTATGTGAATTACAGCTAAAATACGCGTTACCTTGCAGGAAAATTAATGAAACCCATTAATCAAGGCTCAGAAAACGCGGATCTGCTTCCTCATATATGCTCTCATTCCCTAAAATGATTGGTAACTAAAGGGTCAATTGAAAATAAAAATAAAAAGCTTTCATCATATCTTTCTCTGTCATCCATCACCGTGTTGGCATTTCCGCGTTCTGAAGACCATATTGGCATTTCCGCGTTCTCAAGCGGTCTTCTGAATTGTAAAAAGATTATATGGTCAATGCTACGACCGTTTCCAGTGCATGGTGCAGGGGCAAGTCAGTCCTGGCTGTTTTGTTTTTTCCGCCCCGGGTGTGTGGGGTGGGGGGGTTTGTTGGGAAGAGGACAACAAAACGGAGAAGACAAGGAGTGCTTTGCTCCTTCGTGGCAACTGGCATAAGAGTGATTCTTGGTGTTGGTGGGGGAAGGCGTGGGTGGGTCACAATCTTATGGTACTCGTAAGGTTTCATTAGCCCACAACACCTGTCGATAGTACCAAAAGAAGATTTTCCCCATACATGCGACACTCATCACTTCACCGCGTCTCGGATTGTTTTTCGAAAACAAAGAAACACCGTCTTGAATCCATCTTCATGGGATGCTTCCAGACAAAAATCCTCAAAAACCCGTCCAAATCCAGTGTATTCACCGTACAACAAGAACGTAAACCTCTTGAACTTTCCGAAAAAGAGTTATGATTGATACAAAACGGAAGCACATAAAAATCCTTCTAATTTAGCTCTAGTTCGATGTGCTTATTTATGTAGTTAAGTGGTATTCAATATCATTAATTTAGATTTAATTCGCTTAAGATTTGATTATTGATAAACATAAAAAATTTATTAAAACTTTTATTATAATGATCTGTTTCATGAAATTTTTTTAAAAAGTTAAAATTTTATTTAATTCTTAATTTTTTATTAAAATTGTAAATGTAATTTTAATATTTAAATATATATTAACTAGCTGACAGTAGAAGAAAAATGATATTAATCGTTGATAATGTTATTTTTGAGTGAATAGATTAGTGAAAATTCCAATAATCGGGTATCATGTAATTACTTGAAAATTTTTACTAATTTAGAATAATTTATTTTTTGTGATTAATTTTAATGAAGTATGAGTTAAAAAAATTGAAAATATTTGCATATTTACAGTACTTTTTATAATATAAAAATTTATCAATTGTTTATTATTAACTCAATAACAAGTTTATTTTAAGAAGAAAATTTTGACATATAACGTATTACAAAAAAAAATAAAATAAAAATTATTTATCCTAAAACACATTATGAATATTATTTACTTTCTTTAGATAACGTATCAAAGAATACGAAGATTTTCAACGTCTCCAAAATATAATTCCCCCGAAAAGACCTTTGTCACGCCACGCAACACTTGCAACTGTGCAGCTAATAAACCAAAACGCATGTTCGTGGTGGGAGCTGAATCAAAGATTTAACCAGTGAAAGTTGAGTATGTCAAACCCTCCGTCCGACCAACCAACGAACCAACCGAGTCATGGAGAAGGTTTCCTCTTAGCTTTTCTTTTTGTTACTATTTTCTTCTCCTTTGAGTCACGCCGCCGATGTTCCCTGTTGCCATTAATTAACTGTCGTAGAAAAAATTAAGTCAACAACGTACTTTTCCATAGCGTATGGACGCGGTATCCCCCTCTGCCCCAGCCCCAGCCTGTACTGCCCCTTGCCTGCTTAAATTATTTTCCGGCGAGAAATTGCGGGATCAAGTCGATGTGGAAAATTTTAGCTGCGCCCAAGCTTGTAGATTAATTAACTAAATCACGAAGCTTATGTCTAAACGTTATGTGTCAGCAAAAATAAATTTTGCCGGATAACAAGTTATCTTCCGTTAATTTTGCAACCACGACGCACACAATTTGGTTAAAAGCTTATGCAAATGGAAAACCTTATTCAAAGGACAAACTACGCCACTCGGAAGGTAGTGGAATCAGTATTTAACTTTCGGAGATACTATAATTAGTGGAAGCAACGAGGCTGCAACACAAGATGACAACGCAGAAGAAGAACTCTCCTGTTGTTGTCAGTAGAAACCATAAAGATTAAAAGCCACGTCAATGATAAGATTTGTCTACAAAAATTACTTATAAATAAAAAGTGTGAATTTTTAAAAAAATTTTACTCTTATTATCAGATTTAAAAAGTAATTAGAATATTTATAATTATTATTATTTAAACAAATTATAAAATTTATCAAATAATGTAAAATTAGTATTTCTGAATAGAAAATTTGAAGAAAAGGTAAATAAAAAGAAATACATAACAAGTATGTTAGTTATTGTATTTATAGACTAAAATTAAAGATTATTCATTAATGTCTTTATTTCACCTCTTTTATAAGGAGAATTCACTGCATTAACATTGTTTGATTTAGATAAATTTTACTCAATGTTTTGCTTCAAAGTTATCAAGTTTGAAACCTAATACTATACTTTTGACAGAAATTTTCATTTATTAGAAGAAAGTTGTAAATCTATTAACACTACAATTGCTAAAAGTGAAGAAATTTATATTGTTCTATTATTATTAAGATATATATTTTTTTAAAATAATTATGTCATATCATAAAGTAGCAAAAAATAAACTTATATTACACAGATCAATAATCAAGGTAGAATTTATATTTTTCTCAACTACAATATAAAAAGTTATTTGGTTTAAGAGATTTTTAAACATTTAGAGGTACGTGATAATCAATAAAAAGTGGTCACATTATATTGTAATAGGCAAATAGTTATTGCATATGTAAAAAATCTTAAGTATCATTATATAACTAAACATAATGATTTCTTTCAATACATCAAATTTATTTCTCAATGAAATATGACTTCTTTTCACTTGAAACTGTCTCCTTTCTTAATAGAATATCCCCTTAAACTCTTACCTCACATTTATCTTCATTATAAGTTAAGTATTTTAACAAGTATTAGCCTTGTACTCATACTTACCACAGTTCTAGTAAAATCCTTTGAATTGAACCATAACAATTATGTTAGCAAATAATAAAGCTCCCTAGTACACGTGTCTCTCATTAATCATCAACATCAAATTTCTTTGTAAACAAAGAAATCATAGTACATATGAAGTTAACACTCAGTGAAATATAACTTCTTTCTACTTAAAACTGTATCATTTCTTCATAGAATTTCTCCTTAAACTCTTACCTCACGTTTCTCTTCATTATAAGTTAAGTATTTCAATAAGTATTAACCTTATACCTATATTTACCATAATTTTAGTAAAATCCTTTAAATTTGGACCATAATAATTATGCTAGCAAATAATAAAGCTCCCTGGTACACGTGTTTCTCGTCAATCAACAACATTGTAGACAAAGAAATCATCATACATATGAAGTTGAGGGGATGGGTGCATAAGAACATACAAACTTCTCCAAATGGATGACGTTAAAGGATTATTGGATTCTACAAAACGGGGGTGAGACGTGCTTGTGTGACGGGGGATTAACATTGTTCCCAGAAAAAAACTGTTGTTACCAGGCATTATTAAACTAAAGCAAAAATTTTCACCTGTACGGTGCAACTCCTAGTGCACCTTTTTGGGTTTTCCTGGCCACACGCTGCTCTGAGTTTCCATTCTCCTATTTTGATGAAGTTGAAAAGTTTCTCTATTCCATCTCCAGGTAATTGCAGAAAATCTTTCTGAAGAAGAGATTATGGGCTTGAAATAAATGTTCGAATCCATGGATACAGATAACAGTTGAACTATTACATGTGAAGAGTTAAAAGCAGGCCTCCTATAAATTGTGTACTAAGATTTATGAGTTTGAAGTGAGGCATTGCTTATGAACCCAAGACTTCCCTAGTACATATCCGACGTGGGACAATACATGTCAACAGGACCATGACAACACAGAATGCATTCACAAGAGCCCTTTGTTCTGGTAATAGGACACAATGATAATTGACTCCAGCAATGGACAGGAAAGATAAGGCATACTCATGTTAGAATTAATTTCATTCAAGTAGACTTGATTGCAAACTTACTTTCAGTTGTTTTGATTTTACATTTGAAACATCATTCCCTTCATTCAGTTCAGACCTTTAGGTGAAATTGAAGACTTCTTGGTCAAAGCTTTGCACATTCTCTGTTATCTTTTCAGTATTTTCTTAAGTGATGAGGATACAAATTGGCAAGATATTATGCTTTGGTTTGAGCTTCACATCTTGCAAGGGAATAGAAAGAAAATTTAGAATGAAAAGGGACTATAATGCAGTCTCTCATGAATTTCCAGGTAACGAACATGCTTTTAGTTGTTACGGAAGTCTTCTTTTCTTGGGCATTTAAAATAATAATAATAATAATAATAATAAATGGGATGAATACGAAAGCGAAGTAACGCATGCACATTGTAAAAGAATTGCACATGGGCACAGCTAGACAAAGCAGATATCTGTAACCTTACCTGTCAGTTGTCACTAATAAAAACAGAAATGAATGTTCTTAAATAAATCCAAAAAAAAAAAAAAAAGAAATGACCCAATGCCTATGCCATTTTGGTCGTCGACATTTCGTGCATTTTCTGCCACCAGAATCTTGTGAACATAAAATTGATCCTACTTTAATTCGGCAGATTATCATTGAAGACAAATGCAACATTGCAGTTGGGAAAGTACATGGCCTGGTTTTCAGATATAATTCTTTATGATGGTTTCTGAAACTTCTTCGCCACGTTCTGCAATTAACCCTATCAGAACCAACAATAAACATCTAAAAAAAATTTGTTTTTATGCAGCTTCAGGTCAGGCGCTTAATGGACATACATGTACAAACTGCATTCAAAGGGATCTACATCCACAAACGGCAAACCATCGCTCTTTCTTGTTTCGTTGCATGGACTGACCTGGATTAATCAGGCTCAGCTAAAGCAACGACGTATTTAACCTGGCATTCACAAAAGCAAAGATGAACACCATGAATTAAGTTATGTCCGGCTGGAAGAATGACAGCTTGATGATGAACCATAGGAAAGAGAATCTCGTCAGAAAAAGGTGGGCAGAAAAGAAATACGAACAAAAATTTTAAGCGCCCATAACCAGAAGCCAAAAGGCATATGGAGGTAGGACCAGTAGTCATGGAAATTCCTTTTGGCCAACACTACACAGTGCACATTTATCTCTATGAAAATAATTAAAAAGAAAATACCAGCTGCTTCAGCAAAAGAACCACAGTAATCACCTGCGCTAGTGGCCCATAACACAAAAACAGGCAATCCAAATGATCATAATTGAGCTGATACAAAGGCCCAAAAATTTGACAACTTCCATTTGCTGCTAGAAAAAATAGTCTTCCGTCTGGTATAGCCAAGCAAAACTATAGCAGAAAGCTTACTTAATCACAGCAGAAACTGAGGCTGCGGCAGCCTCTCCAATTAAGGAAACAGGCTGGCGAGCCTGGAGGCAAGCGCCTATGTCAAAAGGATGCAATTCAGCTCCATCAAAAATGAGATTGACACCAGGAAGCACTACTTCCCTACTATCAGCTTCATCAGGATCAGCTTTTGTAGCATTCATTAGTGGGGCTTCTTCAATGGGTCTGGAGGCAGCCTCATACACTGGAGCCAAAGCATAGGATCTGCAATATCATGCAACTATAAGTTTGGCTTTCTCAAAATGGTAACAATAAGACAGTTGAAGTAATTATTATCAATATACAACAGCAACAACAACAACAACAAAGGCTTAATCCCAAATTCAATTGGGACAAGAATCATCATCAATATATGGTATGAATATAAATTTCTACATAAACTAAAATCTTCAATTGCCAATAAATTCCTTTTGATTTTAGTAACTGTTTGCAAGACAATCCAAACACTACATTTGTAAGCATACATTAATAATATATTAACTTAAAATTGTTGGATAGCCTTTATTATTGGCATCGTTTCCAATTACCTGGCTGCCAAATATGTCTGAGCTTAGAAATGCTATCTGCATACGAGCAGATGCCAACACAAGCAGAGTAATGACATACAGAAAATTGGAGGAAGCAAACTAATGCAAACAATAGGATTAATGTAGACAAACCTCAGAATGCTACCATCAAAACTCAGAACTTCAGTCCGGCAACGCTGTCGACTAGCAAGTTTTAATCTCTGATGCTCACTCAGAGCTCCTGATATGGGAGAAGAAGGGTCCACAAGGGGATTCCATCTTCCACTAGCATAGTTCATGAGTTGTCGAGACAAATCCTTTGATTGCTCTTTCTGGTAAAGAAGCTTGGCAGCTGGACCTGTTGCTTGGTACTCAGCACAGACATCTCGCAGCCTTTTTCGTAAACCTTGCATTGCATCATGGTGCTCACTCAATGAATCTGACTGAAGTAAACCTGATGCAACAACCCTTCTACATATATTGTCACACAATTTTGGACTGAAAAGGGGCACTCCAAATTCTACACTTAATGGTACCCATTCATATTTTTGGCCATCAGGTGCAAACTGGTCTGATTTTCTTTCATTAAACAGCTTTAAAAGCCGAATATAGCCCATCGTTGGCAGTTCTATCTTGTTTGTCAGATGGATTAACAGTGACTTCAATTCCAAACTTTCTTCTTCACACAGACCCAATTCTTTCCCTATGCAAGCAATGGAACCATCAGAGTTCTTTAGGGGCAATGGTATATCCATTGTAACAGCTCTTCCAGACTCGTCAAGGTCATACCTACTGAGGGGTTGCACCAGGACAGCTGAATATTTCAGAAGGGAATTCAAACAATGTAACAGGATAGTTCCCTTCACCAAGTTCCCTTCAAACTTGCCTCCCAACCCTCCAATTGTGGAGCCATCCCAAGACCAGATCAGGGCTTTCTCACAACCAGCCAGTGGTGCAGGAAGCAAGCGTAAACATTGACCTTTCATTAAGACAACTGATAAAGGCCCACTAGTAACAGTTGAATAAAGCACCAATTTCATCCATGGTGTCAAGGATGCATGAGAAGGAGGACCAAAATGTATTGGCCCTTTTGGTCCAGGAAGAACAGCTGAATGTGGAAGGGGAACAATTGATGCAACAATATCATAGTCACGAAGAAACAGCCGGTCTAAGGTTGCTGAAGCCAGAGTAGCCAAGCTTTCACAGCGGAGAATATCCACACTGTACTTCCTTTTCCTCCTTGAAGGTTCTTTTCCAAAATCAATCCCATCAATAGGGATGGATTTCTCATCATCCTGGAAATTTTGGTCCAACATGGTGATCTCACTTACAACATTACTGTTTTCAGATACCCCAGTAGATGTTAAGTCATCAGCTACACTTTCAGAAACAAGTTCAGACAGTACAGGAACATCCTGAGGTAACCCTGTCTTTTTGGAATCATCAATGTCCACTTCTGCTTTGGTGCCATTGCTTGAAGTTAATGAGCCCATTTTATGGCAGAGTTCCTCCACTTCTGGATCAGCTACAACTCCACCTGACAGCAAGCACTCCAACACACAACGGAGGCTGAAGGCATGATTTGCAAACTCCTGCAATTCACCCTCATATTTTGCTCCCTCTAATGAACTCAGGTCCTGGCAAAGATCTGCAATACTAGTATGACCCAGCTTTCCTGCTTCATATAATGTTACAGCATGTGATTTCAATCCTGCAAGCATGGGAAGCAACAACAAAATAAAATTAGAAAGACATGTTGTAACATGATGTATGAGAAAAACCACACCAACTCTGTCATGTCCAATAGTCAAACTAAAGTCTACTTTGAGTCTAACTCAAACATGGTATATCTGAAGTTGTTATCTCCATTAAAGCCGGTATCAGTGACAAGTGACCAAAAATGCCTCACCAAGAGGACAAATTGGAATATGCAAACAAATGAACTCAAGGTTATTCACTGTATCATAGAAAAAGGAAAGAGTAACATTGTGCCAAGCCAACAACCTCACTAACAATGGAACAATTCTTGAAGAACTATTAGTCAATCATTGTACAGCCTTTAGACCGTGAACATGTCAATTCAGCTTTTTCCCCAACCTGTTTCTGAATGGGCGAGACACTGTAATTGAGGCCCAACTTTAAAAGTCACATCATGAATTGATATATTTATTTATAGTTTTTACATGCTACTCGTATCATTGTCATGCTCTGCCTGCTCATAGCAATCACATGGATAAAATTTAAGAAACCTTAAGTGACATGGCATTGAGCTGTCTTTAGGTTCACTAATGAAAAGCCTTAATTGACCAATGCCCAAGTAGAAACATTACAAAACAATAGCTCAAGGCAATGCTAATTTTTATCCCGATATTTAAATAGTCACCTTGAATACCTATAATCGCTTTAATTGCAATACTTCTCACAATGCATCAAGATCATCATAGAAATGCAGAGAAGAAAACAACCAAGCATATTCAAGACCTTGTAAGGGTGCGTAAGGCAGAAGTGAGTCATACATGGCCAGGTGTGAAAATATAGATTGATCGAGCATGAGTGATATGTTGACCCAGCTCCTACATATTTCCAGGGTGGATTAAAAGAAGAAACCTGGTGAAACAGATCCCATCATAAGATAGGATGTTATGGTAGCATCAACAACAAAAGCAACACGAGTGTGAGAGGAGCGTGACACATAGCTTTCTGTCCCTGAAAAGTCTCCTTGCTGAGCAGCATCATCATCAGTGGACATGTATGCAGATCTTATGTGGGCATTAGCAGCATCTTCTTCATCAATAAGAATATTTTTTGGAGATCCTGGTACAATTGTATCTTGGAGAATGGATGCAGGATCAATCAGCTTCACTGCCCATCCCAGTCGACAAGCAAAAGATGCAGCAGCTTGCAGCTGAGAAAGGTCGGCTTGTAATGTCATTGCCAGTTCAGCAACAGTTGCATTCTCACTTGAAACAACAAAAACTGCATAGAGTAACCTGGACAATTGACAGTGGAATAATGTTCCTGGTTTCATTGCTATTAATTTTTTTTTTTAAAAAAAAAGGAGAGAATATCTATGTATGGTGACAGTTGTCTTACTCCTCAATAGGATCTTCATAAGATTGTTCCCTGTTGGAAACAAACCCTTCAAGTCGGGAAACTGCAACAAGCAAATTAGTAACATTAAGCGCATTTCACAAAATGAAGAGGAAAAATGAAAGAACACAAAGTGAACATTTCTCCATTTATTTTCTCTATAATTTGATGACAAAAGATTCTGTTCGACACATGTTGCACAGAGCCAGGAAATACTCAAGTAGTCCAAATAAGTTCAGTCCTCCAAATAAAAGATACTAAAGAATGGGAAAGCATTTCAGTGCATAATACACAATGCCCAAAAAAGAGTCTTTTGGTAGAGGACAGGTGCTTGCTATATCACATAATCCCAAGATTAATTTGGAATATCATTTAACTGTTAGAGATTTGGGCGTAAATAATAGGATTAGACCAGCCATTCCTTTCATTATTGCTTCCTTCCTGTCAACTAGGAAAAATTGCCTTATATCATGTGTTTTCCTTCCTTTCAACCTACAACCTACGCTCAAGTCACAAAGAAAGCTATTCTAAAGCAATTTCAAGCAGTGGAACAAGTTGAAGAATCCAAAGTTGACCAACAGATAACCATCAAAAGAAGATCCTTTGATTTAATATACACATGAATCAACTTATATATTGAATTTATACCAGTTCCCCATTTGTGTCAAACCAAAAAAGTTATGGGATTCTATTCCATAGAATAATAACACTAAAATGCAACAAGAATTCCTTGTTGCATGAAAACAATTGCAGTAAAAATCAAAATCAATGCAAACCAATCAGGCAATTTCAAATATCTGAATTTATAAGACAGAGATCCCCGAAAATAGTAAAAGGTGTTTACCTTTAAAACGGTCATCGGGATACACAGGGACATCAAAGTAAATCAATCCTCGTTGGTATAAACCCTTTACAATGTTAGAATCAAATAGAATAAATGCATTAGCTTCCTCCTTACATATTTTGTCTATTGTTGCCATCTCTTCTTCAGAGAGTTTCTGGAAGGCAATGGAAAAGTAAGATTAGAATCTATGAATTAACCATTAAGCACCAGAACATTCTTAATGTGCACACATTCAAAATCCATGAATTGCACATAAATATTAAATGTTTAGTGCTAGGTAACAGCAAAGTTTAGACTGAAAAGGAAATTTGACCTTAAATTCTTCCAGGGTAAAGTTGACAAGACATACTCCCCACCACGGTTCAATTGCAAAGTCTACAGCTTGTGTAGGTAAAAGTTCCTTTGCGATTGACTTGTTCAGCTTCCACATAATTTTCTGAATAGCTCCAGAAGCATAAATGATGGTAAGATAACAATGTTAACAACACCTCAGATAATAACTTGCAAACAATAATCAACAAAAAATAGTTCCACCTAAAATTCATAATAATGAAGTAATGATGCCTGAAAGAAATTCATTAAGATTCTATGCAAGAGGACTAAAAGCTTTTCAATCCATGATTGAATCGTCAAATGATTGTCATTAATAAATAAATAAATAAATAATGTATTACCATGGACTGGTGGCATAAGAAGAGTGCAAATAAGTAAAACATCTTCAAGAAAAGGATTGGTCTTTTCTTTTCTTTTCTTTCCTCTTTTTTTTTTTTCTTTTTTCTCCATTTTCCCTGCAAAGGCTAGAGAGGGCCCTTGGGTTCAGGAAGTGCATGCCAGGTTTGCTTCTTTACTTTTCATTTTCAAGTGTTCGATTTTAAAAACAAGTCATGCAATCCAACATGCTGGGAAGTTCAAATACACCTCAGGTCAGTGAACAGGCACATTGTTTCAGCAAACAGACATGCACATACACACATGCATCCACTGAATCTCAAAATATACAAGCAATCCAAATCCAGTACCTTAGATCTGCACTTGTTCATGATGTCAATAAATTCATTTCTCCCTATCCCTGTAAGTCGCAAGGCATCAGCAGCACTGAAATTTGGGATGCTGTCATAGGGTTGCTCTGTAGAAGATATGGCATACATAAGCATCGTTGGAGGTCTTGATGCAGGCCACATGATTGATATGTTGAAGTTCATCAAATACAAGCTAACAAAAATAGGGCATACAACGGCCAATAATTCAAAAACCCACTTAGGTTTGACAAAGAAGTAATTATTACCATTTCTCATAACCTCAAAAATCATATCACAGTAATATCTGAAAGGAGATACCCTCATCACACGGCAAACATACTCTGCAAGGTGATAGGGAAATAGCTGCAAGCAATGAGGTCAATAAGTAATCTGCAGAGACCCTGTGCACAATGTAACAACCTATGAGACTTACTTCACATCATACTTTATATTTAATTATCCCATAGATCGTCTCCAATGTGAATAAATGCTGGCTGACTCCAGCAAAAGCTTAGAAAACATTAGAATGCAAGACTACAACACTATAAGTCTTGTGTGACCAGCAATGCACCAAATATCAAGTGCTTAACAAAGCTCCAAGATGGAATAACACATTCTAGCACCCCCCCCCAAAAAAAAACTGAATATCCAACACTTTTTCAGAGCATTCCATTTAGAAGAAGCAAATCCGACAATTCACAAATTCTTGCATCCAAATAATACAGTCCACCATGGGCCACCAAATATAAGCAAATCAAGAGGGAAAAGGATAATAGTTTTTCCTCAAAACCAACTGCTTACCAGTTGATCCCTAGAGCAGGTATTAAAACATTTGTTTAGGCAACACTAAACCTGTGGATTATGGAATGGAAAAATAAATCTTGGGAATTCAAGCACACATTTGCATGATGGAAAAAGATTAAGATCTTCCTATACAGCACGCACCGCCAGATTGTTTCGCAAGTAACGCATCATGTCTTCATAATATTCTCCTTCCTTACATACTTTGCGCGCAAAACAATTATTCCATTGCAATCTTTTCTTAATGCAATGTTCAACTATCCTGCACCAATTCATCATACAAGCAGATACAAAAGAAGGAATATGAAAAGCATATCTAAAGGCCAAGGAGAAAGGGAAATATATGCAAAATCACATGAAGAGAAGGGAGTTTATAGACTATAGGATGCATATATCCATTAATATTGGATACATAAAACGTCCACTTGAACACAAAAGAAATGCATAAAACTTTTACCCTTTCTATTTAAATTTTGAATAATCTTGCTTTTATATTGGATTGTGTAAACCCTATTATCCTTGACTTGCATTGTAAAGTTAAAAAGGTAATACGCATTCTTACAACAGACTATCTACTACCTTCATCACAAATCTTAAGTCCTGCTTTCCACCTAAAAAGTAGAAAGCAAAAGTTATATGCAATATTCTCACTCCAAGATAATTTCAGATATCAAAATCCGTTAATCCAGACAGTAGGCCCGTTTTTGTCCTTGAACTTCCATTATTGAGTCCAAAAACACCCTATTCATCAAGCACCAGTCCAAGATAAAGCACAATATGG
The DNA here is from genome assembly GCA_021533255.1 of Ceriops tagal. NCBI lineage: Eukaryota > Viridiplantae > Streptophyta > Magnoliopsida > Malpighiales > Rhizophoraceae > Ceriops > Ceriops tagal. The sequence goes on along the minus strand of CM038597.1, from coordinate 2,794,285 downwards.
ACAATGCACCTGAATATTATCTCCAATGCAGCACTGACTCTATCCTATTTCATCACAATATCATTTAGAAAACCGAAAAGGTAATGAATGGTGAAAAAAGCTGTTTTAATACCTCTATCTCTCTCTCTCTCTCTCTCTTTGTGGATATGGACATGTTTGAAATGCTTGATGAGAAATCCGTTTATTTGAAGAAACAATGTCCCTTGATTCTATAAAGTGAAATAATTCCACATGATCAATTCATTCTACCAATCTTTGTCATGAATGAAAAGCATTCTTTCTATTTCAATGTGCACAACTAACAAGCATAACACCTTTCTCTTCTTTCTTTTTTTTTTTTTTTCTCCTTTTCCCTGGTAAGAATAGAAAGCACTCAGTAATTGAAAAGGGATGATGGCAACCAGAAATGCAAATTAAACGGGGGGGACAAAAAACTGGAAGCTAACTCTAACCTTCGGTGCCATTCTTCTTTAGAAGTAAGAGTGGCTTGAAGCCTTTTGGGGAGATTCTCCCAGGGACATTCCTCATTTATTGCTTTCAGAATCAGCTGCTCCTCAATTGTCAGCGCAACGTGCTGCATATTACCAATTCACTCACTCCCCTTCCTGCAAAATTAAAAATTAATAAAAAAAGAGCCCAAAATTTTAATCATCTTCTCCCTCCTCAAAACCACTAAAAACAGTTAATTCAAGCCCGACATGAACTCCCACCGTAACACGTTTCTGCAAGATTAAACGTACTCACTTTCATTAAGATGGCGAGATAGAGACCGCAAAAGAGACAAAACTAAGTGAATCATTCCCGCAATATTTCCATCAAAAGTACCGAAACCAAGTGCAAGATCACAGACGCCAGCCAATTAAGACACAAAACATGAACTGAATTATAATACCACAAGGCAACAGAATGACACTGACAACACTATAGAGAAGCTCTTTACCTGTCAATGCAATTCCAAGAAACAAACTGTGATCCGATCAAAAATGAGGAGAAGGGTTGGCAATTTGGCGGATCAGACTAGGGCTCGAACCGGTGCATGGAATCCGGGAAATTGAGGATTCTAGGGAGATGCATGACATGACACGAATGTTCGTCGGTTGATCAAGATCCCATTTCGGCCGTTCCTTTGCACAGTGCATCTTGATCTTCTTAGGTGGCCGAGGGCCCACTTAATGTAATCTTCCGACCCTCTTCTGTGATGGGCTGAGCTGAGCTGGGCTCAACTGGTCTGGGCTTAAGACACAAGCTCTTGCTCTAACCCAAAGGAACCCTGGAGTTTGGGGTTCGATAGCCTGCCTACAACGTCACCGTCTCATATTCTTCAACGTGATGGGCGGGGCAACTTTTGTAATTTTATTTTTCTTTTTAGGTCAATAATATTAAATAAAATCTCTCGAAATAAAGATTTCAAATTCGAAACTCAATTTTAATTTAATCAACAAAATAATAATAATATTAATAAAAAGAAAAGAATTATAAAATAAAATAAAAAATCCTCGTCTCTCTCACTCTCCCTAAAGCTATCCAAATGAACAAAGGTGAGACATAGACAGTACGATTCAAAGTCCATAGGAGAGGACTTTTTGTGGTAAGAAATTGTGACTTCTTCTGTGCTTTCCCTAAAATCTCTCCCGGTCAAATCGATCGAATCGGAAGCTACTTTGTGAAACATCGATCCATCCAATCATCGAAAACTCAACCTCCCCCCCCCAAACCAATTATTTTGACATGATTAGATTGGCTAATTCGATAGAATCCGGAACAAAGAGATTCGATTTGCATAACTTTCCAACCTCCCTCAGTTTTGAAACTCCAACCCCAAAAATTGTAGACCCTTATTGGAAATTTGTTTGGGTTGAATGCATTTTACTTCTTTTTTTTTTTTTTTGTCTCGTTGATTTGTAATTTGCCTCGCTAAGTTTCAATTTTCACTCCAAGACCTTATGATTTCTGACTTTTAGCTACCCTCTATCAGGATTTCGCTTATTTTTCTAATGGAATTCAACCAAAATCACGTTGTTCCAAATATGCTTACATTTTTAAAACCTATTCATTATTATTTTAATCAAAAAATTAAATTGATTTAAAAGGGCATTGTTTTTGACTAAAATTTGTTAATGAAACTCTAATAAAAGGTTTCAATTGTTAAAATAAGGAATCAAAAGGTGACAAAAATGCATTGCGTCAAATTTGCTTAAATAACTCTGTTTTAACCAAAAAAAAAAAAAAAAGAAAACTTTCAGGTAAAATGTATGTTCATCACTAAATTTTGTACTGATGTGTAAAGTCACCGCTCCTAAAACATCGATTGAAACTAGCCTAGCCAAATTTTTCTCAGCGGACTAACAGTAAGCTCGCAATTAAAGCCATGTGCACATGATCATCGTTGATGCGGATTGAGGTTGACATGAAGTTTGAGGGGATTTTATCAACTCTGCTCCGTGATGGTGCGCGTTGCCGTTGCCGTTGCCGTTGCTTTTAACATGGGTAGTGACAACGGACGTACATCAACCAAAAAGAGGCTCCATGTATTTTAAAGCTTTCCTGTCTTTTGATAATTTGATTGCAAGTTCACAAAAAAGAGTCCATTAAAAAATCTCTGACCATGTTTTTGGGTCAGCCTGTTAGGTTTACTGCTCTATATAGCATAGATAAATAGTGACGAATGTGGCCCGATGATGGGTGGTTAGCCTTGTCTGCAGCACAAGGCTCGTGGACTTCCCCTCTGGCCGACATGTTCGAGCTTTGAAGGGTGTCCCAATCCTCGACTGCCGGTTGCTCGCTTGTCCGTGGGTCGGTGCCAAAATTGTCCAGTTGTGGACGTCTTCAAACAGAGTGAATCTTAAGGAATCAAAAAAAAAAAAATCTAATTGCACAAGCCTCCCACGAGGAAGATGTACGCATTAATCTTATCCTCTTTTGTTTTTTTTCACAGATAAGCTATTTCTCATTATTATTATGTCACAGTGGAGTAATCTTCAATGAAATTCCTTTTGGTTGAGGTTTTGGTCGGAAAATCGACATGATAATTCCCATTTGCATGGCGCAGGTATAGCATCAGCATGATCTCTGCGTAGTGAATCAATATCCTTTCAAAGTGAAATAGGGGTTATCAATGGTTTTGTCAGTCACTTATCAGGGGAAAGTCTTTCACAGACTCTTGCAAAAGAATAAAAAGTTGAGGAAGCAAAGACGGGGGAATTGATGGAAAAGTTGCAGACATACAAGAAATGTAACAGTTAGTGCCGCTTGGTCTTCGTGAAAAGACATGGGATTGTGATTTTCTTCCTAATCTCGAAACACACTTTAATCATGCGCATACGGTGCCGTCCGTATCAGCTTGAAGATTCCAAGACCATTTCAATCACAAATTGATAGCTAAGGGATGGCACATGCAACTAATGGCAGCTCGTCTCCAAATATTCCTTCTAGGACAACTACTTAATTAATTATAAAAATCTTAGGTGGACTCAAAAATTAAATAAGATAATTAGATGCGTTTATATCATTTAATTTTCATTATTAATTACACTCAACTTATCAATTATCAAAACATATATCAATTACAATTATGATTAAAATTAAGTGATAGTGTATCCCGCAGCCACGGAATAAAACTCAATTAATTAACAATGGTAACAGTTGGATCACGATTGGATTCTTCAGCTACTTGCATGAACCTCCACTTCTCCTTCAATCCATCAAGTTCTGATGTTACGTGTGAATGTAATGAATCAAGTCCAGACGATCTTTTTGACCAACGATAGCAGGAATAATGCTTTAAGCACTGTAATTCCATGTCAAAACAATGAATTTTCTTCACTTTTGTCGATTGGCCAATCACATATTATCATCTTTTAGGCAAAATGGCGCCAAATGCAAAATCTGGGTCTATTGTACAAAACCCCGTGCACCATCCATTTCGTCCATCTTTTCTCCTAGGACAGGGGCTCTTGCCTACCACCATTATCCAAAACCCCACCACCCCTGCTAGCAGTGTCGGGCCTTCCCTGCAAATTTTCAGCGCCAAACTCAAATGGCAGTCGCGTCTGAAAATCTTGGAAGATTCCTTTCTTAATCACTTGGTGTAATTTTTTGACAACTTGAATCATCGTTGAAAATAAAGCCATATTACAACTTCTTTATCAGAACAGAGGTTTGTAAAAGCTGCAAGCGAATTCTAAATGCCTGGAATAGGAGGACAGCAAGCCAAGATAGTCTTACTTTATAAGCTGAAGGTAACCGGATAGGCAGTTTTACTCCAAATTTCCAAAATGCAGGAGAGGCGCAGCAGGCAAATCTTTATGGCTGTTAACCCGTTTGAAATCTAACCTGTAAATCGCCATGACATTTTCGGCCTCATGTTTCAGCCTCGGCATAGGTGCAATAAGTTGAGTTCTATTCAGATGTTCAAGCTTGAAACGTGAAGTGATTTTTAAAAACGAGGAGTCAGGATAGAAGACAAACTAATCCACTGTTCTCTCAAGTCGGAATTAATTGACAGGGTGACAGCCTCGCATCTCCGTACTGATATAATAAGGTTATCAGCCCATCAAAGAGAAAAAATGATGCAGAGTCCCTAACTTTCCCACAGTTGCTTATCTCAATGCTTGACTGGTTAACATCTAAAATTTGAAAGGCTAGGCACAGGATGGGATCGCTATTTGTAGGAGCGTACAATCAAGTCCCGATGATGACGCCGCACCCTTGCTTGACGGACTATCCAAACTAAACATCCCAATATTTTCCATATTCCATAGATTTGCAATTAATGTTCTAATCCAACATATGTGCATAAGGGTTCACGGGATTTGGGGAAACAGAGATGAGGTAGCACGTGGATTTCAGACTTTGAAAAAAAAAAAAAAGCTACTTTAAATATAATTTTAATTTTTTCGCTCAAAAATTAAATTTTTAAGTTATGAATTCAAATATTCTGTTCAGACAGTAATTTTTAAAAAATATAGAGCTCACATGTCAAACACTTCATTTTTTTTTTTTTTCAATCTAATGAAACTCTTAACATCGTCAGTCTGGCGTGAGGTAGGTGCAGTGGAATGAAAGCATTTAAATAAATTTAACCAAAAAAAAAAGAAAATATGTAAAACAAATACAAATTAGATATTAATTCATAATAAGTAATGATTATAATTAATACGTTTTTTAAATCATAATTAGTAGTAATAATAAATTGATATCTATTTTATGTTTATTTCACTGTAACGGTACTCTAAATTCAAATAATTTCCAAGGGTTAGCAGTCCAGTTTTACGGCTTGAAAACCAAAAACAAAGGAGTGGGGTTAGACCTCTAAAATTAATATCATGCTTTGTAGCCACGTAGACCGGATAGTCACCTTCCATTATACCGGGAAAAAAAAAATACACACACACAAGGTTTCCACTAAAATAGGTAACATAATATTCTTGCTTTTCAATTATTTAAACTTAAGATCTCTAAAATTAATGTCCAAACTATTAAGCAGGATGTCACATATTACACAATTTTTTTTTTTTTACATACCATAAAGCAATTTACTGAGAATTTTAAAAGTTAAGATTTGAAACTCTAGTATCCTCAAGAGTTTGCTGTTGTGATCTAATTGGTTAGCCTCGTTGGTGTACATAGTTAAGATTAAACTTGCATGGTTAATGGGTTCCCACGACTACTAAGGCAGTGCTCTTTTAGAATCTAGCATGGCTTTTTTTTTGGGGGGGGGGGGATCTAGTTCTTCTAGTGTTGCTTACAAGAAAACGTCAAAGACTTCAAGAATCAAGATTTTGACGAGAAATGGACTATAAATGAGATTGGCTAAAAAAAAAAAAAAATTAAGTAACGAGATGAGATGAAGAAACAAGTGCAATGACAAAAGTCTGCGCTCTGACAAGAATGCAGTTAAGGGTTGTCTAGCAACACTAGCTAAAGTAGATAAGGAATCCCAATCCGCATAAATTATAGAGCATGTGATCCACATCCACTCAACAAATATCAAACAACAGTAAAAAAAAAAAAAAAAAACTTCAGAAAGTTACGAATTTATGTCAGTTTCGCATCACACAATGGCGAAAGGTTCCTGACTTTATATAGCTGTTGAGCGGATATCGGGTTCACTGTCTACTCTTCTAGGTTATCTCAACTCCTCTCCTCTGTTTCCTAGGCACTTGCGTGATTAAATAAGAATAACATCAAAAATAATTAGCTAGATGCTATAAAGCTTGTGTATTCTTGTTTTGCAGCTTAATGGGGTTAGGAAAGTGAGCGAAATTAGGAGACTTCAAGGGGCGTATTCTAAAATTTCCCTTCTCCTCATCAGTTAGTCTCTGTTTCTTGGTTTTTCTAAACTGACAAAAAAATCCGTTTTTAAGTTGGGAATTTACTTGAACTCATTTATCTGCTTAGATTCTTAGTTCATATCAGCCATGAAGCGATTCAGCTCCTCGGATTCCTTGGCTGCTTTAATATCCATCTCAGGTCAGCAAACATCCCCCCACATTTCTATGTCAATTTCTCGCTTTAATTCTATTAAGCATGAAATCTGAATATTTTGTGTCTCCAGAAGCGAAGAGCCAAAAGGCCAACCAAAGTTACAGCAAAGAATTTCAAGCAATGTTAGATAATCTAGATGAAGAAGACAACGCAGAAGAAGGCAGCCATGTAATTGGGAAGAAACGAAGGTTAACCTTGGATCAGGTTAAGGCCTTGGAGAAGAATTTCGAGGTGGAAAACAAGCTTGAGCCAGAGAGAAAGTTGAAATTAGCAGAAGAGTTAGGCCTGCAACCGAGACAAGTGGCCATTTGGTTCCAGAACCGCCGTGCACGTTGGAAGACTAAGAAAATGGAGAGAGAGTACGGCAACCTCAAAGCCAATTATGAAGCTCTTAAGCTTGATTACAATAATCTTGAAAAAGAGAACGAAGCTCTAGTTCTAAAGGTTTGTACAAGTTAAAAAAAAAAAAAAAACCATTTTTATGATATCACGTGGTAGTCCAGGTTTAATTCTGATGGATTGCAGTTTTTCTCGGTAATTTGTTTTCTGACTCTATTGATTTGGGGCTTGAATTTCAGCTCAAAGAATTGAAAGCTAAGCTGAGGGAAGAAAATGCAGAAAGCAGTCAGTCAGTTAAAGAAGAGTACCCTCTCTCAGAGTCTGAAAACAATGTTTCAGGGCAATCTCAGAACCATGATTTCAATGAAAATAACAACTCCGATGAAATCATTGCAGACCACAGAAATGCTTCATCTGCCCATGGACTAATGAATTGGATTCAGTTTGCTGACCCAATAACCATTTTGGGAAATGGGTGTCAAGTAAACCATCAACCCCATCATGTGAAAGTAGAAGAGCCGAATTTGTTTAGTACAGAGGATTCCTGCAATTTCTTATCTGTTGATCAAGCTCCCACACTTCATTGGTACTTTCCCGAGCAGCAAAATTAAATTAAGCCCGAGACAAAGTTCAAATATTAGTAATGAATAAGTTGATCTTAGGGGATTATGTAACCTGAGCTTCCTTCCCACAGAAGGCCCTTCCCCCACCTCCACCCCCCAAAAAAAAAAAAAAAAAACAATGAGGGAATAGTGAAATTTATCGCTTCCTATTGATGTAAAATTCATATGATTCAGCAACCAATACAATCAATGTTGCCAGGTCGCTGTCCATCAAACATCAACTTATAAATTGGTTTGCTTGGCCCATCAGTACTGAAATTAACTTTTTTGACATGAAAAATTACTAGCTGCCCCATATAACGGGCGAAATTCCTGCGTACCGGAGGTGCAACTGAGTCATCTATAAAGTTTAAAAGGTCTGATAAATTGTTGACATTGCCAAAAAAAATTGGTAAATTTCGAACGAGAGATGTTAAATTTAATCCGCCAAATGAACAGTAACATTTAACCATGTATTCTGTACAAGGCACGGAATATTCAATAGTGCAGAAGGTTCTGTACACAGACTTTTTCTAGGGACCATTTAAAAAAACTGGGAGGTCCTAGAACGTCTTACTTAAAGCTGCTATGGCTGAAGACCGGTAACGTGATTCGCAATGAACATAAGCCCAAAACTCAGGAAAGAAAAGGCGAAACCCAACCGTGTAGTCCAAGGTTTCTTCTTCGTGATTTTTTTTCTTCTTGTGTTGGAGTCCTGACGAGTGTTCATCAAGCCGTCCATGTGGTTGGTAAAAATGTACATCCTGACCCGTAGCTATATTGAATGGCAAGACTAGGCCAGCCATACCTTTTAGTGGTACTGCTTCTAGAGCCCGTAGCTCTGCCAAAGACTATAGGCCATCACCATATCCTCGAATCTGGGTTTGTCATTGTCAGAATCGGGTCAGCATAAACACCGAAGAATTACGGTAAATAAAGGACCAATGTAAAACCAGTCAAATCCTCGCAACATGAGTCATTCAAGAAATTTCGTTGAACTGTTACAACGCGCTGCATTAGTTGACTGATTCGTGCAATTATGGACGTTTAGATTTAAAATTATAGTGAGTGTTTTTTTTTCTTTTTTTCTTTTTTTCTTTAAATATTTAGCTAACTCGTTTATGTTTCCCGTCCAAAGAACAGTGAGATAACAGTTTAGCCTGAATTTTCTGAGTAGTTTACTTCTTGTTCATATCTGTTGAAGAACCTTAGAAGGCCCATTAGTCTATGTTTGTCGGACATTGATGCTTGATCTAATTGAATTAATGCTACATGTGTCTTTTTTTTTAACATTGAATTAATAATAATTTCCGTTTACGTCAAACTCTTTTTTTTTTTTTTTAACCTAATTTGGATCGCCATCGGATCTCTACTTTCACCGGGAACATCTTTTCATGTGAGATTTTAGGCCAACGTGTATTTTGAAAGCCTAAAGGAGGGGGGGAGCGGGGAGACGTCTTTTTCCAAAGTTTTCTTTTTTTTTTTTTTATGAGTGTGGAAGGGGCACACCCAAAAGCTGCTGCGACTCTTTTCTCCTCAAGTGCTTGTCGTGTCAGAGCCCCAGGGACCCACAACGTCACCTCTTGTTTGACTGTTTATGCTCTACGAGAATCTAGCTTAGCTAGCTTGTCATGACGTCTAGCGCGGGCAATCCCTGTTAACCCCACCAACTCTGTTTCTTTTTTTGAAGTTTTCGCCCCTCATTTCCATGAAACGGAGCTTGAATGACGCTGACACCTGGTACGGAAATAACAAAAAACAGTGACCAATCAAGCTAGCAAACGAACAAACCAACGTATACTTACAAAGAATTCGATTAGATAAATTCAGAAGTGACGTACTCAAATAAAAGTAATATTTCATAATTGTACCACCATTGATTTTCCTTACTTGAAAGTCGAGAGATCGAAATCAAAACTGAGACCATAGAACATAGAATTTCGCTGGCATGTATGTTTGGTGAATTGTCCTAGAATTTTGTGCATGTCGTGCCTTTGGTATTCTTGCCTAAACAAATCCTCCCCTTTTAATTAATATTGATTCTAAAAGACTAGACCGTGGGTAAACGAAGACTTGCCATGGAATTGGATGCTAAAAAACTGAGTGAGGACCAACCTTAAGAGGTTGAATTGTTGTTATTCTGGCTGTCCCACATAAACCGATTGTCGTAAAAACAAGCGTCTGAAAAACGGAATTCTGCTTTTTCTAAGTCGGTGCTTTTTGGGGGGAAGAGGGAATCTGCCTTTTAATTTTGTTGCTTCATTTTGGATAGAGGCAAAAGATAGTGACATTTCATCTTTGAGCATAAAAAGATTCCTCCCGAAACCCCACTGGTTGACATGCCATACCGGTTTTGACACAGAACCAATAGCCCAATTGTGCATTGGATATCTGGAAGGGAGGGGCAATCAAGAATTGGAATCCCTATTTATCCATCTTCCCTCAAAAAAATTTTCAATTTCAAAAAAAATAAAAATAAAAACAGAAAGAAAGAGAGAAAGAAAGAAACAAAGATTTATTGATTTGCACATGCCTTTCTTTCTTTTTTTTTTTTTTTTATTTTGACTGTCAGCACCAAAATTAGAATTATATAACTAAAATTCCAAACTATGCTGGATGCACATGTCCCTGTGGAGAGACATGTTGACAAAGCCATTACCCAGCTCTCAATGATTTTGAACCAACCCAACTTGCTGGACCCACCGGAGGCCCATCTAAAGCTTCCATTGGCCCAGATAATTGGGCCATAACTCCTGTTTCCTTTTTATCTCTTCTATTAAGCAAGATATACCACAAAAGGCCTACCTCTTGTTTCCTTCATCTTTTTTATTTTTTTTTTCAGCTGCAGAGGCAAGTAGATTGATTCGGCTGCTCGAAAATGCCACTGGGACTGATCCTGGGGATAGGAAGGGCGGCGTTTAGGAGGAAGAGAACGTCGTCGCTTGACATTCTGTCGTCGAAACGTGCCCCTCGCGATTACTACAAGGGCAAGAATTGCAAGCCCACCGGCTTCCACACTCGTAAAGGTCTCATTTCCCATGTTCATCTAGAAACGGCGTTTTGTGCCCACCGAGTGTTTGCTTCAATTCCTCACTCACAATTTTTAACTTTAATAACTCCAATTCCCTGATTATCTTTTTTTTTTTTAAAAAAAATTCTGTTGGATTTCTTCCGAGCACTCAAATATTGGGTTAGAATTGGCTAGCTTGATTGTTTAAGGCTGTGATTGGATACAAAACATGGCCATAATGAGATAGAAGAGTTAATAACTATAACTGTTCTAAAAGGTTCAAATAAGGTTTTTTGAGGTGAGATATTGAAGCATAACGTTTATGATTCATCCTTATGAGTTCAGACATTTTGGCGTGTTGTTGTGCCCCTTTTAGGACCTTAAATCTTCGCGGGAGTAAATTACAAGTGAGAGCTTTATAAAGTCTTTCTTGTTAATTATTGGGAATTCGTTTGTAAATAAATAGTGAGGTGAAGTGTGGCGTGCAATGGGTGCTAACAGTGAAGTTATACAGGTGGATACGTTGTTGTACCAGAGAAGTTGCCCAATTATGTAGTTCCTGATTTGACGGACTTCAAGGTATTGTGCTTTTACTTTACTCATTTGTGAACTGCAGTTAATGTTATTCAGATGAATGAATATATGAATCATACTGTTGATGATGAGTTGCTAAAGTTACAGAAAGTTTATGGGACATATTTGTTGAGAGGTTGTTCTTAAGTCACCTACCAAGAAAAAAATTCCTAGTCCTTAACTGGTAGAAAAAATGTGCTGGTCACTTTTTGTTCCCTTGTCTTCAAGAAGTCAATTTGCTACTTGAAATTGTGGCATGATGGTTAATAAAGTAGAAATTTAAGTAATCCAACTTTGGTTTGGAGTCAAAATTAATGTTTCTTGCATCTGCACGATATCTTGACCCATTGTCAAGGATGGATTTTCTTTCCATTGAATGTGCAACAGGAGAGATAGTGAGTACTGGTGTGTGCTTTCAGCTCATTATCCATGCATAAATGGACCTACATTTATACTTGGAGATCAGGGCAGATAGAAAATCCTGCAAATACACATTGAATGTGGCACCTAAGATTGGGAAATTCCCCCTTTAATATAAGTGGATCTCTCATTATAGTGATTTTTTTTTTACATATAAGGATAAAGCTTATTTCACGTTGCCTGACCGAGTTTGTTTTTTTCTGCTGTCAGCTCAAACCGTACGTGTCCCAATGTCCAAGAGAAGTTAAAACAATGGAATCTTCTGAACCAGCTAAATAGATAAATGGAATGAGAAGAAATATTTCATTCTTTGCTGGATTGTCAGCTGACTGCTGGTCAAACTTGAGTTGGATGTACTTGCATGGTGCTGATATAAAAAGTTTCTGAAAGGAGTTCAAAAACATGTTGGTTGATGTTCGATTTTGTGTATGTTGAACTCATGAGTTTTTTAAATTCCTTGTTAAGTTTAGTAGCTCGAAATTTATCATCTGCAACTATATCTTGGTTTAGCTACTGGTAAATTGGTCTACCATCGAACTGGTTAATCTTTAGTTTCCTTCTTAAAGTTTAGTAGAATGAAATTTATCATTGGAATGCAGTGTTTTACCAAATCTTATGTGTGAATTATGGATATCCATGTTTCATGGTAGGAAAGATGTGCAAGATTGAAATGGATACTAGTACTCTTCTCTTCGCTTGATGGTCGTTGCTCTCTTTGCTTGATAATCTTGTGTTTTTTTTTTTTAATTTATTTAACATTGATATCGTCCTGGATTTTGGTAGATGTGAAGAAACTATTCAACTGGACTCAAATTAGAGTCCCTCACCGCTGGGCTTTTGCGCGTGCTATTTAAGTCCTGTCCAAGATTTTTAGACAAGCCGTTGTCTCTCAAGTTTCGACCAAACTCCACTTCTGGTTTTGGCCCCCTTTGTTTTTGTTTCAATATTGGATTAAGCTACCCCAAAAAAAGGCATTTGTCCTCTCACTCTATAACTGTTATCAGTTGGGTTCAGTTAGCTGGTAGCTAAAATCTTGTAAGACTTCCAACTCTCAACTCTCTGGCGCCGCATCTCTATCGAAAACCGAAAGAAGAAAGTGGGACTAAAAGGACTAATGGTAAGGTTTTGTGTAATGTTAGCGTTATTCCATTTTCCATTGAGATAATGTTGGAAAAGAATTAGGATTACATTAGTAAAATAAATAATAATAATAATAATAATGAAAGACATCTCAAGTCTTACATAGCTTCAGATCAATATGGCTCATTTAAACACCATAAATGTCCTTATGAATATTGGATATAAATAAATAATAATTATTGCTCTATGTTTTGCTGTCCCAAAATGAAGTCGTTTGTCTCATAATCATCCAATTCCACAAATTTAATACCCAATTTGAGATTCAATTTCTTAATCGGGTTTAATCCTCATGAACAACCCTCCACATTTTCACATCAGAAAAATTTTCTGCAATCAAGGGGGCGGTAAATTTTGATGGCTGCGCTAAAAAGATAAAAGAAAGCAGAAAAATGATCTTATATTTTTCTTCGTCTTTCTTGAGCGTTTGACACGGCAGGAGCTAATTGATTGGGTTGATCGGGGCAACTTTCTTATTGGTTCTCCAAACGCAATGCGGCGCCCCCCCCACTGGCTAAAAGGCACAGCTATTTTCTCTGTTACCTTCTTTGTTCAAAACGTGCCGTTTCGCTCATTGTTTGCCCTTGTTTATTGTATGCATCGCCCAAAAGATCCGCACCACGTGGACTTTCCGCGCCGCCCTACGGAGAATTTTTTTTTTTTTTGTAAAATTCCATAGCACTTCCTCCACGCAAGCGCATCACAGCCACCGACTCGTCGGACCCCACCAATCTAATCTTTCCATCATACCGTGAGCCCAGTCCCGACGGCCAACCTGTCAACTTCCCTCACGAACCGTCAAAAAGGAAATTTTAAAGAAGTCTTCGAGGAAACTTCCCAAGAACTATCATGGAAAAAGCACAACGCTATACATCTATATAGATCCGCGTGAGCCCATCCGGCGTACCAAAGATGAACACAATTAGGAGATCAAAGCTGGAGCCAACGGGAGGTCGTTCAAGGCCCGACGGCAGGTGCAAGAAGCACCCCAAACACCAGCAATCTTCAGGGGTTTGCTCCCTTTGCTTAAGCGAAAAGCTCTCTCAGCTTTTAGCTCAAAGCTCCCGGGGTGCATATTCTACGAAGGGTCACTGCTATTCTTCTTCTTCTTCGTCTTCTTCTTCTTCTTCTTCACCTTCTTCGTTGTCCTCCCATCATTCATCTCCTTCAGCTTCTTCTTTTTCGTCTCCAATGCACGGGTATCGAGGGAAGGGATCTTTGTGCTTCTTGTCTACCGGCAAGAATGTGCTCACTAAGAGCAGATCGATAGCTTTTCTTTCAAGAACAAGAGGCAACAAAGAACGTAGTGATGAGAAGAAGAAAGGTGGCCTGTTGTCCAAGTTCCTACGTCCAAGAAATGAGAGAACAGAAGAAAAATTGGTTCACTCTAGGACCTTGAGCGAGAGGGTGATTATCACCAATTAGGGTTTGATAGGTTTATTCTTTTTTTGTTTTTTTTTTTTTTCTTTTCTTTCTTGTCCTCTTTGTTTAGATTAGAATTGTTGTTAAACAATACAAAGATGTGAATGGATGAAAGAATATCATTGAACTAATAACTGTATATTGAATTATCCACACCTTGTTTTATACATGTATACATCGCCAAAGTAATTTACAAATTGTGGGTCAGATTTATTTTGAATAGCATTTTCTATAGAATACATAGTGCTTAACAACAAATTATACCAATAAACAATAGATGTGCCCTCCCCCCCACCAAAAAAAAAAAAAA
>CM038597.1:2763368-2779586 GCA_021533255.1 Ceriops tagal | reverse complement strand
AAAAAAATATTTTTTAATATATTAATGATCATAATTATAGGACGAGGTGAGGTTGATGCTCTCATTAAACCTTGTTAATTAAAAACATTTATCACCTTAGTATTATTTATACCGAATAAGTTTTTTAATATTTAATCTTAATATGAATAAATTTAAAATTTAATACTGTATCTTTAATATAATAATTTATTTTATATTTGAAGACAAGTAATAGTGAATAAAAAAATTAAATTAAAAAATTTTCTTTAAGGCGTGTGCATGTGAACTTTTTGGCCTGTGAATCGAGAAAGAAAGCGGCAAACTATAATTTTATTATTATATTTTTTTTTTTGGGCTCCGACTTAGAGATGTAGAGGTACTGATTAAAACTATTATCTGGGATGGTGAAAAATTCTCTGAGGCACGTGGATGTGATCTTTTTGATGATAGAAGCATGTGGATAGAGAAAGGGCCAAACTACAATTTTCTCGCCGTAACTTAGTCGCAGAGGCCATTACAGATATAATAAATATATAGAGGCAAACTTTGGATTTGCTTTTATAATTTAGTTTCGAGATTAAAAAATCTATTTGCTTTTATAATTTTCTCTCTAAATAGCGCATTTGTTGTGGTGCTAGTCCTACATATTCCCCCCCCCCACCTTTTTTTTTTTTTCACATATTGACAAGTTGGATACATTAGGCATAACCCACTGCTAAGTATGACTTAGTGTTTACAAAATATAAAAATTGAGAGTAAAATATAGACTTAAACCTCATACTTCATTTATGGTTATTTCTCCTCTCTTAAATCCAATTAGTTGGAGAAAAAAAAAAGTATCATTATCATTCTGATTTTTTGTGGCAGAGTCGACGAAAGTTATAGTTTTGAACCCATTCTAATGGGCTGGTTGGCAGAGAATACTTTTGAATATTATAAATAATTTTAAATCTATTATATTATCAAGTTTAATTAAAAAATTTTGTTAATTCTTTGATGCAGAAGTCCAAGATAACACATGGTGTCACATAAGATTGTCAAGGAGTAAGGTGTAAATTTGATATAAATTTTTTTTTTCAAAAAAATTGAATAAAATTACTGTTGAGATGAGTTTTATATTAATTCATAATATTAATGTTTTAATTCATCTTTGTGTAAAAAAAAAAATGGATATCAAATTCGCATCTTACTACTACGTGATAATTCTATGTAAAACGTGTGTCATATCAAATCTCCACATCAGAAAATTAACAAAATTTATTAGTTACACTTGATGGTGTGATAGGCTTAAAACCAATAAAAAAATTTGAGATATATTTGAGAAATTAATTAAAAAAAAAAAAAAACGATCCTACAGCTTGGGCCCATCCTTCGTATTACTATGGGCCAGATTCTTTGTCGAATCCACCATGCCCACTTGCTTTGTAAACCTTTGAAATCCAGCATGGCTCCTAAGTCGGAGACTAACCCAAAATAATTCAAATAGACAAGAAAAAAAATTAAAAATTTCACTAACAATGAAGCCAAAATGTTACTTAAAAACTATAGAGATGAAAATTTGCCTTAATTAGCTGAATTAGTTCCATCGCATGTATGTTTTACGGTTTAAATTAAACTCAACTGCCCCCTATAGCTTACGTTGATAAATTTGTGAGATTATGTGAGTAGCTTTTCCTCTTCTTAAAAATAAAGCATTCTCATTTGTAATTTTAAAATAGTTAATATTACTAGAAAAAGCATGATTGCATGTATCTTAATATTTCTTGCATTATCGTCATCGAGAATTTTGTTCTTAAGTTCTAAAAACTAATCGTGGATTTAATGATTTCATAGCCTAATATGCATAATTTAGAGTTATCATAATCACATTATGACATGACTTTTAATATTGATATTAATTTTCTAATCATACATGAAAAATTGATAATATCCATCTAAATAAGAAAAGGCCCGCAAGTAGAGCAGCCAACATCGGATATGTAAATGTTCATGACTTCTATTTCGCCTATAATTTAGAGTTGGTCGGTTCAAACTAGAAACAAGGCAGATCACCGCCAGTAGACCTTCTTCGTTTTTTTTTTTTTTTTTTTTTTTTTTGGCTTGTCTCCCTCTGTCGTTGCCCTCTTGAATTGGCTTTATCATTATCTTTCCCTCAATTGGTGTCTTCTTTAATCTGTTTCACAATTGCTTAAATTATTTGGTGCTGGGGTTAGGTGAGCACCGTGTCGCGAGGTCTAGCCACCTCTAAAGTTGCGCAATCATGATCCCGAGAATATGTTTGTGCAAACTCTTTGTGTTTTCTCTTGCTGATATAGATGATCAATGAATCGAATCATCCATCTGAAGACCAACCCCCTCTGGCGCTTGCAATTGGTCCAACTTCCAACCAAAGAAAAATTGAGCGTAGACGCTCGAGCCTGAGACCCCCTGCCATAAACGCTCACTGCGCACCATTTTTTAAATTGAAGATGTGTCATCGTCCCATGAGCATGTCCTCACCTAAGTCATGATGTCAAGAAGCCTATTATTGCTTGTGGGTAGAAATTGGGTGCGATGTTCCAACCAAATGGAGGATGACAAAGACAATGCAAACCCCAACAGCCAACAACAGTTGGAGATTCATTAATCAGCTCCACCTATTAACATAAGTAAGAAAGAGGGCAGGGAAAAAAAAATAATAATAATAAAAAAGTCAACTTTTGCTCCTTTCCTTTCTTTTGGTTTCTTTGCATGTCATTTTCCCCAACCATTAAAAAAAAACAAAAATTCACAGGGTTGCATTATTCTATTGGAGGCCACGGTGCATCCATTCTTTCCGCTCGGAGTTCTTAATCCATAGTATGATACTGCTGCCGTCAACGTCAGAGTCCACGCGTTGTGGCGCACTACAAAACTTGACCAAAATTCGTTGAGCATGGTTGACGGCCTAATCAACGTCGTCAATACACCATTTATTTAATCACCTCCACCAACACACGAACATTTTACTATGATCCAAAACTAGGCTATTGAATTTCGACCCAGAATTTTTTTTGGTAAATGATTTCAACCAGAATTTGGAACCGATAAAAGGGTGTCGTGTGACGTGTACGGTTATACCATATCCAACTATGGACTCCCTTTTAAAGACTTTTAACTCAAATGCAAAACTTTGAATTTAAAAAAAAAAAAAAACATAGTAACGCAAAAAAAAGAAATGTATATGATAAGATAATAGCATAATAATTTTTTAAAATTTTTATTTATTTATTTATCAAAACAAGTGAGATATAATTAATTCATATTTTTTTGTGATTAGTATGTCATTCACCTAATATTACTATTTATTTTTTTTTATTTTTATATTGAATCAATGAGCTTTAGGTCATTCTCAGTCTGATGGTATAGAATAGAGATGTAGTATTAGAAGGTCCGGCTCTCTTTTTTCTCCTCTCTCTGCGGTGCCCTTGTTTTCTTTTTTGGGCATGCAAGTTCATCGACCGCATTGTAGTGTCTGCACCATGAAGGCATTGGGTCACCAGACCAGGGAAAGGGACTCCGCCACAAGCCCAAAATGCATAAAAAGTAGATGGATCCAGACCCCCCCCCCCAAAAAAAAAAGAAGAAAGAATTCGTACTCGTTTTGTCCTCTTATGCAATTGTTCAGTAATAATGCCATTTAACCTCATCCACCAAAATTACTTGGAGCTTGCCAAATGGTGAAACTGAAAATCTGGCCCAAAGAAGCACTTGAATTTGCACCCACCAATCTTAAATTTTAGCGCTGACTCGGCCAATGGCTCGGGTTCAACCCGACATTCCAATTAGCCCTTTTTACGGGACAGGCTCCCCCCCCCGGGGGGTCCTTTTCCCTTATATTTTCCTTTCAGCCACGGCCAATTTTGTTTTGTTTTCAGTTTAACAACAACAACTAAAACAATTGCTGCAGTCTACGGCTCAATTTGCTATACGGTATGAATTTAGTGTAATTTTTCTCTTGATAGAATTGTTGAGCATCACCATTGTTTTCCCACTTTTTCAAACCAAAAAAATAAATAAAATAATTATTATGTTTGCTTGTGTATCACAAAATATTTATTAATACTATTCACTTGGATGATGTTTGCTTTGAAGTTTAAAATTAGAGTTTATATATTAGAAGAGTGCGCAAAAAATTTTAATTTTACTCACTATAAATGCGAGTATGGAGTAAATATATTAAAGAAGTAAAGGCTTACATCAAAGCGAGAAGGGAATAAAGGTTAAAGGGGTAACATAAAAGTTAACAATTGTGAATACAAAGGAAATCCTTTAATCCCAAAACAAGAATGTTTAGTAGTTGAACCGGTGACTATTAGCTTTATATTCCCGGAAAACATACACAACCTTAATCTGTGTCAACATCGAAGAAAATAAGAAAAGAAAAATTGGAAGAGCTAACCTTAGTAAATGTAGGTCTAGGGTGCACGCTGCTGCCTTCATAAATCCTGTGCCCATGCATGCCGTCCGCTTTTTCAGTGCAAGTCACCATGAGACCATCAGCTTTTATTGCAGTTGATGACGGTACATTCAATCCATGCACCCGTTGACATTATCGACAAATGGAAAATTAAACGAGGGAGGTGCCTTGTTCATCAAAATTCTATCTTTTGGTTAACTTTCACAACAACATTTAAAGGCTTAAAATATTGGCAACGAAAAGAAATTTGGGTATTCTTGAAAAGTTTGCATATGTTTATTCTTGCAAGCAAAAGCCGATTCATAATTCCGATTTAATAAAAGAAATAAAGTTTTTTTTTCTTTCTTTTCTCTTTTTTTTTTCCCTCATAAAGTCGTAAGACAACAGATCATATCCTTAAAGATAAAAAAAAAAAAAGGTTATGAAAGGGAACGACTACTGTAGTAGACGGGTAAATGCAATTTAATGAATTCAGGAAAATAAAAAAAAAATTTTGCTTATCATGCAATTTCCTAACCTTTGGGGGAACACAGGGCGATTTCCGGACAAGAATAGTCCAAATTAAGAAGTCATTCAGAAAATTAAATGGGCTTCGATGAAAGACATAACCGCGCAATTTCACTAATTCGTGGATGGTAACTGATAGTGGTTTTTTTTTTTTTGGAGCGAAGTGGATGGTAACGGGTTGAACGGAAGTAAATGCCGTACATACACATTCCAAAGGAAACCATAACAGGGAAAAAGAAAACAAAAAAACAAAAAACTATTTGGCCCGAATAATAAGATTCCTTCCGGGGCAGGAGAGAAAGTGTTGAGCAAATTGTAACATCCAGCGATCGGGCGGCCCCACCAGCCACTCCTTATTTATACTATTGATAAAAACAAATGAATTTGGAATTTCAATCCCACCGGTTTCCCTCTCTCTCTCTCTCTCTCTTTCTCTCTATATATATATATATATATATTTATTTATTTAATTATTATTATTTTTTATTCTCTCTCTTTTGCTCTGCTATCTCTCTTAGAAATTATTTATTACCTTTTCCTTAACTCATGCTGTCATGCTTGCTGATTGATTAAAGCAAGTGATTGAGAATAGCGAGAAGTGACGAGATGAGAGGGAGGGCAGGTCTAATTTCAGTACAAAACCCCAAAAGCTAAAATCAGACCCCCCACCCCAACAAAAAAAAAAAAGAAAAGAAAAGAAAAGAAAAGAAAAAGGGTTACGATTCATTGCGTCCGTCTTTCCTTCACAAAGCACGCGATACATTGCTTGGTTTCTCGTGCGTGAACCTTGCGACCGTCCGTCCTTCCTTCCTCCCCTGCTTTCTTCTTCAATGCCCTCAGTTTCGTTTCCCACTTGTTTATTACTTTGCTTCCTTCCTTCCATTAATTTTGTTGTTGGGTTAGGCCCTTTCTACAGCAAGCGCGCACGCACACACTCATAGAGAGAGAGAGAGAAAGAGAGAGAGAGAGGCAGAGGTTTGTTTTTTTTTTTTTTGGGTGTTTTGGGAGTAGGCGGAAAGTGGAAGGATGCAGCAGAAGCGGCGGCGGAGGGAGGTGGTGGTTTTGAGGAAGATGCTAACGTGCGCCATATGCGTAATAACGATTATGGCACTGGTGTCCGTACACCTCCACATTTTCCCTTCGTCCAAAGTGCCGGACTTCCCTGACTCTTATACCCTCCCCACTACCACTACCGCTGCCACAACTGTATCTCTCTCTCTCTCTCTCTCTCTCTCTCTCTCTCTCTCTCTCTCTATAGGATATTATTTTTGAAAAATTATTTTTATTCTCAGTTTTTCTGTGTCATGATATTCTACTCGTAGTCGATTGAGTGTGCGTAAATTTGAAATTTTGATTCATATCTATATATATATACACACACACACATACTTGAAAGAAATGAATAATGGGTTGGAATAATAATTTTCTTATTTAATTGAAATCGAAATTGATGAACTGTGTGGCAAATGAATTGAAAATACCAGAGCATCAGGACTGTCACGGAGGAAGGGCAACGTTTGAGCAAAGAGTTTACTCCGCCCAACAGATCCAGAGGACCTCTCACTTCTCACAAGGTCTATATACCCATGCCAATCTTTTTTTAAGTGATTTCCATATCTCATTCCCATAAATGACTAGTTTCACAGGAATCAAGCATAACAATTATTGAATTTTGCTTCAAATTTGATGTGGATTATGTCTATTGTCAAGGGTCAAGTTTAGTCGTGGGGACTGTTTGATGTGGGTTGCCTTCTCGCTCTCTCACTCTCTCGTGCAAAGCAGTCATGCATCTTTCATGTTTTCACCCCTTTAGATTTGCAGTTGCATAATGCTGTTGGGAGTTCGGAATTCGCTGCACTATGGAAGCCTCCACAAAATCGTGGATTCATGCCCTGTATAGAGCCTAGTCCTAATTATACTTGTAAAGTTCTAATTATGAATGTTGTTTTGTTCTAGTTATCGTAGACCATCTGGACTTCATTTTCCAATTTCCTAACCATTTGCAGCTTTTGGAGAGTCAAGAGGCTACCTTCTTGTTCATGCAAATGGTGGTCTCAACCAGATGCGATCTGGGGTCTGTATCTACTTTTCTCCATCTGCAAAATTGTAAACTTTTAATATCCCTCCCTGCTTCTGTAAAAGGAATTCCAGTTGATGAAATAGTATTTGTTAATTTACCCTGCATTATTGGGTTTGAAGAGAGTGCTGATCCTGAATGCAGATATGTGACATGGTGGCTGTTGCCCGTATCATAAATGCCACTCTTGTAGTTCCAGAGCTGGATAAAAGATCATTTTGGCAGGATTCAAGGTAATTTGTTTATGTCGAATTTATAGAATGTTAACCTATCTGTGCATTTCAGGTCTTAATGATGCCATAATTCATTTGTCTGTTTGATCTGCAGCAATTTCTCTGATGTTTTTGATGAAGATCATTTTATCAGTAGTCTAGCTAATGACGTGAAGGTCATAAAAAAGCTTCCTAAAGAAATGGCTACAGCTCCAAAGGCGGTTATGCATTTTAGAAGCTGGTCTGGTTTAAACTACTACCAGGAGGCAATAGCAAGCACGTGGGAAAATTATAAGGTTTATCAATTTAAATGCCTCAGTTTGTTTCTTGAGGGTTCTGTATTTCATACTCTAATTTTAAATTTTTCCATAGGTTATTCGAGCTGCTAAGTCTGACTCTCGCCTCGCAAATAACAATCTCCCTCCAGACATTCAGAAGCTTCGTTGTCGTGCTTGCTACGAAGCCCTTCGCTTTGCACCTAAAATTGAAGCAATGGGAAAGGTACTCTTTATGAATTATGGAGTGACCATTATCTCTCTTGCAGTTTATTCAATGAATCTAATGGAGATTTTTTACTTATGGCTCTGTTCTAGCTGCTGGTGGATCGTATGAGGTCCTATGGTCCTTATATTGCTCTCCATCTACGATATGAGAAGGATGTGCTGGCATTTAGTGGATGCACCCATGGTTTATTGCCTGCTGAAGCTGATGAACTTAAGAAGATCAGGTGCTATGCGGTTATATAGTGTGCTCCTTAAGAATGATCAGTATCCAAGCTTGTGGTGTAAGTTATTTGTTTGATTTGCAGAGAAGAAACTGATCATTGGAAAGTGAAGGAGATTGATCCTAGGGAGCAGAGATTCAAAGGTGCCTGCCCCCTAACACCAAAGGAGGTTGCAATGTTTCTGACTGCTCTTGGTTACCCATCAGACACTCCCATATATATTGCTGCAGGAGAGATATATGGAGGTGACTCTCACATGACTGATCTACAGTCCCATTATCCCATCTTGATGAGTAAGGTGTGCTTGTGAGATTACTTTTTGGTGTGAATATGCTTGATTTTCTGCTTTCATGTTGCTCATTTTATTGTTTGTTGAAGCTCCTATTGCCTAGGATAAAGGATTGTCTTTTGTAGGTCTCTTATGAGCATAATCTGAAATCTCAAGCTTTAGAACCACATTATTGAAAAAGAATATATATATATATATATATATATATATATACATATATGTATTTTCTTGTCATCATCGGTTTGGAAATTTACTGGCAACAACTTGTGTTCAGAAGCCAATTATTAATGGCATAGAAACTTTTGAGGCAGAAGGTGCTGTACACTGTTTATATGAAATCCCAGTCATAGAGCGGCCCCATGTACTAGGATTTCTGTCAAGGAAAACAAACTTGTGTAAGTTTAAGTTGATAATCAAGCACCCTCTTGGTGCTGATATATTTACATCACTCTGACTTATGCCAACAATCTCTTTCATCTTTGCTTTCTTGCATCCAGCCTCCAGGCATGAACTTGGTTCATGAAAATAGTACTACAAATCAACAACAAAAAACAATCTCTCCATCTTTAATATTTGATTTTGTGAAAATGGGTCAATGCTGCTAATCATGTGATTATTTTCAGGAAAAGTTGGCATCTGTCAAGGAAATTGAACCATTTGCTGATCATGCATCTCAAATGGCTGCACTTGACTATATTGTTTCTGTTGAGAGTGATGTGTTCATCCCATCATACTCTGGAAACATGGCAAGAGCAGCTGAAGGTCATCGTCGATTTCTGGGGCATAGAAAAACGATTTCTCCAGATAGGCATGTGAATTTCCCTTTTCCCTAATGTGCACTTCCATCAGCTGCTCTTTGTTGAAATTTGTCTGTAATTGGTTCATTTGCTTCCATTAGGAAACAACTTACTTATCTCTTTGACAAAGTTGAGCGAGGAAAGCTGAAAGAAGGAAAAAACTTAGCAGATTGGATTATCGAAATCCACAAAAAACGGTATGTAATTATGAGCCATTACAAATATGAGACAGCTAGTAGAATATCTTTACATGATCAAATCAGTTTTCTGTCAACTGGGTAGTTTAACACAACTCTGAACTGATGGTTACAACTAGATATTGTGCCACTTAAATTCCTAGACTGAGATCCTTTCTAGCACTCTTCTTAACCAGTTTGTTTCTTTTTAAAGAGTTACTACTCTTTTTAATTGTTTTGAATTGTCTGAGTTCATTGGTAGATCTGAGGTTTTTGATCTGTATTCTCAATTGAATCAATCTGAACCTGAGGAGACACCTTTTATTTGGCCTGACCTTCATATTAATATCATTGTTTTTCCCGCATTTTACAAGCTGGTAACTTCTTCATTAGTTCATTTATGCTAAATACAATATTCAACAAGCACTGGTTATCTTTAAGATGCTATCTTGAACTTCTGTCAGTAGAGCTGCCAGTGTATAGTGCCAGGCCACGTGGATGGTGTTAGGTGGGAGAGGCTTGTGTTCATAGGTGGGATGTCATTGTTTTTAAGCAAAACAGATAGACATTTCAAAATAAATGACTATACTGCCAGGAAGAAGCCAAATACCCCTGTTCATCGAACTTCCATAATTTTCTGGATCGTGAATTTTCTAATGTATGGTCTTTTCATGCCTTGGCTTTATAGGCAAGGGTCCCCAAGGAGAAGAAAAGGCCCCATATCAGGAACAAAGGGAATGGATAGGTTTCGAACAGAAGAAGCATTTTATGTAAATCCTTTGCCAGATTGTCTGTGTCAGAGAACAAACTCAAGTCTGAACTCCTCTCTCAGAATCAATTAGTTTCCACTATGCAGTTGCATGCCTCTTAATGACAAGATCCCCATAGCGGCGAAGATAGTGGCAAATTTAATGAGTCATTACGCATTGAAGCAATTGGAGCCAGTTATAGGGTTAGTGTGTCAGGGGGCATGGATTTCGTACCTATACATTGAGAGTTAACATGGCCGCTGGCTTATACAAAGATATACATGAAAAGGACAATGAGATTGGGTGCAGGAAAGGGATAGGTTAACTGGAAGCCCTGAATTCCGAGCAGCAGGTGCAACGGATTCATTGGGTATACTTTATTTGATTAACCACTTTGTTTTCGAAATTTTCTTTTGGAACGTACTTGATTCGTGTTAACTCAATGCAATAAAATCCACAAAATCAGTTTTGAATGCTGTTTTCCAGTTTTCGTGTCTTTATCATCCGACTGTTCAATTGGGGACAATGAAAAGTAATTCGGCTTACATACGGTGGTTCAGTCACGTGGAAGAGTAGATCTGAATTTTGGCAATTGCCCGATATGGCTAATTATCTTGTCCTTGTACTGTTGTCCATTTGGGGCCTGCCCGCGGGGGACCGTGCAACTGTATACAGGCAAGACAAGGCTTCTCAACATGCGGTGGGCAACGCCTGATCGCCTTTCCCGCATGCCTTGACCCTCGCTTGCTTCCAAAATGCTTCTTATGGTGATTTACTGATTTTATTACTTACGTTTGGAAGATGATGATTGATAGAGGATGGTTTAAGGTGATGCAAGCACAACACGGATAGTTATCTTCTTCCTTTTTCATTTTTCCATTTTCCTTTTCGTTTTTGCATTATTGATTAGTTTGACGTGAAAATTGAAAGCGATGTTATTGGTGATAATGGATAACCACATAGAGGCTTGAAATGCCTTTCTAGCATTGGCATGGTAGCGTTTCATCTGTGTACCTTTATTATTAGTCCCAGTATTTCCCGTTTATTACTATAAATGTGATTAACTACTTGTCATAAAATGTGTACAACTTTTATGGGTGTGGCTTCTCCTATTTAGCACGTGAAATACAATGAAATGTAGTTTATACGCGACATTTGAACCATAAGAACATAAAACTACTATCATTCAGGCAACACTTTGCTACTAGAGAATTGAGATGAAGCTTTAGATGTAAACAAATTCGGGAGCAGCAATGACTTGAACCTGTGCTTTTGTGCCCAAGGGACCCTGACATGTGTTAAAAGCGGCAAGATTACCATATTTCCCTTACCAGCAAGAGTAACAGTGGTGATGGGCTATATTTTTTAAACTACTATTTGTAAGCGAGCGAGCCCACCAATGATACTTGCTTACCATTCTATTTTAACAAGGCAAAGGCTTGAATTTTCTTTCTAGTTTCATTATACGCAACTTACATGAACATGAAATCCACGGAATGGAGATGGAACGTTTTGCCCATGCCAAATGCCAAAAAGGGGCATAAACAAAACCAAATCCTTCGATGAAAAATCACAATTAAGCTTTGTCTTATTGTTGTTGGCCAAGAACTTCATTGTGACGTAAATGATGTTACAAAATAAATAAATAAATAAATAAAAGTATTATCTTGAGGGGAAAATGATTAAAAGACACCAAAAATGAGACGCTCATGGACATACAATTATTTAAAAAAAAAAAAAATCCCTTACTTTAAAGTTTGGTTGGAGTCGATTAAAGCATAAATACAACTCTCCCACGAATTTCTTTAGCCTCTGTCGAAGCCAGGGAAACTGACCCCGACTTTAAATGGCACAACGATGCCTGCCGGCCCCAATCGATTTCCAGCTGCCAAACGTCAATGCATGGCCAAGTACAAAGACATTTTATAAATAGCGATCAAACGGTCACCCGAAGACACAAACGCCACCTCAACTCAAGCATAAGAATCCAATTTATCCTTTCCTAGATTTCGGAACTATGAGCTCCAGTCCACCCATGAATGGCCTCAATGGCTCAGGAATAACGACAGAGCCATCTTCTTGCTGGTAGTTTTCTAGCAAGCATATTATCATCCGCGGAACTGCACAGGCTGTTGCATTTAACGTGTGCACAAACTGAGTTGGAGCAACGCTGCCTTTTCCCCTTTTAGGATTTACTGGTGTTGGTTGTGATGGACGATACCGGATTCCAAGCCGGCGACTCTGGTAATCTCTACAATTTGATGCACTTGAAATCTGAGCATTCAGATGAAATAAAACATTCCTCAAAGTTTCAGCCATTAAAGAGCCTAACCATTGAAGTCAGTGACCAAACACAAAATCTATGGCTCACAAACATATAATATGCAAAGTTACACTACCTCGCCATACCGTCCCAAGCCAGGCATCCATGCCTCCACATCAAACTTGCGGTAAGCGGGTGCACCTAAATCCCCAGAGGCCATATCCAAAGTTCTGCAGAGAAGTGTAGAAACTTAACACCACAATAGATGAATAGAAATATAGCAGTGTAACAAATCACTGATAATAAAGAAGCACCAACTTATAATGGAATCCAAGTGATGAGAAGAGGTCTTCTTCGATCTCAATAAGCTCCTCGAGGAAGGATTCACCCACATCTGGTCTGCAAAATATGAACATCTCCACCTTGCTGAACTGGTGGACTCGATAAAGTCCCCTGTCCAAGATGCCAATGCATCATTCAATGTAAAATTTTCCGAGGCAGCACAAATTTTGATATAAATAAGTAAATTGCAGTCAACATAGAAGGAAAAGACTAATGTTCCAAACACTTGGGACTAAGAGGCAAATGTTCTAAGCCACAGGAGGGAAAACAGAACGTATCAATGGCACATAAACCTAACAGGATATTGCCAACTGAAATAGACTTAGAAAACAATCATGAATATAAAGAGAAATTTGTTCTGAAAAGTAAGCAAGTCTTTGCACAGTAGCTTGTACAGACAGATTCACTAAAAAGGAAATCATTAAAAAGCCATGCAGAAGTGAATCTTGTTGAATTTTTCTTGGTGAGGATGAGGATCCAGTTAAAACATGACCATGCCCTTTATGATAGTAAGTCTCCAACATAATACTACACAGAATGGAATAAAATATTGGCAGCAAGCTTTTAATACAAACTAGATAATTCTGAAGAATAAAAATAATGCTCAGATATATTACCTTGTTGCTGTACCTGCAGCACCTGCCTCTGTACGGAAGCAATGGGAAAAAGCTACGTACTTCAAAGGCAACAGCGACTCAGGAAGGATAGAGTCCATATGAATTCCGCCCACAGGAATCTCTGCAGTGCCAATGAGGCATTGATCACTATCCTCCATAGAATAAACCTGTTGAGTCTCTAAAAATAAGTACTTGACATCATTTAGACAGCTCATAGAAAAACAAAGAGAAACAACAAGAAACCTGGGTGTTATCTCCACGAGGCTGAAAGCCACATTTTTCAACAACTGATGATCTTACAATTTCTGGGGTTGTTAGAGGTGTGAAGCCCCTTTTCATGACCTCTGAGAGAGTCCAGTTGATCAAAGCCATCTCCAGCATAACTGCTTCATTCTTCAGATAGTAGAATTTTGATCCACTGACCTGGCAAACATGCAAAATATTGAGGGTTTACATCATTTACTCGTGGAAAGCACACTCACAGAGACTTATATGCCTTCCAGCCATTATATGCTTAAAGCTAAGAAAGTTCTCATTTTTTAGTAAGTTCTCTTATTCAAATGCATATAGAGGAATACCTACTCTTATCCTTCTTAAATGGAAATCTAACCACTAAAAAGTAAAATGCTGTTCAAGGTTGACCAAAGTGATGAAACCTACAACCCTCACCATAACCCCATTACAGTTATCTGCAATTGTTGGAAATCAATGCTGCTGTAAATACATATGGTAGGGACCAGGCCACACTAATGAGTTCTGAAGAACATCAAACAAAGCCAAACAAGACAGTTGAACCGTGCACAGTGTAAGTCAGTATTGGCCCAGTTAAACTACGCTAAATGTTGGCCTTCTAATTGGAGGCCAACTGAACTTCAAACAAGAATCTGGCATTTGCCTTCATAAACCTATATGGTTAAACTGTTCATAAAAGGAAGCACTCATGGCCAATTTCATCATTCTCCTTGATGTGGAAACTGCAATGGTTTTAACCAGCTCGACAAACAGAGCTCATCAGCTTCATAGTTGAAGGGCACATTTCCTTTCAATAAACATGGTTGTTTAGATGGGAAATCAAGAAAACTGTCAATGTTCTTGTTGTGAATGTGACCTATAGGGGCCTATAAGAAATGCTTTAATACCTTAGGTCAAACAGAAGAAATACCTCTGCAGCTGAATCAAAATCAAAGAGATCTAGCTCTTTCCCAAGTTGAAGATGGTCCTTGACAGGGAAACTAAACTCACGTGGACTACCCACCTGTAATGGAACACACAGAAGGAAAAATGAAAGGAAATAAAGTAACTGAAGTTGCAATGTAGTCTTTGCATCCTCACTCTCCAAAACTCACATGCAGAAACATGAAAAAATAACAGAATTATGGAAATTGAAGAAGCAAGGTTACCATTTTTCTCACTGTGGAACATTCTTCATCACCGATTGGAACATCTGGATGAGTCATGTTAGGTATGCATTGTGCTTCTTGCTGAAGTTCATCCATAAGCTTAAGCAGGTCTTCTTCTAAGGTCGTGAGCACTTCCTTCAAGCTCTTTCCTGAAAACATAAATGAGAAACCCGAAAAAAAAACAAAAGTTATTCCCAGTTATGATGCCACTGGGAAACAGAAGAGTGACTAAGCATGATGAATTCTACCAACATACCATCCTCTAGGAATTTTTGACGCTCTGATGGTTCAAGTTTTCCTTTCATCTTATTTGCCACTACATTTCTTTCACCTCGAAGCCGTTCAACTTCCTGCCATCTGGTAGTAAACATTAGATAATACCAAGAAGCAAACTAGCTTTATTTTCCACTCCAATTATTAGTTTATGCATAAAGCAAATTGAACACATTATATGCTCTAGTACTGCTTCTCACTCAGAACACACTTGTGTATTGAGCACTAGCTAACAGAGGAAAGCATCACCAACACTACCTTACATCTCTAGTAAAAAAAATCTGGTTACTTAGCTCCGCTTTTCAAAACCTACACTGAACTAGCATTACTGAGAACAATGAGAAGCAACATAAAGTGACTGGCATTGCATGTAGCATCAGGAAAGCAAATGCATTAGTATCATTGTCAAATAACAACTTGGAAACTCAAATCCACCTAAAAGCTCAAGCTTCTAGATGAGAAAGCCCATAGATATTTTCAGTCATGTGAGGTCTTCATACTATAGCGATGTGGGATTTACACTCTTTAAAATCATAATCCAGCATTTGCTTGAATACCACACAAAATTCTCCGCAATAAACTAAATCTAGTCAAAAATTTCAGGCAAACGATACCCAATAATAGGGTAAAAATGGATCGAAACCTGACCTTTTGAAGAGCTAACGTTTTCTCGTAGAGCTCAAGAACAAGCTCCAAATTGGCATTGGAGTTCCTGTTCTTTATATTCCGAGCAACTTCATCTTTATTTTCTCTTATCCACTTGAAATCAATCGCCGCTTTCCATTGCGGCTTCACCACTGGAATCCAATATCCAAACAACGCCATTTAACTTTAATACATAATAAAAACAAAGTGGAAAATCAAGGAAAACAAGCAAGCAAGAAAAGACAGAAAAAATCACCTTCTTTAGCATCTATCCTATCCGCCGCCGGTGCCGTTGGGACAGCCGCTGCTGTGAAGAGGGCTCTGACTCTGGCCAGAAGTGAAAATGGAAGTCTCTGGGGATTATGATTTCCACGGCAGGGAAAGAAATTGAAGGGCAGGTTTTTCGATATTGGCTTCAAAATTAAGCGCGAGGAAGAAGGCGAAGCGGTAATCGCCGCCAGCTTTAGGGTTTGGATGGCCGTCCCGCCAAAACAGCAATGCAAGCCCATGGCTGTTTTCACTTCACGCACGCTCCCTTTCTCTCTCTAGCCTCGTTCTGTTTAGTTTTATTATCAGGAAGATTTTCCAAATTTTTTCTTCAAAAAAAAAAAATCTCTGCAAGTTGTCATATTGGGCTTCCGATTTGGGTGGGACCCAATAGGCCCATGTACGAGGATGGCCGTGTACACGGCGCGATCGTGGCTCGAATCGAGAAAAAAAAAAAAAAAAA